>CAJQZJ010033752.1:498963-550080 GCA_907164525.1 Lophiomys imhausi | reverse complement strand
TAAAAATACCTCTTTCGGTAATACATTTGATTTTCCTGAATTACCCTGTCATCAGTGAAGATAGTGCTCTTAGAATATATTGTGATTGCTTCACTGAAGACATGCTTTAGTGTTATATTGGTGTACCTTCATTCTGTGTAATCTAGCTATTTCTTGCCACTTTCCATGAAAATTAACAACTTTGGTACATCATACTGATGACATGCCATTTAGTGTGGATGACAGGAGCAACAGAATCACATCACCTACCATATATCTTATTCTCTTACTAAAATTTATTTTCACCCTACAGGAAAGCACAACAGTATCTCATCAGTGTATATTATCCTTTTCTGTTCTACAACATAATCACTTGTATTAAATTCTGAATTACAATGCAGGCAGACTGGTAGGCATAAAGCAAATAAAGATAACAAGTCATCTCAGAGGAAGAATCTCAAGGCATAAAGGCTTGGTATATTTTACCAGAAATGCAGTATTAAGCAGTAATCATGATCAATTTTTCCTTTTGTAAGACTTCATAGAATTTCACAAATATCATAGAAGCAGTTAAAGTGAGATTGGGATCACATCCTGAGAAAACAGAATGATATATTTAGAACACTTAGAAAAAAATTGATATAGTCATAGAACCATTGTAAATTTATTTATTTATTAGTAGATAGTAATTATTTAATGAAGATTTCAGCATTACCCATTGTTTTAGAGTACAGTTTCTTCTCTAGCTTTTCTTTTTCCACAATAATATATTTGTTCAAAGTTCTGATGAACTTTGTTGAACTCAAAGTACTATGTTTTTACGTTACAGAAACCTGGGATAGTAAAAGTCAAGCTTCTACTGTATGATGGTTTATCTTTGCAAGAGTAGTCATTTAACAGTATGTCTCTCATCATACAGACTAGAAACCTTAGAGTAAATACTCTGTTATACTTTTTCTTATTGTTATAGGCTTCATATTTGTTTCTTCTGAACACAACACTATTAACTCTCTTCATTGTTCTGTTTTTTTTCTTTACCTAACATTCTCCCTTAACTTCTCTTTACTCTATTTTACTGGGTCACACACATGATATTTATGAACCTTTGATTTGCCTAATAATGTTTTTTAAAAAATGTTTTGGAAAAAGAGAGAGGAAGGGAATTAAAGATGAGAAAGAGAGAAAAATAGCTTGCTTAATCAACATTTTATCTCTTTTATTTCCAGGGTGAATTCAAATTACTGAGAGGAAGACAGATGGCAATTTCAATGAAAAGTGAATAATCAGTCACATATAACCATGAGGCTCAAGTCCAATGGTATTCAACCTAACATTAAGTAGTACCATACCAGTAAGTTGTAGTTGTAAGACCTTAAAGCAAAAAATAAAAAACAAAAACCACCACCACCACAACAAAAATATCTTGGAAAATATTTCTTCCACTGGAGTTAGAGTAACCTCTTTTTGTCTCCTTTACTCTTTCACCGTAACTGTCTTGAGTATTTAATTATTCAAAATCCTCAACTATTTGGCACTGTTTTTATCTGACTGGGAAGAAATGGCAGATAAGAAGAAAATAAGCTCATTTCCATGATTAGTTCCTTAAAAGTAAACTGTTATCACAACATAATGATGTGTATATTACCTTCACCTCATTGTTCATGCTACACCCTCAGTTATATTTGTAGTGATTTCTCCCTTTAAATACATTAATTTATCACCCAACAGATTAGCAAACTAGTAATTTTTCTAGACTCAGCTCAAATTATCCTTTCCTGGACAGTCTTTCTGAACCAACTCCAGGCTGTTTGGATGCTTGCCTAAGTACTACCATAAGTTATTTTTTGGCACACATGGAATGTATTTATACATGTTTCTTTATAATAGATTCTGTGCAGGGGACAAGCATGTCAACTTTATGTACTGTTGTCCATAACACCTTTCTTTGTATCTTTTTGCACGATGTATCTAATCAAATGTGTTGAAGAATTGTTTGAAAATATTGCTCGTCAGTCTGAACAGTCAGCGACTCAGATGATTTAAACACATTGAGAAAATGGCAGCCTCTTTGACAATTTTGTGAATTGACTGATTTTGAAATGGACACAGCCAGAATGTCTTCTTTGTAAATATATCTGTCTCTATTTCTAATTTAGTCACTGTGCAGTTGGAAATTCCTATTAGGTATCCTAGTCATTAGGGAAGTTAGGAGGACATTCTTCTGTGAGTGCCAGCTGTCCCACAGAGTACCTGCTTTTGGCCTGTCTTGACTAAGCCCCAAATCACTAGGTGATTTCCCTTCAGTGCTTACACACATTGAAAAGCCCCCAGTAATTGTTTTCAACTCTTCAGAGGCAGTTAAACTCTTCATTTGGTAAGGACACAATCCAATTATAGAGAGAACTGCTAAATCTCTTAGATAAAATCACTAATGCTGATACTAAGGAACTGGATGCTTGAATTCTGCACTGTATTGTAAAAGAATTTCTCATTTTCTTCAATACTGTATTATAAGATCCATTTCTGAAATGCAAATGTCATGAGATGCCCTGATGTGCCAAGTCCTTAACTATCAGTATGTTTTTAATGATAATCTAAAATTCTAAATTTTTCATGCAAATGGGCTAATTGAAATTCTCATTATTTTAAAGTTAGCTTAAATTGGTTAGATGTCAGAGTGCCTCTCCTTTGTGAATTTCTGAAAAGACTTGTCATTTACTATGGTCACATAATTGTACAATTAGAAAATATTTTTTTCCTGAACATGTGGTAGAGCAAATTATTACACAGGAAGGGGGTTAATTAAATTGTCTGCCAGTGGAATAAATAACTGAGGGACAGAAAATTGGGTATTAGGTTGATTATCATTTTTGTGCCCTATACCATGCTTTGTTAGAGGTAGAGAGACTACTCAGTGTGTTTAAGTGGAAACAGATGACTTGAATTAAGCAACACTACCCACCTAATGTTTTTGTGATGATAAGCTAGCTACTGTTTTTCTCTCAAATTGTGTAATTACAGGTATAAACCTGTACTGATACTAAAATATTTTATTTCAGATATCATAATCTATTAATAGGGAAATAATGATGAGTTTTAGGGACAGTTATGAAAGTACCAACAAATATGTCCTCCAAAACAAGGTATCAATGATTTTTATACTCTACAACATTCAAAATCTTAGTTTACATAGCATTAAAATTTTTAGTAAATATCTATGTGTTTAAGAGCTTACATGAAGTTTTTTAAATTACATTTATTACTTCAAATAACATCTCCATTACAGCCCCCTCCCTAAACACCCCTAGGTCCCAATCCCCCACAATCTACCTCCTCTCTCTACCCCCATCCTACTCCTCTGGTGTGGGGTAACCCCTTGGTTCATCAGTCATATGAGGGCTAAGAACTTCCACTTGCATTGGGCGCCTACATTGTAGTTCCATTAGGGCAAAGTGTCACACTTACAGATAGCAAAGTCCAGATTCCTGTTCTTTACCATCTGTTGGTTGTAGGATAGCTATCCTGGACTATATGGGTAAAATGCAGTTATAAGTGAATACATGCCATGTGCAAATTTCTTGGTTTGGGTTAGCTCACTCTTGATGAGTTTGCATCTTGAGTTGCATTTCTCTGATGATTAAGGATGTTGAGCATTTCTTCAAGTGTCTCTCAGTCATTAGAGATTCCTCTTTCGCAAATTCTTGATTTAGCTCTGTTCCCCATTTTTTGATTGGATTGTTTAGTTTGTATGAATTTTGGGTATTAGCCCTCGGTCAGATGTGAGGTTTGTAAAGATCTTCTCCCCATCTGTAGGCTGCCATTTTGTTGTAGTGATAGTGTCCTTTGCCTTACAGAAGCTTTTCAGTTTCATGAGGTCCCACTTATTGATCATTGGTATTAGAGCCTTAGCTATAGGTGTTCTTTTCAGGAAGTTGTTACCTGTGCCAATGAGTTCCAGGCTTTTCCCCACTTTCTCTTCTATTAGATTTAATGTGCCTGGTTTTATGTTAAGGTCTCTGATCCACTTGCACTTAAGTTTTGTGCAAGGCGATACATATGAGTCTATTTGCATTCTTTTACATGTGGACATCCAGTTAGACCAGCACCATTAGTTGAAGATGCTGTCCTTTTTCCATTGTACTTCTTTCATTTTGGCTTCTTTGTCAAAAATTAAGTAACCATAGGTGTGTGGATTTATTTCTAGGTCTTCAATTTGATTCCATTGATCAACTGGTCTGTTTATAAACTAGTACCATGATGTTTTATAACTTTTGCCCTGTAAAATAGCTTGAAATCAGGGAGGATGATACCTCCAAATGTTTTTTTTTTATTGTACAATTGTACAGGATTGATTTAGCCATTCTGTTTTTGTTGTTGTTGTTGTTATTCCATTGAAGTTGAGAATTATTCTTTCTATGTCTCTAAAGAAATGTGTTGGTATTTTGAATGGAATTGCATTGAATCTATTTATTACTTTTCGTAGGATGGCCATTTTTATTATGTAGATCCTACCTATCCATGAGCATGGGAGATTTTGCCATCTTCTCATGTCCATTTTGCTTAAATTTTCCAATTTGTGGAATACAGGTTTTTTTCTTTATTTATTTGTTGCTTCAGGTTACATCTCCATCATATTGTCCTCTTTCCCCCTTCCCAGTCCTGCCCTCCCACTCTCTACCCCCTAACCCTTCCATCCCACTCCTCTGGAGTGGAGTGTCCCTACATAAAATTCCCCCACCCGAGCTCAGCAGTCATATGAGGGCCAAGAGCCTCCTCATACACTGGAGGCCTACAAGGAAGTACCATCAGGGAAAAGTGTCTCAATGACAGGGAGAGAAAACAAAACAAAACAAAAAAGTCTATGTCCATGTTCCCTTTGGTGCATTGGTTGTAGTATAGATATCCTGTACTATATAGCTAAATTCTGACTATAAGTGAATAGATGCCATGTACATCCTTCTGAGTCTGGGTTAGCTCACTCAGAATGAGCTTTTCTAGTTCCATCCATTTGGCTGCAAATTGCATAATTTCATTGTTTCTGATAGCTGAGTAATATTCCATTGTGTATTTGTACCACAATTTTTTAATCCATTCTTCGGTTGAGGGACATCTGGGCTGTTTCCAGTTTCTAGCTATTACAAATAAGGCTGCTATGAACATAGATGAGGCAACTTCCTTGTGATTCGGTGAGGAGTCATTTTGATGTATACCCAGAAGTGGTATGGCTGGGTCCCGAGGCAGAGCTATTCCAAGTTTTCTAAGATAACGCCAGACTGACCTTCATAATGGTTGCACAAGCCTGCACTCCCACCAGCAATGGAGAAGGGTTCCCCTTTCTCCACACCCTTGCCAACATGTGCTGTCATTTGAGCTTTTGATCTTAGCCATTCTGACAGGTGTGAGATAGAAACTCAGAGTCATCTTAAATTGCATTTCTCTGATGATTAAGGATGTTGAGCATTTCTTCAAGTGTCTCTCGGCCTTTAGCAATTCCTTCTTTGTGAATTCTCTATTTAGCTCTATTCCCCATTTTTTTGATTGGATTATTTGGTTTCTTGGCATTTAATTTCTTGAGTTCTTTGTAGATTTTGGATATTAGCCCTCTGTCAGATATGGGGCTGATGAAAATTTTTTCCCAATCTGTAGGCTCCCATTTTGTTCGAATGACAGTGTCTTTTGCCTTACAGAAGCTTTTCAGTTTCATGAGGTCCCATTTATTGATTGTTGGTCTTAGGTCCTGAGCTGTTGGTGTTCTGATCAGGAAGTTGTCACCTGCGCCAATGATTTCAAGGTTTTTTCCCACTTTCTCTTCTAATAGATTTAGTGTGTTAGGCCTTATGTTAAGGTTTTTGATCCACTTGGACTTAATTTTTGTGCAAGGTGATAAGTATGGGTCTAATTTCATTCTTTTACATGTCAACATTCAGTTAGACCAGCACCATTTGTTGAAGATGTTGCCCTTTTTCCATTGTGCAGTTTTGGCTTCTTTGTCAAAGATTAGGTAACCATAGGTGTTTTGGTTCATTTCTGGGTCCTCAGCTCACAGTGATACTGGCTATTAGATGCACATTGACCCTCAGAACCCCCTGTGAGCTGCTGGGGAGGACCACAAACACAGTCCAACACATAAGCTGCAGGGGAGCTACACCCCAACCAACAGCCTGTGGCCTACCAACCTGCACTGTCATTTATACAAAGACCAGTTGGATCCCAGGAACCTACAGGAACACATCCTCATCACAACCCCTCACCTGAGTCCCCAATTGGGACAAAACAGGAAGGGGTGAGCTCTAGGAGACACACTGAGAACCTCCACACAAGGTCCCATCCAGACTCTGGAAAGCGACTGATAACCAAGCAATAGGACTGCTACACAAAAGCTCCCCCTTTGGCTCCAAGTCCAGAAGGCAACAGGAACAAGCATCCAAGGACAACCAAATGGCAAAAGGACAGTGAAAAAGCAGAATCAACAAAAGCCAGGGAATTATGAACCCAACAAAATGCAGTGATGCCAGTACAGCAAGCCCGGACCACTTCACCACAGCTGAAACACATGAAAACGACGACAATTTTACAGTCTGGAAAATGATAGAGTCCTTTCATGAAGAATTTAAATCTATGAAGGAATTCAAAGAGTCCACAATTTTACAAGCGAAAGCAACGGATAATGCCATTAGAGACATCCAAGCCAAAGTGGCTCAACTTGAGCAGGAAAGAGATAAGGCAATGAAATATTTTAAAGAGATGAAAGATTTCCAGGAAAAGACAAGCAAATTGGAGCAGGAAATATACAAAATGAATAAAATATTTCAAGACATGAAACTGGAAATGGAAGCAATAAAGAAAACACAGTCAGAGATAAGAGTGGAAATGGAGAATCAAGGGAAGAGAACAGGAACTACAGACATGAGTATCAAAAATAGGATACAAGAGTGGAAGACAGAATCTCGGGCATGGAAGATTTGATGGAAGAAATCAGTACAGCATCCAAAGAAAATGAGAAAGCTAAAAAAGTCCTCACCCATAACATCCAAGAAATCAAGGACTCAATGAAAAGATGGAACCTAAGAATTATAGGCATAGAGGAAAGAGAAGACTCCTGACTCCAAGGTCCAGGAAATATCTTCAACAAAATCATAGAAGAAAATTTCCAAACCTAAAGAAAGGGATGCCAATAAAATTCCGAGAGGCTTACAGAACACCAAACAGATTAGATCAGAAAAGAAACTCCTCTGGTCACATAATAATTGAAACTCCAAATGTACAGAACAAAGAAAGAATATTAAAAGCTGTAATAGAAAAAGGTCAAGTAACATATAATGACAGACCCATCTGAATTACACCTGACTTCTCCTCAGAAACTTTAAAAGCTAGAAGGGCCTGGGCAGATGTCCTACAAGCACTGAGAGAACATAGGTGCCCAGCAAGACTACTCTATACCCAGCAAAACTCTCTATCAACATAGATGGAGAAAACAAGATAGTCCATGACAAAATCAAATTTAAATAATATCAATTTCTTTCTTAAAGGACTTAAAGATCTTTTCATACAAGTCTTTCACTTACTTGGTCAGAGCTACCCTCCACATATTTTACATTGTTTTTGGCTATTGTGTAGGATGTTGTTTCCCTAATTTATTTCTCCACCCATTTTTCTTGTGTGTAAAGAAGGGCTACAGATATTTTGAATTAATTTTGTGTCCAGCCACCTTGCTGAAGGTGTTTATCAGTTGTAGGAGTCCTTTGATAGAATTTTTGGGGTCACTTATGCATGCTATCCTGCCATTTTCAAATAGGGATACTTTGACTTCTTCATTGCCAATTTGTCTCATCTGAATCTTCTTTAGTTGTCTTATTGCTCTAGCTAGGACTTCAAGTACTATGTTGAAGAGATATGGGGAGAGTGTATGTCCTTATCTTGTCCCTGATTTTAGAGGAAATGCTTTAAATTTCTCTCCATTTAATTTGATGTTGGCTAACAGCTTGCATTACATTGTCTTTATTCTTTCTAGATGTGGCCCTTGTAAAGCTCTCTCTAGGACTTTTAGTATGAAGGGGTGTTAGATTTTGTCAATGATTTTTCAGCATCTAGCAGGATGGTCATGTGTTTTTTTTTTTCTTTCACCTTGTTTATATGGCTGATTGTGTTGATGAGTTTTCATATGTTGAATCACCCTGGGATGCATCTCTGGGATGAAGAGTATTTGATCATGGTGTGTAAAAGTTTTGATGTGTTCTTAGATTCTGTTTGCTAGGATTTTATTGAGTATTTTCCTGTCTCTGTTCATGAGGGAGATTGGTCTGAAAACCTCTTTCTTTGTTGGTTCTTTGTATGGTTTAGGTATCAGGATGACTGTGGCCCCAAAGAATTAGTTTGGCAGTGTTCCTTCTGTTTCTCTTTTTGGAAGCATTTGGAGAGTATTGGTATTAGCACTTCATTGAAGGTCTTGTAGAATTCTGTACTGAAACCATCTGGCCCTGAGCTTTTTTTGGTTGGGAGATTTTTGATGACTACTTCTATTTTTTTAGGGGTTATAGTAGTATTTAATTTGTTAATCTGATCTTGATTTAACTTTAGTAGGTGGACTCTATCAAGAAACATATCCATTTAGCTTAAATTTTCCAATTTTGTGGAATACAGGTTTTTGAAGTAATAGCTGAAGATTCTTTGGATTTCCTCAATGGCTGTTGTTATTTCTTCCTTTCCATTTCTGAATTTGTTGATTTGGGTATTTTCCCTCTTCCTTTTAGTCAGTTTGGCTAGGGGTTTGCCTATTTTGTTGATTTTCTCAAAGAACCAACTCTTGGATTCTTAAATTCGTTGTATTTGTTCTTTTAGTTTCTAAGTTATTGATTTCAGTGCTAAGTTTGATGATTTCCTGCTGCCTGCTCTTCTTTGAAGTGTGTGCTTTTTTTCCTAGTGTTTCTAGTCTGCTTTTAAGTTGGTAATATGAGCTGTCACCATTTTCGTTTTTAAAAAATATTTATTTGTTACTTCAGGTTACATCTCCATCGCAGTGTCCTCTCTATCCTACTCCTGCTTCCCACCCTCTACCCCTTATCCCTTCCATCCCACTCCTCCAGTGGAGTGTCCCTACATAACAGTCCCCACCCCAGTTTAGCAATCATATGAGGGCCAAGAGCCTCCTTGTACACTGGAGAGAAGGGGCATACAAGGACCATACCTAGAAATAATAAAGGCGATATACAGCAAGCCAGTAGCCAACATCAAATTAAATGGAGAGAAACTTGAAGGCCCCTCTAAACTCAGGGGCAAAACAAGGATGTCCACTTTCACCATATCTCTTCAACATAGTACTTGAAGTTCTTGCTAGAGCAATAAGACAGCTAAAGGAGATCAAGGGGATACAAATTGGAAACAAAGAAGTCAAATTTCCCTATTTGCAGACTATATGCTAGTATGCATAAACGACCCCAAAATTTCCACCAGAGAACTCTTACAGCTGATAAACACCTTCAGCAAGGTGGCTGGATACAAAATTAATTTTTAAAAAATCAATAGCTCTTCTTTTTTTTGTTCTTATTATTTCTTTTTTTAAATACTTTATTTTTTTTCTTGAAGTTACATCTCAGTCACAAACCCTTCCCTATTCCCCCTTCCTATCCCGCCCTTCCACCCTCTTCCCCCCAGAAGTTTCCCCTTTCAGTCCAACAGATGGTTCCTTCTCTTATAACAGTAAATACTATACAAAACAACAGATATAAATATGCCACATTTATGAGAGTTAAATGGCCCAGTATACCTTCCCAATGTCCAGTTTATACATATTTGGCCCCTGACTTTAACATTCTACTATCTAACCATCTCCATGAGTTTAAAGGTCTATATCTGACTCAACATTCATACTAACTTGCAACACACTTTTAAGAGTATCTTCTTAGATCTATAACACCCTCTTGATTCCTAAACAACTCAAAATTTAACTATGAGACTCTAGCTGTCTATTCTTCAACCACCTCAGAGACCTGAGAGGGATAAATATATCTGCTTATATAGGAAGTGCAGGGCCTGCAGCTTCCAAAACTAAGAAATGACATACCAGTGACTGCCTGGACATTTCCCATTTTCTCTCCATACATTCCTGCATCAGTCTTCAGCCTTTGGGTCCTGTTTCTCTGACAGTCTATCACAGATATTCTCTAAACTACTCAGTAATCAAGTTGTTAAGAGACAAGCAACATTTGCTTATCTAAATACAAGAGATGGATAGGGCATCTTCAAAAACCCCAAGTGATCTGCAGAATATGGCATTCAAAGATGTTATCTTAAATTAAGATTTTCTTTTTTTGATATCGAGACATATCAGCTCCTGACAGCACCCCCTATTCTACTCCAAGTAGAAGATAAGCATCGAAGAATCTCCAGTGTGAGATGGTTGAATTAGTGGCAAGCCTATCTCTTGGCATGAAAAAACCCCTTGCTCCAACTGCAGACAGACTGCTGTCCAAAAAGGACAAAACTTGGTAGCAGGGAAGTCGACAGCCTAGCTCTGCCAAGACAGGGTAGGTAAGTCCTTCATAATCCCTGCTCTACAACAAATGTCTGTCAATAGCTCTTCTTTATACAACAAAATAATGGCTGAGAAAGAAATTAGGGAAACAACACCCTTCACAATAGCCACAAACAATATAAAATACCTGGGGGTAACTCTAACCAAGCAAGTGAAAGACCTGTATGACAAGAACTTCAAGTCCTTGAAGAAAGAAATTGAAGAGGCCATCAGAAGATGGAAAGATCTCCCATGCACATGGATGGGTAGGATCAACATAATAAAAATTGCCATCCTACCAAAAGCTATAAACTGATTCAATGCAATACCTATCAAAATACCAAGACAATTCTTTATAGACCTGGAAAAAGCAATTCTCAACTTCATATGGAATAACAAAATACCCAGAATAGCTAAATCAATCCTGTAAAATTAAAAAAAATGGTTGTGTTTGTTTGCAATTCTTTTATAGCTTTGTCTCTTTCCCACTCTTGTTTGGCTGAGTTTACTTGGCGGTCTTTATTGGAATTCTCCATTTATTTCATCTGTAGAATTTTGATCTCTTAAAATTCTTTAAGGGATTTATTTGCCTCTTTTAAGGCCTGTATCATTTTCATAATTATAGATTTGTCTTCATTTTCTTTTGTTTCAGCTGTGGTGCGATGATCAGGGCTTGCTGTATTAGACTTTCATTTTGTTCTTTTGCTGTCCTTCAGCCATCTGGATTTCCTTAGCTGTTTATTCCTGGTGCCTTCTGAATTTTGTGCCAAGGAAGGCACTTTAGTGTGGAGGCCTTATAACCTTGCTGAGCTGTAGCTCTCCACAGGGTGGATGGGGCTTTTTTGTTGGGGGCAGGTTCTCATCAGGCCTCTCACTGTTCACCCCTTCCTGCTGTGTCCCATCTGTGTACTCAGGTCAGGGATTGGGGTGGAATGTGCAATTCATGCCTGCAGGTTCCTGAGATCCAAATGGTCTTCTTAGCAATGTTGGTGGGGGTCCACAGGCCACAGACTGTGGGCTAGAGCTGTAGTTCCTCTGCAGCTTAAGTGTCAGGACAGTGATTGTGGACCTCCCAAGTTGCTCACAGGGGGCTCTCAGGGTCAAGTGCACCTAATTGCCGGAAGCACTGTGATCTGGTGTAGACCACATCACCCAGGTACCATTGAATGGTCTAGGCCTGTTTTACTGCTCCAAGGTTAGAGTTCTCTGTGTTGTATCCTGGATATTCAGTTGAGAGGCAAGGCAGGTGCCAGTAGCGAGTCCTGATGTGGAGTCCATAAGCTGTCCACAGTGCTTGGTCTGCAGGAAGCTCAGCTGCCTTTTGCCAACCAGAATCACTGTGCTCCAGACCAGCCTGTCTGAGCTGGTGGGGCTTCTACCAGTTTTCCTGTATTAGGGTATCAGAACTGTGGTCAGGCCCATGGTCATGGTCCTCCCAAGTTCCTTTCAGTGATATCCCAATATAAACCTGTGCCTCTCAATCAGAACCACTATGGTCTGGTATAGCCCACATCACTTGGGCAGCACTTCACTGCTCTAGGGTCAGAGATCTGGGTGTTGTAGAGTGAGTGCCCAATCAAAGTGGTGCAAGCTGGGAGTTCCAATATGGAATTGACAAAGCGTCCACATGCTTGGACTCAGGGGAAGCTCAGTCACCTTTAGCCATCCAGGGCACTGTGTTTCAGAACAGGCTGCCTGAGTCAGCAGGGCTTCTAACAGATTCCCTGTACCTAGGGTTTCAGGACTGTGGTTATTGTCCTCCCAATCTGCTCACAGGGAAATCTCAAGATCAGCCTGTGCCTCTCCATCAGAAACATGGTGATCTGGTACAGCCCGCTTCCTCAGGCAGAGCACAATGGTCCATAACTGCTGCTCTGGACTGATATCTAGATATTGTACTCTGAGGCTGTAGACCAGCTGAAATGGGAACATGCAGCGATTTCCAGTATGGAGTTCTCAAGATGTCTGCAGCACTTGGACTCAGGGGAAGCTCAGACAGGAGCACTGTGTTCCAGAGCAGCTTTCCTGAGTCAGCAGGGCTTCTAACAATTTTCCTGCAGCTAGGGTGTCAGGACAGTGGTTATGGTCCTCCCAATCTGTTCACAGGAGAGTCTCAGGATCAACCTGTGCTTCTCAGTCAGAAGCCCTGTGCAGTGCTGCACTGTGCACTGGCTTGGGCGGCATGCTATGTTCCAGAACTTCTTTACTGCTCCAGACCAAGTCTAGATGCTATATACTGAGTACCCAGCAGAGGGGCCTGGCAAGGGGTGGGGTGTAGGGAGTTACAGTATGTAGTCTATAACCGATCCACAGCATGCTTGGACTCAGGGAAGCTCAGCATCCTGTTAGCTCAAACACCTACCCAATGGTCAGCCAGATGCCACTATGCTACAAATCCCAGGGAGAATCCCCCTAGATCTTACTGTCATGACTTCATTGGTCCTCTTTTGTGTGTCAGAACACCTGCATGGAAGCTATAGACACAGGAAACCAAGGAGGTTCTTTGTATGGAGGTCGAATCCATCAGCTGGGTTCCTGAATTTATCATATCTGTGAGTTCTTTCTCCGAGGCTTGAAGTGCTCTATCTCCTGTTTCTGGCATTTCTGTTCTTCCCAGTGTTTATATGTCAAGTGCAGGGTTCTGTATTGTCCTTCTTTGCCAGGCAATCCAAGAGACACTTGTGCCTCACAAATTGCTGTTTTGCAGAAGTATATCTCTGTGGTGGTCCTGTTGGTCCTCCTGATGATCAGAATGTGTCCATGTTTATCGCCACCATCTTCTTTTCTCCTTACATGAACTTTTGGGGTGTTCTATTTTACCTGCCATGCTATTACTTTGAAAATAAGAGAAGTGCGTTTGTAAAGTCATATACTTCCTTGGAATCATATCATCAGCCACAGGATAAACCTGATTTTAAACATTATCATTTTGATTATATGTTTTTTAATGCTTCTTTTTACTTCAAGTTACATCTCTATCACAGTCCCCTCCCACCACCCCTCCCAGTCCCAACTTCCCATCCTCTCCCCCTTCTCCCAGAACTCATAATTCTTTCTTTTTATTAATTAGGCCACAATTGTGAAAATTATAAGGTATAACATACATTCCCAATGTCCAGTCCATATATATATTTGGCAACTGATATTAATATTCTATTATCTATCTCCACTTAGTTTCCATCCTAACATGCAGTACTAACTTAAAAACATCTTCTTAGACCTAGAACATCCTTTTAATTCCTAAAGGACAAAAAAAGGACTTTAAATTTAACATTGAGACTATAACTACCTAGTCTTCAACCACATTAGAGACATGAGAAGGATACATATATCTAATTATACAGGAAGTGCAGAGCTACAAACTTCTGAAACTAAGAAATGACAGACAACTGGCTGCCTGGAGAGTCACTAATTTCTCTTCATACATTAGAGCATCTATCTTCAGCTTCTTGGCCCAGTATCTCTGAGATAAATTAATTGTAAAGCAGTAATTATGAAGGACTTTACTACCCTGTCTTGGCAGAGCTAGGCTGTTGACTTGCCTGCTTCCAAATTTTGTCCTTTTCAGACAGAATTCTGTCTGCATTTGAAGCAAGTGATTTTTCTTACCCAGTGACAAGCTTGTCATTAATGCAACCATCTCCAAATTGAGACATTTTTTGATGCTCATCCTCTACTTGGAGTAGAATAGGGGGTGCTGTCAGGAGCTGACTTGTCTCAATATCAAAAAATTTTAAGAAACCTTTGAAACTCAAATTCTACAGTTCTCTTTAGGTTTTTGAAGATAGCATATCTATCACCATATATTTGGATAGGCAAATGTTGCTTGTCTCTTAGCAACTTGATTTCCTGTTAACTTAGAAAACATCTGATAAACTATGCTAGTACCTAACCAAATGACCTGTTTGAATGACTATTAGTTGCATTACTTAATTATTCTAAACAGTTTGTGACAGTTGCTATCAAAAGGTCAAAACTTCACAATGCATTTGAAGTGGTGTTTTTCTTTCCCTTTGTTAATTAAATAGGCTTCCAAAACAATGGCAGCATTAGAGAAGACTGTGAAATTACAAATATATTTGTTTTGTATTTTGATTGTGAGCCTAGACTTTAATGGCTAAGCCATCTCTCCAGCCCCATATATATATATATATATGTATATATATATGAAAATTATAAGGTATAACATACATTCCCAATGTCCAGTCCATATATATATTTGGCAACTGATATTAATATTCTATTATCTATCTCCAATTAGTTTCCATCCTATCGTGCAGTACTAACTTAAAAACATCTTCTTAGACCTAGAACATCCTTCTAATTCCTAAATAACTTTAAATTTAACATTGAGACTATAACTACCTAGTCTTCAACCACATCAGAGACATGAGAAGGATACATATATCTAATTACACAGGAAGTGCAGAGCCAGAAACTTCTGAAACTAAGAAATGACAGACAACTGGCTGCCTGGAGAGTATATAAAATATATATATTTTATTTTTGTAATTTCACTATCTTCCTAAAGTATGGGAAGGACAAATTTGGAGTTTCTTAATTTACTAATAGGGACAAGATAAAACAGAAAGATGGTTTGACATCTGTTTCAAAATTGCCAAAATGTATTTTGTTATGAATAATTTTAGCAACTTTTTGCATTATTTTGGGGGAGGGAGATAAGCATTTTCAAAGAGATTTACTATAAAACAATATGAATGTTAAAATGCAAACATGTTGTTGATTAGACATTAGAGTGAGGAAATGTAATATTCATGTTTTAAAGAAATAGAAAATGCATTTCTGTCTTCAGTATTAGAAGAGTATATGCAAAGTGTTTGCCATATAATAATAAACTAATGATGATTATTATTTAATAAGTAATAGAATATACTTTCATAAATAAATTTAATAAATACACGTAAGGAGATTTTTATCTTGAAAGAAGGATGATTAATATATTGAGAGGCAAAGCTTCTAAACAAGCAAAGTAGAGATTTATCTACTCAATATTTATTGTGCTCCTACCCAGAGAACATCACACATTGCTCAGAGGTCTGCGAATTCAACAACAAACAGGAGATAAATGTCCCACCTGGCAAAGTACAGGTTTCTAAAGAATTTTTAAGTTCAAGTAAATTAAATAATCAGTGTATTTATTATTCATTAAGATATTTATATTTAAGGCAAAATATTTTCTCAAAGCAATAGCCTGTTTTTCTTCTTAAGAGTTAGTTTATCTGGCTCAGAAATATATATTTTATTTCATCTCACACCCATCAGAATGGCTAAGATCAAAAACTTAAAGTGATAGCACATGCTGGTGAGGATGTGGAGAAAGGGGAACACTCCTCCATTGCTGGTGGGAGTGAAAACTTGTACACCCACTTTGGAAATTAATCTAGAGATATCTTAGAAAATTGGGAATAATTCTATCTCAAGACCCAACCTTATCGCTCCTGGGCATCTATCCAAAAGATTCTCAAACATATCACAAGGACATCAGCTCAACTATGTTCATTTAAGATTTATTAGTAGTAGCCAGAAACTGGAAACAATCCAGATTTCCTTCAACCAAAAAAAAAAAATGGATTAAAAAAACATAAAAACAAACACCGAAACAAAACAAAAATCCATAAATACATTTACATAGTTTAAATACTACTCAGCTGTCAGAAACAAGTAAATCATGCAATTTACAACCAAATGGATGGAACTAGAGAAGCTCATCCTGAGTGAGCTAAGCCATACTCAGAAAGATACTCATGGTATGTACTCACTTATAAGTGGATATTAACCATATAACACAGGACCAACAACCCACAGACCCAAACAGACAGGGACCTAGTATATTCCTTGAAAAACTCTACCCATCAGCGAGTCATATACCCTGTTGCCTGTTAGTGAAACACATTACCCTATCTGGTATCGTTCCACTTCTGTTTTGGGTCACCTGTTCACAATTCTCTGGCAGCAGTCAATACCAATGGGATAGGGGCTGGGGAGCCTTGCTATGCCAAAAAGTGGTCCTGAGTGAAACCTAATGGGGATACAAAATGACAATTTCTGGATTCCCTGCATTTTGGGTGGGCAGTTAAGTGTTACAGCTCAGGGGACACACACAGAGGGAAAAAAATCCTACTGCTGTAAAGGGTTTCCACTCTTTTATCATCCATTGTTTGCTAAAAGCATCTGAAAGCCCAAAATGAGGACAGATGGCCAGAGTCTGCTTTGACTCAAACAGTGGTGGCATTGGTGGTGTCAATGTTGGCAGGGTGGATTGGTGGCAGCGGGTTTCTGAAGTAAAGACAGCTCTCAGTCCTATCTGGTGAAATAGTGACCTTTATTTTGTGAATCATGGAAAAATATATAGTTTGTAGACAGTAGAGTACTTTTTGGGAGTGGGCTCATGATTGGTCAGATTCTAATGGTCTGTTTGCATGGGGAGAAATGACAGGGCTCTTGCTTATGTGATCTTTTGCCTGTTACCAAAGCTCAGGTTGGTTTCATGTCCCCAGGGCTGGCAGAAGCAGACAAAGAGATCTTTCCCATTCCTGCCATTCTCAGTTTTGAGGGTCCCGGGGTCTGGATTTGCTCCATGTCTCCTGATTCATTAGGTTCCATGGACACATGATCCAAAATCACATGCTGTATGGCAGACAGGGAAGGCATGGTCTATCAGCCCCACATGCTGGGCTGCTATATCAGGCCCCAGAACAAGAGGAAGTTCTTAGGCTTCATGTGACTAATGAACTGAGGGTGGTTGATAAGTGGAAGCACTCCTCATCTGAGGACAAGGAGAGGACAGAGATGGGGAGGAGGGAAGAAAGGTGGGACCTGGAGGAGAGGAGGGGACTTTGATTGGGATATAACTTGAAAAAGTAAATTAAAAAAGAGTTAAGCTAAAAAAAAAAAAAGAAGGGAAGAGGATGGGAGGTTGAGGGGGAGGAGGGTGGATGGGACTGGAGGCGGGAGTAGGGAGAGGATTGTGATTGAGATGTAACTTGAAGAAATAAAAAATAAATTATTAAAAAAAAGAGTTAGGCTATCTCTGAATAATGATATTCTGCTATAATCACAGATCAGTGCTTTGCTCAACCATTATCAAATGAGCTTCTTCCTGCAGCAGACAGGAACATAAACAGAGACCACACACAAACTTAAATGAGATATATTCATCAAATCCTTCCCTTCAGGGCTCAGGGAACCCCTCAGAAGTGGAGACAGAAAAAAAAAAAAGCAGATAGAGGACACCAACAAAACAAGGCCCTCTAAATAAACATGAGCTAAGCTCATATAAACTCACAGAGACTGAAACACAATGAACAGGGCCTGCACAGATCTACACCAGGTCCTCAGCATATATATATGTGTGTGTGTGTGTGTGTGTGTGTGTGTGTGTGTGTGTATTAGTGTTAGTAACGTGATTCCTGAGTGTGTGAAGCCATAGGTGTAGAAGTAAATTGTTAAATTATTTAACCAGTATTTATATTATATTTAATGAGGTTGGTGGTGTTAATTTTTAACACACCATTATAAATGATCACACACAGACACCTGATGGATTTTAATAAGACATAGCCTGGATTCTGTAAATCTTAGCCCTTCTAAACTAGCTTATAATTCTATTCCCTAAATGAAGCCCCATAACATATACATATGTCCCCTTGGACTGTTATTCTCCACGCTATGGTGATGTTTCAGGCCACTTGTAATGATCTACTTCCATTTACCCCGTTGTGTGTCTCCTCCTTCCTCCCCCTCACTTCCTCTTTACATGACCCCCTCTGTTTTTCCTGAAGCCAAGGAACCTTTCCCTGCCTACCCCTCTCTTTGCGAAATCTCAGGCTTCAGCATTTATTCGAAAAATCAGAGACAATGGTTAGCAAGCAGGTCTCTGGGAGCAGGTTATTTAGAATACATAACATTTAGAATACATAACAGATCACTGCATCACATAGGTCTGTGATTCTTGTGCCTTTACTTGGGCTATTTTCCTTTTTTAATTTTTATTTTTGTCTTGTCCAACTCTGATGTGTTACCTTTTATCTTATTTTATTATACTTTATTATTATTATCACTTAGAAACCTGTTTATTTTCTAATAAGAGACAAATAGGGAGTGGAGATGGATGGGAAGGCAGATAGAGAAGAAATGGGAGGAGTAGAAGGAGGGGAAACCATAATCAGAATGTTTTATATGAGAAAAATATCCATTTACAGTGAATATAAAAAATGAGAGTTTATTTGTCGACAAAATGAACAAGATATCTTAGTCATTTTATAAAATAATATTGATATTATGCTAATTTTCTTGAATTAAGGTATTAAAATGGTAATTAACATGAATCATTCATGCACCTTTGGCAAACTCAACAAATTGTTTTAAATACATAGTTCTCATTCTTGCCTTTATACTGTTAAATTACAAAATGCTCTATAATTTTGATTAGAGTAAATTTAGAAAATTAGAGTAAAATACTGAAAATAGAAAAAAAACATGGTGATAGATATATTTACATATGAGCATGAGTTTCATGGAATTGTACAAAGGATGAAAGGCATACTTTATGAAAAAGTTTAGGTAGAACACAATAAAGAGAAGTGTAGTGTTTCAGTGGAAAAAAATGTCTTTTCTGAGGAAGTGCTGTTAGAGATGTATAGGTATGTTCATGTGTGTCTAGATGTCAGGGATAAGTTTGGTTGTGAAATATTGTGAGAATGGTAAAAACACCCTTTTGGTAATTTTACAAAGGATAAAAATAGGACCCAAGAGACGGCTTAGTGCTTAAGAAGGTTTGTTACTCTTCCAGATGACCTGGATTCAGTTCCAAGCCAAAACATAACAATTTACAACTCTAACTCCAGTTTCAGCAGATCAAATACTGTCTGTTGGCTTCTATGGGCACTGCACACATAGTGCATGTGAGTACATGCAGGCAAAACATAACTGTAAAGGAAAATAAACAAAAAGAGATAAGCATTACCTTTTTGAAGAACTAAGAAAAGTGAGCATATAAATCAGTTGCTATGGAACATAAATGGTCCTATCTGCATGATAACTAATTCAACTGAATATCCATACTGTGAGAATCTGAAACTTCTCTGAAATCTAAAATGATTTCTAGCCTTACATGACATGTTAACAAATTTTGAATTTTGGAACATATTGAATTTTGTTGCATTTTAGATTTTGGTTTTTTAGATTAAGAATGTTCAATTGGCAATCTGTAAATAAATAATCTAAAATCATAAGTCTTTGATATGTAAACCACATTCTGTCCTGTGGTATTTGAATAAAACATAACTCTATAAGATGAATGTAATATATCTTCTAATTCTGAAATTCATAGTGATGGTTCCTTGGTATAGCCTCCTCTGGAAATTTAGACTCTGAGCAGGATCCTTCTTTTTCTACATTGCTTGATATTAGGGTATATTATTGACCTGAAAAATATATCTAGACAGTATATGCCTAAGCTATTTATTCACAAATATGTAATAAACTTCAAATGACCTTGTTATGTCCTACCATGTTGTGGGAAATAAATATTTATAAAACAGAAATTTTATTTCATTCTTCATTTGTAATTTCTAGCTTGCTGTCTCACTTTAGTGTTTGTAAAAGAAGTTTTTGACTCAGTAAACTTGCTGTCACATCTATGATGCAACCTCCAAATCCTATCTATACAGAGATTATTTTGATTTTACTGAAAAAAAAAACAAGAGGAAACCTGTAAACAAGTATGAACTAGAGGTTGAAAACCTGCAACCTCTAGGGGCAGTCTGGATTTGTGATGTTGTAAAAATATGGACTACATGAATAGATGCATAATCTTTATTTTTGTTGTATTTTCATTTGTTTGTCTGTGTGAGTGCTTGCTATGCTATGTGTATTCTGGTGCCCATGGAGGTCAGAAGAGAGTGTCAGATCCTCTGGAACTGGACTTAGAGTAGTGGAGCTGTCTGATTTCTCTGCTAGGAACTAAACTCGCAACCTCTGAAAGAACAATAAGGTCTCTTCATGACTGAGCCATGTTTTTAGCCTCAGACGTATAATTTATAAATTGAAAAGTATTTTTATGGAGGAATTGGGCATGAGGGGTGGAAAAATGATAGAGGACTGTTAAAAATGTTTTGTCTATATCAACTGAATCCTTGCTTATTAATGTCAATATGTAGAAAGGTATAATGTAGTTCTCATTAATTTCTGAGACCAGAATTATGACCTATTTATATTTTTAGGTACAGCCATTGAAAAGCTACTCAAAAAGACTGCAAGAATCTGTGATCCAACAAACTTGAGAATAGTGTGACATAATCAATGAATAAGGCATTTATATAATAAGATACAGGGAAAGTGGAACACCTTATTAGGTATTCTTCAGATTACTTTTCAAATTTGACTGATGAGTCATATTAGGAAACTTGTCTGTCTTCCGTTTAAAATATATTCACTGTGTGCTATTTGTAAAGCTTTTATACCTATTATTCTGCAATCTAATTTCAATGAAATTTTATTTGGATAACTGCTATCAAACACCTGACCTTTCTAATGAGCATGGCTGCAGACAAGGAAAATGAAAGGCTAAATTTAATATGCCAAGAAAAAAAAAACAGGAAAATCGCAGACCTGTGTGAAGCTGGGCTGAACTGTAGATAATACATATCTGGGGTAAATCTGGAAGGGTTATGAAATTATGAAATTAAAAAAGCAGCAGGTGGAGGCTTTGAATTTGCCACTATTCTTTGCTAACCCTGTCCCCTCCATAAGTTTCACTTCCCATGGGATATGTAATGGTTAGTATATATTTCTTTTCTTTATCATCACTTAACATCTTTGCAACTTACCAAATTGTTAATAATGGAGGGAGACCTTATATAAAAAGATCTCCAGGGATAAGCCAAATAAACATTTCGCAGAGCATATAAATCTATTTGAAGGGGTGAACTTAATCACTAGGATTTCAGTCAGATCTCAAAGAAGTGATAAGTAAATCAAATAATTCCATGAAATATTAACTTTCACTTGACTGGCTTGACTTTCCTCTCTCCTGTTTAAACTTTCTGCCCTTCAAAACGTAAAAGAATGTGTGTACAACAAAGGATCTGGTTAAATCTTCTTCTGCTACATCAAGCAGGGTTAATGAATTATGAATCTTTAGAAGATAATGATCAGAGGTAAGAAATGGGATATAATTAGAAACATTTATGATCATGAACATTTACTTTTTACATACTTTTTATTAACTCAGAGACATTAAGAATGCTTTCAAGGTAAACCAATAAAGGATGGCATGGAAAAAATACTTTTTCCTATTTTGTACTATTTTTAAAAGTACATTTCTACTACATGATAGATAGGAATCCATTGATATATTTTGAAGTATGAAAGATTTTTGTTATTTTTTGCTAATATTTAATGTCCTTGAGTGTTCAGCTTAAGAAAAGAAATAAAAACACTGTTTCATAAGATATACAAGTATATTTGTGCTATATTCATAAGCCTATGAAAGATGTTAGCAATTATGGGTCTCTATGTCATTCTGAGCATTTGAAAAATACAAGGAAATAAAAGGTAGGTGAACATAAGTCAGAAACCATCTTCTAAAACTTGTGTTACACTTAAACTAATGGCAAAAACCACATTTAATTTCAGGCACAATGCCAGCGCATTCCCAGACAAAGGCATTCATCACTACACTGCCTATCTATCATTTTGTGGAAATTAATACATATGAGAAATAATTCTTCTATGACAGTGAAAAATTTAATTCATGTATGTGAGCCAGAACCTGTGGTGGGGTTTTGTGAAAAGATATAAATTAGTTACTGTAAGTTCTTACAGATGAAGACTGCTTATGGCTAAATCCCTCATTCATGGAAAAGAAAGACAGCAAAGGATTAAGAGTCAGGGAATCTGGAGCTGGAGACAAATTTGAGCCTTTGCATACATTACTTTCCATGATGAGGTGAATTGTGATGTTTCTTCCTCAAATTCTTACCTTGAGGCTTTAACTCCTGGCACCTTTTAAGATATATTGGATATGTGCGCTATCAAGGTGTAATAATGTAAACATGAGCCTTTATCTAATATGATTAATTTCTTAATAGAAAGAAAGATTTTTGACAGAAATAAATGCCAGAAAGCCCTCATGAAGGTAGAGAAAAGGAAAAAGTTCACCAAAAAAAGAAAAGAAAGCTAAAACAATAGTGATAAAACTTTTGTCTTGAACTTGTAACAACCAGAAATGCAAGAAAAAAATATTTGTGTTAACAGTCACCCTTCTACTGTCAGTGGTTCATTGTTTAGGAACTCTAGGTAATGAATGTATTTTTAAAAAGGTTAACTTATTTTGATGGGTATGAATGTTTTGCCAGCATGTATGTCTGTGCACCAGAAACAACTGTTACCTACTGAGGACAGAGCTGGGCCTCAGATACTCTGGAACTGAAGTTGCAAATGGTTGTGAGCGACCATGTGAGTTCTGGAAAGCTGGGTCATCTTGCAGAGTAGCCAGTGCTCTTAGCCCCTGAAGTCTCTCAAGTCCTTGATGCACTTTTGATACTTGATGGTTTGAATTTTTACATAGAAGATTATTGTAAAATACATGGCCCACACTAGGCACTCAATGAATGTTGGCTATTTTTGTCAGGATGCATTGTAAAGAGATGCTATGATTATTGTTTTACATTTCCTTCATTTATTGTGAATGATGGAGTTATTGGTAATAAAGATGTCTGAATGTAGCTTGGTAATCATAATCTATAGACTCTAAATCATGATTTTCCCACTGTAATTGTATTACTAGATACAAACAGTCTCTTCTACACCCTATACTTTAGAATCATTAATTTCAAGTTTACCAGAATATTCCATGAGTGAATGGAACAAACTCATTAAGGCTCAAGCAGAAACTAATTTAGCAATGTTGGTAGAATAAAGTAAAAATTCTTGAGACTCAAACTCAAGATGTTTAAGACTCACTCTCATGTAGTATATTCCATCCATAACTATATATTTTAACTGGGATTCTGCTTAAAAAGAAAAAAGAAAAAGGTTTGTTCTGTCTGTCTGTCTGTCTGTTTCTATTCTCCATTTAGCCTGCAACTACACAGACCTTTACCATTATATTAAGAAAAATAACTTTTGTAATCACCTAGCTAAATGAAAGAACAGATATTGAATCTAGACAACCTTAATAATTTTCCAGTGTGCATTGTGGTACACGCCTTTAATCCCAGCACTCAGAAGGCAGAGGCAGGTGAATCTCTGTGAGCTCAAGTCCAACCTGGTGTACAGAGTGAGTTCCAGTATAGCAAGGACTACACAGAGAAACCCTGTTTCCAAAAACCAAACCAACCAACCAACCAAATAATTAAAACCAAAAACAAAACCAAAAAGAATAATTTTCGTGATATAGGAGAAAGAATAAAAACCTTGGGAGACCCAAAGGGATATTATGAAAATAATCTTATATTATTTATAGCAGATTAGAACTTATCAGGGCATTTGATCAGATATAATGCTCTGAGATTTACTTTAGTCTTATATGACTTCTTTGTTGTTAATAAATTACCTCTTGAAGGAAATAACTTATGTTTTTGAATTTTCTATGCTTTGGTGGATTATTTTACTGTTTTTAGAGGGATCACTAATAATACTCAGAAAAATGTTCTGAGCTGACTGGATCCTTTCTGTACATTTCTATAAAGAAAGTAAATAAAACAGTCAAAGGAGAAAGGCTAATTTCAATGAGGCTCACCTGATAAATTAATAAACTCTCTTTATGCCTCTTAGCTTTCTATCTGAGATCTGACAGGGTAGATCTACATTTTTACTATATTTAAAGGTCTCACCATTGTCAGTAACTATGCTGTTCCTACAATGTTAACAATGTCATTGCTACTAGCTGTAAAGAAATGTTCATTAACACAGAAAAGATTCATTTAGGAAAACAAATTCACCTTAAAGATTGATATGAACTACAGCATAAGGTGTTCTGTAATCAATGGTTGGTTAAAGATCAACATACACAATTTTGATATCCAAACAATTCTGAATGATGAAATCCTAACACAAATGGATTCTGTAACAAAATGTGATCATTTGCTCAGCTCATATGTTTAGAACTGTGTTTATTTACTTAGATTTTAATGTGGATGAGGAGTTCCTATAAAACTAAGTGTCATGAGATTTTTGCAGCATCAGAGAGAGAGAGAGAGAGTAATTCTTCTTTTCATATTATTTATATAAAATAGACTATATTGAAATGAGCAGTAGCTGATGTTCCTGGAAGTTTCTAACTTTTGACCTAAACTTTTCTATTATGTTTGTTTTTTTTTAATGTTTTTCTTCTTTTCTTTATTTTTTCCTTGTGCTATAATACTACTTTGTGATGTTTAATTGATGTCTTTTTTATCAATATATTTCTACTATGTTATATTCAGCACAGTGTTCAGTTTTATTATTTCATACCTAATAAAATGAATAAGTACAAGTAATTAGCCTCCTCTACTCTAATGCATAATGCTGTTAATAAATTAACTAAAAATCGTGATTCAGCTTTAAATATTCTTTTTTCTTTTTATTTAAAATAGATTTATTTCCTTACATAATGTATCCTGATTACAGTTTTCTGCCTCTCCATTCCTATGAGTTCCTATCCTCCCATCCAGTTCCCCCTTTATTTCTCTCATTAGAGAACAAAAAGGCTTCTATAGGATAATACAATAAAATAAGATAAAACAAAACTCACACATCACAGTTGGACAAAACAAACCATCAGAAGGAAAAGAGCCCATAAAAAGTCACAAGAAGCAGAAATCCACTTGTTTGCACACTCAGAAATTTCATGAAAGTAGTAGACTTTAAACTGTAACACATGTACTCAAAAGAAGCTGAAAACATAAATACATCTTCACTTGTAAGAGATATACATTTTTGAACAGTAGCTTTATTTGATTCTAAAGGTAGTTTTGGTACTCTTGTTGCAGCTTTTATTTTTACAATATATCAGAGAAAATTATCATGGTGATAACTATTTACCATCCATTTCATAGCTTCACACTTGTGACTGATATTTCTGATGACATGGATTACACTAAGATATTCAGGTTTTATCTCTATATGAAAACTATATACGTGAAGATCAAAATGCAACCAAACAATGCACCCCTTTAATCCCAGAACTTGAGAGTCAGAGACAGGTGGATCTCTGAGAGTTTGATAGCAGCCTGAATTACAGGACCACCACAGTTACATAGTAAGACCCTGTCTCAACTGAAATCAACAAAACAAAACAAAACAAACAAAAAAGGAACCAAACAGGTACATGATATTATGAATACTTTGTCTAAAAGATACTCTTTGTGATTTTGAGATGGCACAAAACAAAGAGAATGACATTCCAATATTTTTGTAAGTAAATAATTACATATATTAAATACAATAGAATTGTAAATGAACAGTAACATGAAAATATAGTAATAGCTTTTTTAAATTTTATTTTTAAGATTATAATATAAGTACATTTATCCCTTCCTTTTCCTTCCTCAAAACCTTCCTGTGTACCCCTCCCTACTCTATTTTAAAATTTAGACTTCTTTTTTTACTAATTGTTATTGAATAGCTTTTAAAATAATTTCAATAGCATATATTACTACTGAAATAAATATCTTTAGTATAGTAGTATAAAAGAGTGATTTTATTGGATAATTTAGAACAATAAAGGGTCAAATCAATTACTATTATTAGTAGGTTCAAAAGAAATAATGCTATTTACCATTAGCAAAGCACAGTGCTTATAAATTATAAGTTCATAACATAGCATAACACTACAACATACCAGATTTACATTAAACAGGAGGTTGAATGTAAAGCTTCTGTAGTCTTTCTCTGACTCCATTTCCTTTGTAATTAAAGAAAAATATTGGGCTAGAGAGATGGCTCAGGGGTAAAACGATCACTGGCTGCTTCTCCAAAGGACCCAGGTTCAAATTAATTCCAGTACCCAAATGTCAGTTCACAGCTGCTTGTTACTGTCAGACATGGTGGCACACACCTTTAATCCCAGTACTTGGGAGGCAAAGGCAGGAAGATTGCTGTGAAATTGAGGCCAGCCTGGTCTACAAATTGATGCCCTGACTATGCAGAGAAAGCCTGTCTTGAAAAAAAAAAACAAAAGAAATATTAATATATATTATAACATATTTTAAATGGATTGGTTTTGTTATGGAACTATGAATTCCAAATCAGGAGTTTAAAAAACATTTCCTACTATTATAGGAACCACAATTTTTCCTTACTTGTTTTTTTACAGATTTCGGTCTGTATGAAGATATATTTTGTACAGTACAATGTAGAAGGGGATTTTTAATAGTGCCTACCTCATTGTTTCTGGTGAAAGATTAAAGAAGCTAATACGGATGATGACTTAATGATGGATGTGATAAATCACAGCTGTTCACCAGTATTTGGTGTCCTTTCTACTCTAATTAATACTGAAGGGTCACAGTGTTATTCTGTTGTCTACACAATCACATAACCTCCAGAATTGTTCTGCGAAAGAAAGGGAAATACTGTAAGGCTATCATAGTTTGGAATTCCAACCATCTTGCTGAGAACTTGTAAAGTATTGACCAGAACTATAGTTGATATGTGTGGAGTTCACAGAATAATTAGCATATAAATGTGTATGTGTGTGTATCTGGAGAGTCTAATTGAAGTATATATGTATATTAATTTATCTAAATGCATGTAACATAAACATACATATATGGTATGTTATATATGCTATATTGAATAACTATATTATTAAAATGTCAAGTGAGTATTTTGTCTAATGAAATACACTAATGTCTATTTCTATTATGATATATTTCAAGGTTTGCATCTATTGTTTACTCGCCAATCTTAAAGGGTGTTTATCATAATCTCCCCACTATATACACAACACCATATGCATATAATCTCCCTAGTGAATGCTAATCAAATGAAGAACTCATTCCAGTATTTTAGATCCATAGGACACTGTAGTTTCCTTATTTGATCTCTTTAAAAAGCTTAATCCTTATCAGAATTCATCAGAGACTGTCACAGCAGGTATATATAAATTCATAAGCTCCCAAATCATTCTCTCAGTATTAATTTTTGTGCACCCAGGAGTCCAAGACAGAGATCTAAAGATAATGCTTGATAACCCCCTTCCCCTATTTTCTCACCCTCCACAGTGTTTCTGAGCCATGTCTTTCAGTTCTGGTTCCACAAATATCCTTCAAATCTGCTCTCTTTATATAACACTTTAAAAATCTTTTTTGTCTTGGATGTCATAATTTCTTTCATGGGCAGCTTCCTAATTCTTCTTACTTTTAGTGATGTCCTTCTCCAGTGTATTTTGACCTCATGATCTAAAATAGACTTTTTCTAAATCAAATCAGCTTTTTTTACATACCTGCTTCAAACTGGTCTCATTGCTTTCTTGATCAATTTTAGTTTCTCTTAACATGACAAAGGATTTTCATGGGCTTCTAATCTCTTCAGGTGTGCATGTTTCAGTCACATTCAATTATTCAGTTTTTAAACACAAACTATGTTTTTCTTTTTATGAATCCTCTCATTTTTACTTTAGCCTGGAATAATTTTCTTAACCAAATCCTGTTTGTCCTTTGAGTCTTAGCTTAGAAGCTCATCCCTTCTGGGAATGCTGGCAGACCTATCCCAAGCTACTCCTCCATAGGACCTCCTGCTTCCCCTCACACAATATGAAAAAAAAAAGCGTATTGACTGTTGTCAGGCCGGTGGCATGGTCTGATTTGTGCATCTGCTTTATCAGCTACTGAAGGAGTGAACTTGGGCAGGTTGCATGGTAATAACAATATTGTGCCTGAGACCAAATGCTTTTAGCACAGCACTTGGAATGCAGTATCTAATAAGTGCTAGCTATCATCAATACCTCATTTATAGACACTATTTTCTGGATTACTGAGTGAGCTACTCCACTTTCAGGTTTGTGAAATATGTATTTCTTCTATAACATTCACTGTTTTAAAAGTGAATGAAAGCATCTTTTTGTGCTGACAAATACATACTCTGATTTTCCTAATACAACAGCTGTATTCATTCTTTGAACAAGAATATATAATTTATGTTTAATTCTTAACATTTGTAAGGCTCAGAACATTGTGTCTCCTAATTATAGAGATGTCATTAATATTCAGAAGCATTCTCTTCCTTATGCATGAATGCTATACTATGCCAAGTGATTGCCTTGGTCAACATCTTAGGTGGTCTGTGCTTTATAGTGTAATTTCCTATGCTTAAGTAATCCCATATAGGTTGCATTTACCAGATCTTTAGAGAATGTCTGCTTGAATAACACTAGAGGAAATACCTAGTAAGGTCAGAAATATTTTGCATACTATATGAGATAGAAGTGTATTCCTTTTTAGGATACATTCTTTTTTGTCAAAAGATTAACATATGTCCCCAGTGTATCTAACAACTAAACAAAGATATAAAGTCCTATGTTTAGCCTTCATATAATTTCTTCTTTTAAATCATCTGAGATTTCTTTTCTGATTATGGTCATATGATTTGATATCAAAGAACTGGAGTCACGAATAGCATTGCTACCTTTTATATAACTTAATAGCTTTTTCTTATTTGATAGAAATTCATTAGTTATCCATCATAAATGAAATGGGATTAGTAACATGGGAAAGAATGAGGTAACCAAAGGACTGTCCCTAAAATTCTCCTAAATCTAGAAAAAGCTCTCTCACAATTTATTTCAGTTTTGACATAATGTTTAACACAAATATGAAGAAATCTGATAAAGGAAATGCCCTATGTTAGGAATATGCAACGTAGGCTTTATAAAACCACAGGTTTGCAATTAACAGAAGGAAAGCAGTGAAATCCTTAACCCAGCCATGGATAAGATGCCCTTTTTCTGTTATGTCTTTTCAAGCCCATATATTACAATGCTAATGAAAAGAAATTTTCAGATGTCCAGATTTATGCCACTTAGATGCAAAGGTAGATATCATCTCTACAGCTGGACAAATAGTAAACGAGTCCTCCCTGCAGGAATGAGGGTTATAAAGAGTTCAACAATAAAACTTTTGTAATTATCCCCTAACATCTCCTCCATCCACTCTTCCAAGTATATGTAAACTAGTGAAATATTGCTCTCCCTAACATACCATTTTTTTATTCTGTTGTTTTTGTTTGTGTCATTGGCACATGTATAATTGTCCTTAAGAAATTTTATTATATCTATTTCTTACTGTAAAACAGAACACTTGAATGTAGAAAACTGAATGATTGTTTTATTTTTAAAACTGCTACCAAAAACATCTCCATCCAATAATTTGAAGAAAAACATTGCAAAATTTTGCAAACTTTTTTTTAACCTGGGAACAATTATAGGGAAAACGCATGAGCACTGTGCTGTTCATCAAGTTATATTTCTACCTTTGTTTCCCTGGATTTTTGTTTGTTTCCCTGTTTTAAAATGTTCAATATTTATGCATTACCAATAGGTGGCAATATAAGATAAGGAAGATGATTAGCAGCCAAAACAGAGAAACAGGCCTCTGGAAAATAACTCAGGTAAAGCAAATTCAGAAATAAAAAAAAAAAGTGAAAACTGCATTTAATATTATTTTCCTAGTTAGATAAGGCAAAAACGGTTTTTTTTCTCAGAGAAAAATTCTACCATATGAAGACACATATGATTTTTAACAATGAGTAATAGTACTAGCTAGTCAGTTCTGAAATCCTTGTATTGTAATTTAAATTTGTAACAAAGGTTGTATTATTTAGAGCTTTGTGGGAAATTTCAGCAATTTAGAGCATATTAGGCTTTTGAAAATATAGCACAGTCAAATCAACACACATACAAAGATGGACTTGGCAGCTTTGACATTCAAAGAAATGACTTATAAGGTAAGAAATACAGGCAGAGAATGTGTTACTTACTGACTATTTCAGTAGGACACATTTTCCTTCTTTTGTAAATTGGAATACATAGAGTTAGATTACCTCCATTTATAGTTCATCTTATTCTCCCTTGTCCATGAATTTCTTATTTGCTTGTTAATGTAAAAAAAAAAAAACAGTCAGCTTTTTGGGTGAATTTCAAGCTATTTAACAAACATCAGAAATAAATAAGATAGGGTGCTATATACATTTGAAGTTCATTTTGGGCCCACATTTTAAACCATAATGCTATTTAATTGCAAAGAATCATAACAAACCATACTTCATGCTGGGGATGCAGGCAGCTAGCTATCAACAATGAAAAGCGTTCATTCATGACAAGTACTAATAAAAGAGAAGCATTAGAGTAAATGTTACTTTGTAGTTTGCATTATAATTTCCTGACTGTAAGAAAGTCATCTTCTCTTTTTTTTTTTTTTGCTATGATTTTTCAAATAGTTCTTTCTTTTCTTTCTTTCTTTCTTTTTTTTTTTTTTTTGGTAAGAAAATGGCATCTTTAATGCTTATACCTCCAACAGGTTCATTTTGCTCAATCAATCATCAATGTTAAAATAGACATTTTTTCAAGAAATTATATAGGGTAATACAGGTAAGTAGTACATTGTGCCACATAAAAGCCATGTGGCTGATCCAAAAGCACCACTAACTTCTAGGTGGGCTGCATAATTACACAGATCTCTAATTTATCATTCTCAACCTGCATCTATATGGTTGCTGCCAGTTTCCCAGTCATCCCTACTATAAACCTTTCAAGGAAATGTTGTTTCTTTGTTGTCTTTAAATGCTGTATTATCCCAGAATCCCAAATCCTGAATGGGCTGAACAGAGTGCACTTTATTCTCCCATGCTGTAAACCTATTCTCTTCCCTACTAAAATGTAGACATAGTAGCAAAAAGTGTTAGCTACCCATCAATATATATATATATGTATATGTATGTATGTATGTATATCTATCTATATTTTTTTGTTAATGGTCATAGGCTACCAAGATAAAGTCTACATAACCTGGATCTTTCCTTTTCTTTCATTCTCTTGTTTTCTTTTTCCCCTTGTGGTGTTCAGAAAATATGGTATGGAGGGAAAAAAAGAGGTTAAATAACTTAATTGTTTAACCTTCTTAAACTTCTAGAAATAGACCCAGTCTATTTTTTATATGAAGGCAGTGTTGCAAACGAGCATTTCATCTAGTTTTGGAAAAATAATATCAGAATGTTAAGGCCTCCTATGCTTTTATATTCCCAATCCTTTAGGCTCTAGGTCTTGGGAGATTGCTCCCTTGGAAAATTGAATTAAGGTGAATTGGGGCTACTAATTTAGTTGATTCTCTACATCTCAAGGCATTATTTCTCAAAGATACCATTCTGTCCTAGGAACCAGAAATAAAATAGAAGACTCTTCTCTATAATTGGTTTTATTTTGCCTATCCCTTCTCTACCTTTCCTAATCTAATACAAGTAACTCTTTGAGAAGTAGCTATTTTTTGTTTGTTTATTTCCTAAGGAATATATTTGGTGCATTTTTCTCTTATGTTTTTATGAAATATTCTCTGTCTTCACCAACTAACACAGTGAACAACATAAAAGTAACCTGGTAAATGTCTGTTAAATTGAAGTATAAATGTTGAAATCATATCCGTATTATGTTGAAAAGTGCTACTGTTATGCAATTGTTCCCTTTCTAGATGAGGTAGAAATAAAATAAATATAATTAGAGCTCAATGAGAATGTATGGAATGCTATGCCATGGCAAAATGTAAATGGACAAAAGTGAATTTGTACATATTGATCTTTTCCACTTCTTCTCTTTCAGGAACCATTAATTCCGTGTAAGAAACCAATGATATAGTGAGAATGTACATGGATTTTCTGATCACATAAACTTTCACTGGATTCCTGGATTCTAATATGAGGCTGACTATTTACTATCTTGTGTTTTTGAGTAATTCACAAACTTAAGTTAGTTTGTTTGCAAAATAAGAATATTGATATCTAGGTAGCTGTCCCCTTCTCCCTTTCTGCCTTTTATTACTTGTTTTATTTCTAGTCCTTGGAATCAAACAGAGGACCTTAGACATACTAAGAAAACTTTCAACCACTGATCCCTGGATATCTTTCCAACATAAACAGTTATCAAGATTACTAAAAAAGGTTCACCAAGTACCTACCACAGAGTTTGTCATATAGCTATTCAGTAATTATTATTTAATTTCTATAATTACTAATACTATCTGTCAAAATTTTTATGAGGTATACTTGTATGTACTCATGTGTGTCAGTATGTACATATGTGCTGTTATTAAAAATAGTATCAGCAACATTAGAGTATAGTTTGGGTGTTAGAGTCACAATGAGATTAACTGACTAAATTCTATTTTTTAAAAAAAGACAAATGGTGAGGTAGAATTCATTGACATTCTTGAATTTTTAACAGTCCAGAATGTATGCTTCTATGCTTTTAACTATCCAATTAATTATTTAACTATTAATGGTTATTGTTGGGAACAGAAAAGTGAATGATGACACATTGCCAGAAAATAATATTATGTAATTTTCTGTAGAATTCCTATATATTTTATTTATATAGCAGTAATTCACAGATTTAACTTTAAGAAGCCCTTCCAATAATTTCCTCACTTTTTAAAGGAACTATAAACATAGCCAGGATTATTAACTTAAAAAATCATTAATGTTTTCTGGCTTGACTCAATTGCTAACATCTTTTAGGCCAATAACTTAATGCATGTTTCTTGCATAAGTTTAAAAAGGACAGACTTATGTAAACTAAAATTACATCACATTTGTTTACTGAAGTGCAAAGTACCCATTAGGCAAAGCAAACTAATTGAGAAAATGTTGAGATTCAAGGATTAGGACTGAAAATAAAAGTGAGCTAGCACTTTCTAGCACAATTTTTTTAGAAAGAAAAGATATATTTTATACCTAATCTACAACATTTTCACAGACCACAAATTATTTTAAATGATTGTAGAAAATGGAAATTATTATTGAAATAGACATGATTATTTAATCAATAACATTTGTTCAGACTTTTAAATCAGTAATTGTATGAAAAAAGACTATTTGATTCCCCCAAAGCTAATAGCTCAAACTCTTAAGCCATGTAAATGGCTTTACATTGTAATTCCATTATAATATATAATACTTTCAGAAATATCAGTTCTATTACGAAATCTTAGAGATAAGATAGCAGAAGCATCTTTGTTTTATTGGGTTAAAAGAGCAACTGCTTTTATATTTCATGGGGAAGTTGTAAATTTAAAGTAAATATATATGCAACTTTTTTTATTTACATGGATCAAATTCTAGTTAAAGGAGTTTTACCAAACTAGCCCAGTAGATTTCTTCATAAGTGTTAGTCAGGTAATAACTATTCTAGTTTTAAATCTTTCTCCTAGTAATTTATCTTTTTTCAATTTGTTCCAAAGTTCCAATTCTGAAGACAACTCCCACTGAACTTTACCCTCTCCCTTAGGTCCAGAAGACAAAGGCATCACCAGTGAACGCAATGTAGTCGCTGTTTCCCAGAGTGCAAGTTCAGCTGCTTTTGTGCCTGAGTGAGTTGACAATGACTAACTGGTACAATAACAGTTTCTTTCCCTCTTAATATATGGATTTCTGTGTTGCTTATGGTCTCTATGAAAAATATCACATTCAAGGAAAGGAGAAAGTATTTTCAGAAGATATAAAATATCCCTGAAGAACATGTTAATTTATTTTCTTCTCATGCTTTCAATACTAAATTATAAACTGTGATTAAAATAATCTATGTATGGAACCATGCATTAGACACAGGTATTTCTTTCCTTATCAAAAGATGATTGCCACATAGAAAATAATATTTAAAAAATGTCTGGACCACAGTATGTGCCACAGATTCATGAGTACAGGAGGATGAGGAATATTGAGATAATTACTGTTTGATGACAAGAAATAAATCTGTGAAGTTCTGAAATTTTGTCTTTTCCCTAGCTCCTCTCTTGAAGATTATTTATTCTAATCAAAAATTGCTTGATTATTATAGAAGAGTTTATGAAACTAAAATGCTTTTCCAATAACAAAGTCTTAATAATGACAGTTGTGAAAATTTTTGCCCTAAAGTATCATATTTATGGAAACACTAAGTTATTTATAATCACTTATATTCTATTTACATATGTGAGCAGATTATGTTTGGGTTGACCCCCCTTCTTTTATTTTAGTCAAAATTAGTTTTTTTTTTTTTTTTTTTTTTTTGCTGTTATAGCTGTTTTGGCTGGAAAAAAAAACTTAGAAATTTATGGACCACATGGTGTAACTCACACCACAATAGTCAATCCACTTCTAGAAGAAAATCAATATAGGTTTTACACATGTGAAAAAAATCTAGAATTGTAAAATGTTAGTACCAATGAAGGACTTGCTCATCTGTTCTGGATCTTTCTAGATATACCTGCTTTCTTCCTTGAACAGCTACTATATTTCTTGTGTTTGCTGTACTATCATAACCTTTCAATTCTACAATTGTTTCTTTTTTTAAGACTGAAATATATCCACAAATTCAGTTGTCAAAGATTTTCATTAAATGACATCCATCATCATATCCCTGGGAACCAAAGAAAGGAAGAAAAGAATATTTGGGTATCCTCTAGTGAAAAAGAAGTACAGGATGGAGAAACGAGGTAAGGGGGTGGGTATTAGAATCAATAAGGGGTTAAAACAAGACTAGTTGCAATCTCAGGAAACTCATCTTAAATCAAGGTGATGTCTTTCCCCAATTCTCTATATTCTGATGGAGAGTATTTTATCAACACATTTCTAACACCTTTAACTCTTTTATTATTTTCCCCTCTAGGACATTGCTTCATGTTGTCTGAGTGGGAAACAACTGCTAGACTTGTAATAGCTCTATGTTTTTCTTTGTTAGAAGTTATATTGTGATCTGCCCTTTGAGAGAGAGAGAGAGAAGTCTCTCTTGGTTTAGTGTTGAACCAATGAAATAGTGTCTAACTGTGAATTTTGCTATTAACAGGCCCATCCAATTAGTTGAACTAATGCTACATTCTTAACTTTTGTCAAGAATGTAGGTGATATGGTTCTAAACCTAACCCTCCATTGCTCTGTTTTTCAGTTTGTTCAGAAACTGATGAAATAAATTCCCTAAACCTCAAATTTATGCCAGAATATTCAGCTAAAATGTTGAATGAATACCACATTTTCTTGTTTTATACTCATTCATTGCACAATTGAAGCATTCAAATAGCAAATTCAAAGTTTAATGTTATACTCTGGAAAAATATCAGAAAAAAATATCTTGTCAGATACACTAAATACTTCAAACTCAAGGAAATATTGAACCTGGAAACCTTGTAACTCAAGTGACCATGTGTACTTTTTATTGGACTTTCACAGGAAATGGAGTATAGACAGGATAAAGTTGACTGAAAATATGTTGTTTGCCTGTAATATTTTTAGTTTTTCCTCAGATAAAAGGCATAAAATCATCTACTGATGGAGATATTTGGTCTATAATGAAGATAACTTTAAAGAATGACTTTGTAACACTTAAGGAAACACACACACATACATGCACAATTTGATAGTATTAGAAACTGTCAAAAAATCTTATTGACCCATCCAGCAGTTATATTTGCAAGAATGAGACATCAAGCAGAGAAATCAGAAGATACACTTTACCACATAAATTATAATTCAGTTTAGGAAAGTTGTTTCATTAAAGTCTCAGTTAAAATGTATTTGCACTCACCCATAAATATACCTCTCTTAAGGTTTTTCAAAGAATATAGTTGATTCTAGTAGATAATTTTATGCGAGAGTAAGTTACATACAGTGGCTCACTTAAGGATTTTGAGATCATTATAAAGTAACTTAAAAATGCATACTTTCTTATTTTTAGTTCTGGGTTTTGGGTGATACCACATTGAGAACAACAGTATCCATATTGCACTGTCTTAAAGCCTAGCTTGGGCACAGGGAATGCCTGCTCCACCATTTACAAACTTCTGTAATTTTCTTCTTAATCCTATCTGTCACATGCTAACTTGTAATATAGAGAACATTGAATAAGAAATCAATGAAACAAGACTACCACTTGCAATTTTTGAATTTCTGTTTTCACACATATAAAATATGAGATGAGTGCTTTAGTTTCTTTTCCCATTTGAACATACTAATTATAATACCTAATATAGGAATGAAAACAATCAAAACAAAATACAAAACTGTGTGATTTAATTGTTGATAAAAATAGCCCATAGGAATCTGGGGACACATGTCTTCTAATGATCACCTTAATTTAGTGACATTAAAACTGGGCCTGTATGGAACATGCATTCTATATATCCATATTTATATACAAAAGAATTTATAAGCTTAGTATTTGTCAGATGCCCAGGAAATACTAGATATATCCACTATCTATTTAAAATGTTTATTGTTGACCTTTTATTTGCATTTTGTTCAAATTGAAATGAAAACATCATATTGATTGCAGAAATAATTTAATTTTACCATTCATAAAAATAAATTAAGTATAAGATTTATAGGCAATTAAGCAGAAGCAATTTACCTGTATTGTAGATGTTTCTAACTCCATCATGTTGAAACACAACTTAGCATACTAGTGTTTGAAATCAGTAAAAGGCATTTCATTGTTACATATGTATATTCTTCTGTCTTCTAGTTCCAGAATATACAAATGTTAATGACATTTTCAGTGCTGCATGAATGCTAAAATATTTTTATTTATATCCAGCTTTGATTATCTCCTTTGTACTTATCCATAAATAGCTGAATATTTTGCTGAGACTGGTTTGCAAATCAAGAATCACAAACTAGTGGGGGCCATACTAAGCAGCCAGCTTAAGGAAAAATGTTTGAATTCATCAACTGTTTCAGACCTCCTTTGAACTTTCCTCTTCTTTTTTTTTATATTGACTGTTCTATTTTAGCTCTAAAAATTTTCTATAGTTTTAGATAAAACTATGTACTTTTCTTATACATAGGTATTGGATATTGGTTCTGTATTATGGACCTAAACTAAAGGTATGCCAATTGTATGCTCTGTTGATTAATGAAATGAATAACAGAAGTACAAAGACACAGCACACAGTCAGTTTCCACAATGAGTAAAACAGTGATCATGGATCTTGTTACTCAGTCAGTACCAATAAAACCAAGTCAAAACATTATTTGGGGGCCAGTGAGAAATATGATAGTTCATCCCATTATATGAATCAGTCCATATTGTAAAATTTTCTCCTGGTGATCTGTATTCAGGTTATAATTTAAAAACTGAGCCACCCTCATTCATATGGTAAAGATATTTGTTGCTAGGCCTGAAGACCTGATGAAAATCCACAGGACACTTGGGGTAGAAGGAGAAAGCCAGTTGCTATAAGTTGTCACCTGACTTCCACTCATGTGTCATGGCATATACATATGGATGGGCAAGAATGCACATACACTCCCTAAATAAACATAAATAAATTAATTAAATTATTTTAATAATTTTAATAAACTAAACTAAATTAATTAATTAACTAATGTAGGAAATTTGAAAATCTTTGGACTAAGCACATGTTTTTCATATAGCATAATGAATTAAGAATATAGGGATGTCTTAAAAAATGATGATATCTGTAGCACAGCACAGATATTCAAATACCTAGCACAGTATTCAAATACCTAGAACTCAGTCCTAGACACAGAGTTTGTAAAGCTTCTCCTAAGAGATTACTACACACTACCAAGTCTGAATAGAGCCAGGTATTCAACTTCCCACTTGTAATTTGTGAATACCAGACATAAGGAGATGTCAAGAATCTTAAGAAAACCTTTACTATAATCAAATATTCAAGGTAGACTGGACAGCACTGGAGAATGTGAAGTTTGGGGTTGTGCAGAATACTAGTAAGGATTGTAAACTATAAAAGTGGCAAAACTCAGTCTTTTAGTATCAACAAATTTGAATTGGGTTTTTGGGATCAAAGTATCAGTAAATTGATCTAAAATGCTCTGTTGGTCGATGAAAATAATCACAGATATAGACAGATATACAAATGTATCACCATACACAAACACTGTGTTTTTTCTTTAAGTATATCATGCTTGTGTTCTGATATAAGTTTCAGGGTAACACTTAGTTGTATATATATTATCCTTCTGTAAGTAACTTAAGTTATCTGTTGCTTTTCTCTTTCTCTTTGTCTGTACTATCACTATTTAAAAGACATAACCTATTTCTTAGAAAACTACGATAAAGGAAAAAAAGTTATTTTGATAAAAGCAACAGAGAGATTTCTTTAAACTATGTAGAAGAAGATTCTGTCAGAAAGAAAAGAAAAATCTTAGCAAAGTAAAATAAGAAGAATGATTAAAAACTGGGGAAATTGGGGAAATGAATATATTTGTTCCTTTGTTGTACCTTTAGGAAAGTTTCATAAAATATAACATCCCTTAGGAGCTCTAACAAAAGTCCAGCATTTCAGTTTCTTGTCACCAGCCTCTGTCAGAGATTTATGGTGTTGTTACTTTAGAAGCTGTAAATGTAGGAACTCATCTGTGCTATTTTTCTTATTTGTATCTCTCAGTAGTGTCTTAACACATAAACCAGTTGATTCTACAATGTATTTACATCAATTTCTCTAAGCTACTCAAACAAATTACCACAGGACTGGTTTTATTTTTAATTTATAATTTTTATTTATGCATTTTGCATCCAGATTATAGCCCCCTCCATCTCCTCCTCTTGATCCTGTCCTCTTGCCCTCTTCCCCCATCCTCTCCTTTCTCCTCTGAAAAGGGGAGTCCTGCCCATACCATCCCACCCCAGCACCTCCAGTAGCATCCAGACTGAATGCATTCTCTTCCATTGAGGCCAGGCATCACAGTTCCATTAGGGGGAAGTGATCAAAAAGCAGGCGTCAGAGTCCATTTCAGAGACATCCTCTGCTCTACCTGCTGGGGAACCCACGTGATGCCCAAGCTGCCCATCCTTTACATATGTGTAGCTGCCTAGGTTCAGTTCACACATGCTGTTTTATTGGTGTTTCAGTGTCTGTGAGCCTCTATGTGCCGAGGTTAGTTATCTCTATTGGTCTTCTAGTGAAGTTCTTTTCCCCTCTAGGTCATTCTATCCTTCCCCATATTCTTCCACAGGGCACCCCAAACTCCGGCTATTGTTTGGCCATGAGTCTCAGCCTCTGTATGGACCTCCTGCTGCATGGAGGTTCTCAGAGGACAGTCACACTATGCTCCTGTCTGTAAGCATGACAGAGTATCTTAGGAGTGAGTGATAGGGATTGGCTCTCTCCCTTGGGGTAGGCTTCAGGTTGGGCCTTCCATTGGTTGGACATTCACTCAATGTCTGCTATACCTTTATCCCTGCACATCTTGTATACAGGGTAAATTTTAGGGTGAAGGTTTTGTGGGTGGGTTGGTGATCCCATCCCTCCACTAGGAGTCCTAGCTAGCTACAAGGTGACCTCTTCAGTCTCCATTTCACCAACTGCCAGGAGTCTCAGCTAGGTTCATCCCCGTTTCCATCCAGAGGCCTACCCTGAAGCCAGTCTCCAGCTTGTCTCAGAGATGAACCCCACTTTGGTTTACCATCTTTCTCTCACCTCCCATCCCCACCCTCCTCTCTTCCTCTCCTACCCAATTGCCTCTCTTACCCACTCTCATGTCTATTCTATTTCCCCTTCTGAGTGCGATTCAACCATTCTCCCTAGGGCCCTTTTAGTCATTTAGCTTCTTTGAGTGTGTTGATTGTAGTAAGGTTGTCTTGCACTATATGGCTAGTATCCACTTATGAGTGAGTATATATCATGTGTGTCTTTCCAGGTCTGGGTGTTCTTTTCTAGTTCCATACATTTGCCTGTGAATTTCATAATTTCCTTGTTTTTAATAGCTGAGTTGTATTCCATTGTATAAATGTACCACATTTCTTTATCCATTCTTTGGCTGAGGGACATCTATATTGTTACCAGTTTTTGGCTATTACTAATAAGGCTGCTATGAATATAGTTGAGCAAATGTCCTTGTGGTATGATGAAACATCTTTAGGGTATATGTCCAGGAATGCTATAGCTGGGTCTTGTGTTGATAAACAACAGTGTTTATAGGGCAGATTATTGTATGGATCAGTTGGGGTCAATTGAAACTAGTCACTTAATACCTTGTAAAATTTCATTAAAGGTTTCTCTAAAGTATCCCATTCCATCTCTATGTGAGGTTGCCTGTGATGTTAATAAAGACAGAACAAAGCCCTTTATGAAGGACAGATACACATAGTCCCACAATAAAAAGATACATAGAGACACACATGTACAGATACAGAATCAGACATAGGGATATACTCACAGGACAGCTTTCAGGTTGACAAAGAATCATATTCATATAACACACACACACACACACACACACACACACACACACACACACAAGTAAATGCAGTAAAAAAAAAAATTAAAGGCTATGCTTTCAGTGCTTACCTAAAGTCTATCTTACAATTGTTACTTGAAAATCATTTGCTGTCTTAGTTTTAAAAATCAACTTGCTGAATGATTGAAAAAGATTTTCTTTTGTTAGGGGAAATTCTGGCTGAATTCTAGCTGAATTCTGATTTTTAAAGAGATGTATGATTTAGCAATAGTTATCACTTTCCTTGCTCTTAAAATGGCATGTTAAAAGTTACAGAACTTGCTTTTTCCCAAAACATTCTAAATATTTTAAATTTAACTAACACTTTAAAAGAAGATATTAGTATAATCCCCATATACGTCCATCTGTTTGAAATAGAGTGAACGAAACTGTGATATTAACTATTCCACTTATACTCATTCACTGATTTTTTCCCAAAGTGTCCATGAATTTTTCAGTCTACAATTGTAGGAATATATATGCCTTTATCTACTAATAAATACCCAATGATATGTCAATATGTAGCCAACTGCAATTAAATAATATGTTTCTGAAAATGTAGATAATTAATATATTAGAAAAGAATAACTCTATATCTAACTTTGATGGAATCTGTATTTATTGTAATTTTCCAGTGCTATAAAATAATATATTGAAAAGCATAACCATTATAAATAAAAACATTTGAGTAATTAAAAATCCTGTTTATATTTCCTACTATGTAGGCAGGTTCACCACCTATTGAATGCAATATGAGATTTGGCTTTCCAAAATTTCCATGGGTCTAAGACTCTGATTCTTGACATGATTGTGGCCATGTCAACAACACACATTCATTCAAGGATTCCTCCGCTCCTCACACCAGAGCTTTACTTTATTGATTTTATCTGATTAAAGTTTCCTGAAATGTGATATATGTATTTTCTATCTAATTAAACTTGCTATGTTGTCATTTAATCCTGTATTAATGACACAGAGTCATTATTCCAAAATATAGGTTTGGTTAGTCTACATGCTGCAGTGTTCTGGGAGTTCTTTTTGTAAAAAGACTGTGATGTGAGGTTTCATGTGAATTTCTTTCTTACCTCTCTCTATAGAGGTAATGAAATGAATATCTTGAGCCATATGATACGGCTTTCTTTGTATACAGTTAGTTATTGGACTGAATGTTGAAACTAGTGCTTCTCTGATACTCCATATTTTATTTACCATTCCCATCATTTCCTTCTGACTTAGCTATAGAATGCACATAACACTAACTCTTATTTTTTCATATTTTGCAAATCACATCATGGACTGCATGAACCTGTATATAATTCTTTTGTTAGCATTATTTACTCAGGATTTATGCAAAATAACTATCACCATTAAAAAAATAAAATCATGACCCACTGGAGGATATAAGGTAACAATGACATATTTGTGACAATTTCTCTCAGTAAAAATAGTCCTATTGAAAATGCCATATGAGGTATTTTTCTTTTCCTTCAGTTATATTTGACTGGTAATAGAATTCCAGGTAAATATTTTCAGTGTTAAAATTAAAATTAAAGCACTGCATTACTTCATATAAAATTTCCAAGAAATGCCATGTTTCCTATGCATCACATCCTGAATACCATCTAATTTTCAAAGGAGCAATGTGGTAATATCATGGATGAAGGAGTGGGAGTGGGGAGACTGAGAAAAAGAGAAAGTATGCATACAACACCTACCTATATATTATATGGGTGTATGTATGCATGCACGTATGAATTTATCGCCTCTGAAAAACTTATATTGCCTTTTCAAGATGAAAAGTTAAAAAATCTATACATAATTCTTAGTATGAAAAACTGTCACTTGGTAATGTGTTAAATAAAAGTTCCATGTTATCTGAATTTTTATTTAATATGAAGTAACATCTGGGATTTTACATTTTTAATAAATATTCCAGATGTTTCTAATGCATGTGACCCAGTGATGACACATTGAAGAGCAATGTGTGAATTTCCACCTGTAAGCACAAATGCATATGTCTATCATCTGAGGAGATTTTAAGAAATTTCAGAGCTTGAACCTCATCCCCAGACCAATGAGTGTGTGGCATGGGTATTGTGATTTTTAAAAGCTGTCTAGGTGAATTCAAAGTGTAGCTATGATTGAAAACCAAGACTATAAAGGTAGATAGTTTATATTTCCTTTGATTCTGGAGGACATAAAAGATAGTGGGGGAAGATTTGTGAGTGGGGAGGAAAGGAAAGGAAATATTTCTATATGTCCATGCAGTGGCTTATGCTGTGTTATCAGGGGCCAAGTTTGATACTTGGAAAAACTCTAGTATGATTACTTGGTCTGAATTTTCTTTCTTGAGATTTTACAGAAATAAGGTATAAAAATCTATTCCCCAATTGCTCTCAGCTGATTTTAGACTGTTATGTTGTGCAGCTGCATAGTAGTTCTCTCCCCAACTAAGTGTAATGTTGATTGAACTTGTTTCCTAGCCCATGCAAGACTTCTCATTGTAGATCATTTTGTTGCTACATAGAATGTTCAAAATCATGTACTTACCTGCCACTAAGCAGAAAGACATCATAGAGGTTTATAGTTGTAAATTACCTGCTTATTGCTTATCTTTTCACTTTGTGCTCTGGTTTTATGAATTGAGTTTGTCTTACTTATTTTGTGCTTTGTTACTTTTTGCACAAACCAGAAATATACAAATGTGGTTTCAAATTTTCTCACTCATTCCACTAAAAAACTTTTGGGTGAGTTTTAAATTTCAGTATCAGTTCTCTAAAACTGGGATGGTTGTGGACAATATTCCAGTTTGCTTTCTTTTGGGGTTAGAGTTTTGTTTTGTTTTTGTTTTCGTTTTTTCTTAACAGAAGTGTGTAAATCCTAATGTCCATTTACTGCTACACTTACATGAAGTTGAGTGTTCACTTTCTTGACACTTTTTCTACTATCTGCTTTTGAAAGCATTCTTAAACCCTTAGTACCACATTGCATATAATTTTTGCTAAGGTCTTTTCATAACTTCAGCAGATCTGTCACCTGTGAGCCATTTCACTTCTAGCAGGTCCAGTTTCAGACCAGTATTTGAAAGAATTTATAGCCTATTTTAATGTGTAAAAATTATATATATATATTGCTTATGTGTGTGCATCTGTATGTAGAGAGAATTGTGCATGTATTCAGAAATGATTCTTTGACAGGCACAAAAGAAACTCAGAGTTAGCAAGTATTGCCAAAATTTTTCATTATTCTCAGTGTTGAAAATATATAATATATTCAGGTGATTTTAAGAAGATAAGATCTTTCTTGGAAAAATTACATTTTTTGCAGCATCATAAATTTCTGTCTTTTTATGCCAACTATATGTATCTACTCAATCTCGCTTTGAAATGTCAAAGTCATCCTTCTGAAAAGTCACACAATTAGATCAAATATATTGCCTCATAAATTTCTTTACCTTCTCCATGAGCTCTGGAATAAGGATAAAAGGCCTTTAAGAAACACTCATACAGCATATAGCCTTGCTCTTTTAATTTGAATATATGGAGTTTAAATGGTTTGAAATATATTTGAAAACAGTCAAGCTGTTAAAAACAGCAAGGGGAAAATACAGCATTGAAGATTGAGACCTCTAGAGTGAGAGCAAACCAAGTGCAAGCTATTACTGTAAGATTCAGTTGTTTCTTCTGTAAAATGGTTATGTGATGCTATTATATTTGCAGTGTTACTACATTAAATGAGTTTCAAGAAGCTTGAATACACCCCCTACCCTAACCTTCAAAACACAGAAATAATGAGTCTTTATTTAAAGAAATAGGGTTCTAGATGGTCAGTTGATGATAACATAGGTTATTAATCCAATTTTAGAACAAATTAATAAGCAGCACTGTGAATAGAAGATGGAGATTAAACCATCAAAATTATTATTAAATTGTATTTGATGCTGGGCCTGGTGATTCACGCCTTTAACCCCAGCACATGGGAGGCAGAGGCAGGTTAATCTCTGTGAGTTCAAGGCCAGCCTGGTTCACAGAGTGAGTTCTAGGACAGCCAGGGCTACACAGAGAAACCTTGTCTTGAAAATCCAAAAATAAATATTATATTTGAAGCAATGGCTTAGAATCACCTTTTTGCAATCATAGAACTGCCTACCTGAAGGTAAATTTAGTTCTTCAGAGCATTCTGATTGTTCAGCATTGCTGTCTCACACTAAAGAGACGTAAAAGCTGAAAGAATGCTTAAAATTTTCAGATTCATAGCCCCCTACCATAATTTTAAAACAATGGCTGTGTGTAAAACAAACCTTCTAGTTATCTTATTTAACCTCAATAGAGTGGAGTAAGGTGTAGGACTAGAGGTGTAGGGGTTAAATCTTCTTTGGGATAACCAGGATTGTGGAATAAGCATTTCCCCTAATACTTATAAAGTTGAGAGATGTACTCAGTGACTGATGCATTAAAAATGACAGACTGAGCCTCTAGTTAATCTGTAGCTTTGTTGAAAAGTAAAGCTATGTGAAAAGAAGCCAAACATTTTTTTGTTGTTGTTCATGGACATACAATAAGTTCTTTGGCCTATACAGATATGGTTTTGACGTTAGTTTCCTGTTCAAATTAATGGCTCTTACTTAAGTTCTTCTCAGATAAATCCTATACATGCTTATATTTCAGGATCAGTCAGTTTACTCAAAAGAGCATTTTATGGAAATGTATCCTGTTCTTCTAAACCTTAAGTGATCAGGCATATGAGAATATAGAAAGAGGGCAAAGAGAAGCATAGCAACAACCTGTGTGTGTATAAAGCTATCTTGTCCATTATTACAGAAGAGGATGCTTATGTGCAAGCAAATGGAGACTGAACTCAGGGTACATTCAATGTATGGTGATTTTGATGAAATAGAAAGAAAAGGTAACTACAGTATTCAAAGGGAACTTCTCAGTTTTTGGCATTTGCACTCGAGACTTGTTGTTGACAGTACATCAATAGTAATAATGAAAAACTTAAGTGAAATTTCAGTAACTACTATATCAACACCATCATGACTTTATGTGTGTGTGTGTGTGTGTGTGTGTGTGTGTGTGTGTGTGTGTGTATAATTTTATTCTCTCAGTGTTCATGCATTAGGTATACTACTACTTCTTTCTGCTTTTCTGGTGGTACATAGGAACTTTTACTCAGATAATTTATATGTCTATTTTAAGGATCCTAGTCTAAGTTGACTTACTGGCAACGCATTTAAATCTTTCTTCTTTCAAAGCCTTTTCTGTAATTTGTATTAGCTGGTTTTCTGTTACTGTGACTGAGCTACTGATCTTAAAAGTAAGGACAGGTATTGTTGACTCATGCAGGTTTCACTCAATGACTATTTGTTTCTTTTGCCACTAGCCTTACAGAGACATACAATGTAGCATGTCATAGAACAAGCCCAAAGAGAGATAGAAAGAGGAAGGGGTTAGTTAGGTTCACAATATCATCTTTAAGGAATTCCCAAGAAAACTTTCTTACATTATTTCATACCTCTTAAATGTTTTATCCCTGCTGTTCAGGCTCCAATTTCCCACCTGTCCTTTGGCCATCTATCATGACTACTGGACCCTGAGAGGAGAAAATGAGGCAGGATTGGTTGGAGCAGGCTGATGTGAGCATGAGGAGAACAAACAGACTTCAGTGAGACAGTTCATAAATGCAGGGAACAAAGACTTCTTAAACTTTTGGGGCTGAGTAGGGCCTTTTGGGGTGAGTATACAACATTGGCAGGGGCCAGGACCCTCAGGATCCTTCATTTGCATAAGAAGGAATCCCAGTGCTGTGAGACCTGACCTTACATCAGGAGAGGAAATTTAACCTGGCTGCCAGGCTATGTGAACTCTTGGGGCAGAGACAAAAGTGGGGTTGCATGGCTATGTGTGCTGAGACATGAAGGTCTTTGGCAGAGGGAGAGCAATCCTATTCCTGTTGATGGATCAAAGGACAAGGATGAGATTTCAAGGGTTTGGACAACCCCACTCCTGCTTAGGGTAGGCTTCCCCTAGTGCCAGCTCCCAGGCCCCACACATCCCTGTGTCCTAACAATGACAGCCATTTGACTAACCATTTAAACCATTGAACGTTGAGATACACTTAACCAATCCACTATGAAGCCACTAATTTATTTCTTCATAAGTTAACATACAAAGTTGCAATCTTCTAGTGCTTCTTCGTTTTAAAAATGTAATTTAGGTATAATTCGTTCATACATTTATTTACTCCAGTACTTTATTCATATTTATCTGAAGCTTAACAAACTAGGTCCTGGCAGTTTCAGCACATTCCAATCCTTCATGTCCCACACAGACCATTTTATTATGATGCTCATCTCACTCTGACAGAACACTGTAATCATCCTAGTTTACCTCTGAACTGTAGTATAAGGGAGTTTTGTAAAATGATATATACATATTTGTCAGGAGCCAAATGCTCTTGAAGCTCCTTCCTTCATGTCCATCTGCTATTTTTAGGCCCTTAACATACAGTGTTCAGGCATTGTCAGAAGCTCTTTGAGAAAGGGGTTCTATAAACATGTAAACTTCCTAAAAAGCTCTCTGGCATTTTGCAAAGTCTACCCTAAAGATGCACCCCAGAGTTGCTTCTTGCTAACACCCAGCTTTTTCTTTTATCTGTTATTATTACTGACATGGACTGAAGATTCCCTCATTGCTAATTGCCACTCTTCTTGTTTGGCCAGACTTCACACAGAGTCCTACAAAGGTGATATTATTATTCCTGATAAGAGTTTTACAAACTGCTTGACTCAGTCCAAACTATTGTAGAAGTTAAAGAAGTTAGATAGTTGATAGAAAACATACAGCTGTAAGTAGTAAATCTTATCCCCAAACATTGTGTATCTCATTAAGAGACAGGCCTGAGACAGATTTATGACCTCAGATAAGCTTTTACTCTAGAGATGATAAGACCAAACTCCAGGTGTGCCATAAAACCAATTAAGGACCCTATACTCCTCATAAACTTAAAATATAATGAGGTTACCAAGAAATACCTAAATTTAGTACAAATCTTTATGACAATATGCACAAACTGTTTTGTTATTAATTCCTTATTCCTTGTCAGGTTGGCCATAATATGCCATCATTTTAAACTTAACTTGTATACAGAAAAACAATGCTTAACTGACTGTCTAAATATGTGATGGATAAGTGCCCTCCTATTGCATTGATTTTTCCTGTCCTCGTGATAAATGCCTTTGAACCATGAGATAATTCTCCCTTTGATGTAGAGAGCCCTTGCTCAGGCTATAAAAAGAATGGTCACCACATTATTGATCCATTTCGTCTTTCTGGTGTGAGTGTGTGTGAGAGAGTCCCTATGTTCTCATCCCTTTGTTATTATTTTCATATAACTCATGTATCAGGAAAAACCTTGGAGCTCCACCATCAACTTCCGAGATAAATTGGTCAAAATGTGGTTTAGTCAGCTGAACACTCGGTGGGTGGCCTTCCAGCTAATAGGCCAAGCATTTGCAGTAAATTACAAAACAAAAGCTGTTTTACCATCTCCTGGGCCTACAGCCCCAGCCAAAGGAAAAAAGTTGGTCATTTAACTCTGGAAGTCACAAGCAAAAGACTTCCTCTGAGCCACAGAGAAAAGGCATAGGTTTCTACTCTCTCTCTCTCTCTCTCTCTCTCTCCCTTTCTCCTTTCTCTTCTAAACTAACCAGCATTATTGGCTGTCTCTTGCAACCCCCAAATTTAGAAGGTTTCTGAAAGAAAGACGTCAGTGTCCGAGAGTTGTGACTGACCCCTATTGCCAACTACATACTCTCAGTTGTTTTGTGGATGTCAAAGGCTGGTCCTTGACACATATTGTGCTGACTAGCTTTATGTCAACTTGACAAAAATGAGAGCTTTCTGAAAGGAGGAAACTTCAATTGAGAAAAAGTCTCTGTAAGATCTGGCTTTAGGGTATTTTCTTAATTAGTGATTGATGGGGAAAAGCCCAGTCAATTGTGGGTGGGGCCGCACCTAGGCTCATAGTCCTAGGTTGTATAAGAAAGCAGACTGAGCAAGCCCCGAGGAGCAATTCATTAAGCAGTACTATTCTATGGCCTCTACATGAACTCCAGTTCCAGGTTCCTGCCCCCTGTGAGTTCCTGCTGTGACTTCTTTCACTGATGAACAGTGATATCAAAGTATCAATTAAACCCTTTTCTCTTCAACTTGCTTTGGTCATGCTGTTTTATTACAGTAGAAACCTGAAGACATACTGATTATTACTTTAGTGATCTTTATTTTTAACTGATACATAACACAAAAAGTATACATGTTAGTAGAATACTATATCACATTTTGAAATATGTACACCTTGCATTCTGTTAAACCATGTTAAACATATATCCTTCCCTGAATACCTGTGATTTCTTCCTGGTGAAAACATTCAAAATAATTTCATATGATTTTTTGGAATATAAAATACATAATTACATTTATAGTCATTCTATGACTCAATATGATGCTACTAAAGGAAACTCTTTAATGGATTTATTTTCTGTGACTTGAAAGGAGTATTGTCTATGCATCAAAATCCTTCCTAGATGATGTTGAATGTAGGAGCTGGATAGTTAATACAGAGAGAAAATGAATGCTGACTCTGGTTTAGAAACAGAGGGGGGATACAGTACATCACCAACCTGGAGCTATGTTTTCCCAGGGTAACAGCTAGATAACCATCTCTGTCCTATTTAATTTCCTCAGGAGTCAACTGACAGCTACCACACAGACCTGGCACTTATCTTTGCTGGCTTGGAGAAGCATCTGGGACATTTACTGAGAATGGGGACTAAGGTTGTTTAGGGCTGTTTGGTTCTAGATTTGAGTGCCAGAAATATGGAGGCTAAATAGTTTGGAATGCACAATTTAGAAAGACTTTTAAGTGGACTGTGGCTTATGATTTTACTGTTGTGCTTCAGTCAGGCAAAACTGCTCTGGTATTTCTGCTTCTCAACTCATGTACACATTTATTATAAATATTGTCTTATGACTAGCACTACTGATTTTCCTTTTAGTACTCTAATTTCAAAATGATATCTAAAATTTTGAATGACATTTGAAGACCAGTATATGCTAAAGTGATTTTCAATTAATATGTAGGCTAAAGCATTGAAGACTTTATTCTTTTGGTTCTTGGTAATAGTTCTGTTACCATGGAACATTTAGTCCTTTAATTTCATGTAAATTTAAATTTTATAATGTTTGCTTCTCCAAGATTATATAATCCTTTTTTATTATTGAAAAGAATCACAATTATGCAAACGATTATATCCAAGGAGACAAGCAGCAATTAACTGTGAAATGCAGGCTGCTACTCTAAGAAATGTATTTGTACTGAATGGAATTGGACATTCTTAAAATAAACCTTTAATAAGAAAATTAAGATTTTAAAGGCAAGCAATTCATTGAGACAAGTTTGTACTCTTGCCATAATAGTTTTGCATTTTAATATTTATAGTTTTCTTTTTACTTTAGTATGCTTTTAGCTCCTGACTTAAAAAAAAAGAACTAGCTCAGCAAGTAAAAAAATATGCACTGAAAAAAATCTCTCTTAGGTTTATATAACTTTAATCTAAATACTCACTCTCATTATTATAAAAACTGGGCAATAATAACCATTTTAAAGATTTTTAAACTAACTTAATGTGCTTCATTTTTATTCATGACACTTTTAAAATTAAAACAAGTTTTTGTTATGGCTTATTAGCATACATTGATTCAGACATTTTCAGTTCCTGTTTTTGTTATTATATTGGACACAGAAGGAAGGGGTTTTTTCTTCTTTAAGTGGTGAATGAGGCTTCATTTACTTCATTTGTTCAGCTACTACTACAATTTGATCAGTCTATACAGGACATTAAGGTGGTATAGCACACTGAATAAAGTAAGTATTATTTTAGAATGTGGCAAACAGAGCTTTAAATATTCATTCTTCTATTCACTATATGCCTTGGGGAAGTTGTATAGCCTTTGGAATCTCTGTTTCTCACAACTTTCAGAAAGTTAACTGAGTATCATATGTGTGTCAGGCACATGGAAAGTGTTCACCATTATATCTGCAAGTATTATTATGACCTGTATTACTGAGTTATAAGAATTCTCTTGAACCACATTGAGAAATGCTTTTCTTAAAGCTTTCCTTGG
>CAJQZJ010033752.1:487018-498563 GCA_907164525.1 Lophiomys imhausi | reverse complement strand
TAAATTTGTCAATATGAGAATAATAGTGTTAAATATAATCATGCAGCATGTACTCTTTTGACTTTTGCTTCTTTCACTTTGCATATTTGCCCAGTAATGTACCCATCATCGAGTGTATCCACTTTCTCCTTTTGATCCATTTTATAGCATTCTGGGATGCAAATGTACAGTGATTTCTTAAACCACTCAGCCTTTGTGAGAAACCAGGACTATTCCAATTTTACCAATGAGAAATAAAATTGGGTTAAGCTTTTTGTACAAGTGTTTGAACAGCATTTTGTTTCTCTGGTATGAATGTCCAAGAATAAAATTGTTGAGTAAAATCCTGATTATTTTGTAAACAATTGCAAAATTATCTTTCTGAGTGAATGGTACATTTTATTTTCTAATGAACAATGTATGGTTAATCTTGATTCTTTTTGTCTTCATCATTATTTTTCTCTTACCAACCAATTATGGGAGAATTGACATGAGTGTTAAGTGTTCCAAATATGAACACAGTATGTTTACACATTTGTTTAGATTTAGACTTTTTATAGTTAGAATTTTTAATTTTTAGCATAAAGGTCTTTTAGTTATTGTTTGCTTTATACCTAATCATACCATTTTCTGTGATGTGGCTATAAGTGATATTATGCAATTTTTTTGAGATAAGATGTTTTGTATAGTACAGGTTGACCTATAAATTGTTTTGTAGCCCTGAATAGTTTCATTTTTCAATCTTTATATTTTTACCTCTCAAATAATATGTCTTCAGGTATATGCCACCATGTTTCACTTTAAAAACAAAGTCCTCTCAAACCTTTCTTTGTAATTTCATCGATGTTCTCAGCTCCATGTGTTTCCTTCACTGTCTTTTAGTTTGTTAATATCTTTTGTGATGTTTTCTTAGAGTAATTTACCTGGACTCAATGTTAAAATTATTTTCTTTACCAGACACTAAAATCACTTTCCTTAGATTTTTTTTTCAAGCAACTATTCAGTAAAACCTCAATAATTAATTAATTTGTAACATCACTGAGGCATATAGAAATAATGCTGATATAATTCCAAAATACATCTCATGATGGTGTACTTGGGTCATTGCAAATTTAAAATAATAAATATCAATTGAGACTCCAGTATCTTCTTTCAGCCCTTATATTTTATCTCTGTCAACTACTTCTAATTCTCTTTATGTTTATTCCAAATTGTGGTCATTTTTCTCAACGCTACTCAAACTTTCATTCACACTTTTTCAGCATATGACAGAAGGAATCAAGACATTATCCTGCAATCTTGTCTGTATTTACATTGCTCATCATAAAATTCCATCCTGTTTTAAATCTGTTATGTTCAAAGAAAACTCTTCTATCCTTATCTTTTTCCACTTCTCCTGTAACCTTCATAATTTCCTTCCAATCTACACATTCCTTTCTATCTGTAAACATACTAAAATTTCTCCTATTCAAAAAAACCATTATCCAGAATTCCATGTATCTTCATAAATACCCTTGAATTTTGATTTCTGAATTTATCAAAGGCTAATGTTTATCTAGTACCTCTATTTTAAAACTTCACACTCACTCTACATACAATGGTTCTCAATTTTTCTAATGCTGAAATACTTTAATGCAGTTCCTCATGTTGTGGAGACTCCAAACCATACAATTTTTTTTTGCTTCTACTTCATAACTGTAATTTTGCTACTGTTATTAATTGTAATGTAAAGATTTGATATACAGGATATTTGATATGTGACTCCTTCTACAGGTTTAGAACCACTACAACCTGCTAATACATGTGTTAAACGTAAATGTTTTCCATTAAATAGCATTAACATGAATTACTATACTTTGTAAATGTCCCATTCCTGGACTGTTCATGTCCTATTGGAACAAAGTAATGTATTTAACATTGTTGTCAGTGAAACACAATGCTCAGTAACTTTATTGTGATACAATACAGACTTTCAATCATAAAGTTTATTGAAGTATAATTTACATCTCGTACAATGTCTTCTAATTAAGCTCACATTTATATTTCATTGATTTGAAAACTTATGCATACTCATATAATTTCCACCACAATCAAGTTATAGAATTTTTCAGCACTTCATTGTACTTTGTCCCTTTCAGGTAGGCCTCCACTAACCACAATATCTAACTCCAGGAAACCACTGACACTTTCATCACTTTATATTGTTTATATCCTTTAAATTATTTAATATAAAATAAGTCATATAACATTTACTATTGGGTTTTTTTCTATTTTTAAATTTTATTTTTTAAATAATTTAATTTACATATGATTACATCACTTACCTCCTCACTTTTTTTCCTCCAGCTCCTCCATGTTACACTTCCCTAAACCCAAACTTGGTTTGAAATTGTGATCCTCCTGCCTCCATCTTCCAAGTGTTGAGATAATAGGCATGGACATCTAAATCTGCCATTGACTTCTTTTATTGCTCTTATAACATTAATTTCTATAGTTTGGTCAGCAGTAACTCATTTTTTATTGCTGAACAATATTTTATTGAAGGAATGTATCACATTTTGCTTAATCATTTTCTCCCATTGAAGAATTTGTTTCTGGTCATTGACTCCTACAAATGAAGCTAGAATAAACATTCCATTATATCTTCTTAGTTCTTATATTTTTATTATTCCTCCTTTTTATTCTTATCTTCTTCTTTTCTTCTGTCTTCTGTAAAGTATTGTTACTCTATGATTATATTTAGAATAATTAAAAAGATATTCTTATTCTTTAATTTTTAAAGAATTTTTGTTAATTCTTTGAGAATATATATAATATATATTTTATTTATATGTAAATCATATTCACCATTACTCTTTCCTTTCATATCCACCTTCTTTAATCTTTCCTTGCCAACAATCCAATGTAGGTTTTGTTTTTCCCAATGGAATTCAGTTTTTGTTGCTCAACTACACTTAGGAGTGTGACTTGCTTTGGAGTGTGATGGGCATTCCAAGGTTCACGTAATTAAAGAAAGCTGATCCTGCCTCTCTCATTAGCTATAAAACTGCCAATAGCACTTCAGCTAATGTTGAGATTACAGGCCAACCTCTCAGGTCCATGTTAGAATTTTTTTCTGGCTTGAGCTTGCATACTATAACAGTTTCTGTAAGTTCACATTCTGTAAGTTCATCTGTAAGTGCAACTTGCCTGTTCTTTCCAGAAAACTGTTTCCTTGAAGTCACTATACACCTCTAGCTCTTAAAATCATTCCATTATGTTATCTGGACCTTGAGAGTCGAGTGTTGAGAACCTTGTGATACATTCCTCACATTTAGGGATAATACATCCACAATCTCTTATTCTTTGCATGTTGAACAATATGGGTCTCTGTATTAATTACCGTATATAGCAAGAAGAAGACTCTGTGATCATATTTTAGAGGTGCACTGTTCTATGGGTAAAGCAATAAGCCAAGAGGAGCAGTTTTAATACATGTCCATTTAGGAGAACAACAATAGCAACAAAAAGGTTTTCCTATAGGGCCTCTGATCTATCTAGTTTACAGGCTATTCTATTGATCTTGTTGACAGTGCCAGAAGTGGGTTCCAGATCATAGAGTAGGACTTAGATCAATTTGAAAAATGGATAATTTATCCCATAACAGTCTTAACAGTAGTGCACTAATGGGCTTGTCATGTAAGGCCAATCACTATTGTAGTTTTCATAGTTTATAACTAGGTGAGATTGATGATGACTTTTATCCTCTGATAGCATGTATATCACCTTCCAGCACTATGAAAACTTTATAGCAGGGGTAAAGTTTTCCAATGAGCATCAGCTTGTTTTTTTCTCTGTTCTGTGAATTCAGTAGGTGATGTCTTCAGCAACAATATCTAATTGCCAGGCTCTGGATAGTAACCAATTATTTACACAATAGAATGTATTTTTTTTAGATATATGACAACAGCTTCAAAAGTTGTATCCTGTTCCTGGAACTGGGGTTTTTACTTGCTGGCCTGTGAGGTCTAGTTGGAGTATTGTTCCTACATTGTAAAATAAAACTATTAAACTATTTTATATATGCACATTTATATGTGTATATATATGTGAAAGTGTTTGTATATGTTTTAGGGGGCTCTGCAGTAGTAAGGTTTCCATATGAGTTTTTCAAAAGGCCTTTTATGTCAATTATACATGTCTGTATTCGCTCCTCTACACAGGCTTCCCATCTCTACCCCAAGTCAATCTTTCATGTATTTTTAATTCCAGTTTAACCCTGTATACCACTGTATTCTGTCTTCCCTCCTTCCCAAGCTCTCCTCTTCTTAGACCCTTACTAATTTCCTGATTTCTATAAGTATTTGAAATGCAACTAATATAGCTCAAGTTATAACTTAATACCCGGAAATGAAAGAAAAAATGTGATGTTCGTCTTTCTGTTTTGAGATTTCCTCACGTAGAATGATTGTTTCTAATTCCATCCATTTATCTGTCAACTATATAATTTCATTTTTCTTAATAGTAGAATGATATTCCAATATATACATATACCACATTTTCATTATTTGTTCATAAGTTAATGGATATTTAGGCTGCTTCATTTTTTTGGAATAATATTTTATTGAAAAAAATGTTTTTTTCTTACAATACATTCTCACCATAGCTTTTCCTCCCCTAACTCCTCCCAGCTCCATCACACCTCCCCATTCACCCAAGTCCTTTCCCTTTCTTTATTTCTTTAGAAAAAAAAATCAATAAATGGAAACAAAGAAAAAGCACAAGAAACACACAGAGACATAGAAATACACATACAAAAACAAACCCCATAAAAACACAAAGTCAGAAATCATAATACAAAAAACCAGTAAGGTTTAAAATAAGTAAGGGTTTGATGAGGAAATCTCATTAAGGACTAAATGTTCCAAGGTCTCTTACTCTCTGCACATTCTCCAGTTGTAAGTCTCTGCATTTGTCCCCATCTACTGCAAAAGCAAGCTACTCTGATGATGACTGAATAAGACACTCATATATGGCTATAGCAGATTATCGCTAAGAGCCATTTTATTGTTTTGCAAATGATAGTTTTGGTTATTCCCTCAGACTCATGGACTATCCATTCTCATGTTCTTTGTCACTAGATCAGTTTCTGGCATGGGTTACATCTTATGCAGATGGCTTTACATTCAATCAAAGAGAGGCCGGTTACTCCCAAAATGTTTGTATCACTATCCTATCAGCATATTATACAGGCAAGCTACTGTTGTAGATTACAAGACTTGTTGATGGGTTTACGGTTACTCTTGTAGTGTGTAGAGTATATTCTAGTACCATGGGCAGGGTGAAAATTCATATAGGCTGTTTCTCTTTCCTATCTCTTTCAAATAGGACAGCATTGAACATGAATGAGAAAATAAATCAACTATCAGAGTGTTAAAAATCATAAAATAAAATATAATATGACAAAACAAAAATTAACATTCTGTCCTGCCTATAAAATATGCTAGGGCAATGGTGGCAGAAAACTTTTGGGTCTTCTGAGTATGTGGACTATGATTATCTGATTCTTGTACCTTCTCTTGAGCTCTATTCCTTCTGTTGAATTGCCTTCTGCAACTGATTTCAAGCATGTTCCATTACTGTTTCTTTTTTACATATAACATTTTCTTTGTTTTCAAAGACAAGACTGTTCATTCATGGGTTGTTTATATCCTCTTTAAGTTCATTGAATATATTTACAATTGCTGTTTTTTGAAATGGGTCTTCTGCCTTAGCTAAGTTGCTTTTCTTGGTGGACAATATAGTGGGGTGCTAATTGCTGAAGAAGATATATTGTCTTGGTTATTCATGTGGTTTGTGTTTCCTTGATTGGGTCTAAATGTCTCTAACAAGGTTTTTGTTGTTGTTGTTGTTTTGGGGGATTTTTTTTTTTTGAGGAGAATGAGGGTGGTTATCTGGTTTCATCTTGGGTAAGTGGTTGTTTTCTTGTTTAATGTTATCCCAGTTTGTTCTGTTATGGAACAGATGAGTGGTCTTTATTCATCAGTTTTGTTGTTATTCTATATTGTTTCATGAATGATGTGTCAAAAGTGATCTCAGCTGGGCTAGAGATAGGTGTGACTTTTGAGCCTAGTAAACTTTATGCAGGCTTAGAAGATTCTCTTTTCTTATTTCTGAAGTTTGTAGAAGTTGCTGTAGGTTCTTCAGATGGTCACTGTGTAGCAGAGCAGAAACAGCTGGAGTCACATTGAGAGTGGATTAGTGCTCCCTGGAGATAGGGCACATGACACCACACCACACCACACTTAGTGGAGGTTAAGTGGGGTAAAACCTCTATGGGGTCAGGGTACAGAACACTCTGTGGTCCAGGTAATCTAAATAGTTAGGTGGAAGATAGATTCTGATGGTATCTACCCAGAGTTCTCAGTTGGACTCCACATGGTGTTAAGCAGTGTGGTGGCTAGGGTGGCCGATAGGCAAGGTGGACATACAGACTCTGTTTTTTTTTTTTTTTTTTTTGATCCACCTGGAGTTCTGGGTCAGACTCTAAGCAGTGCTGCTGTTAGGGAGGATGGTAGATTGGATGACTAACAGTAAGCAGGGAGAAAAATGGTTCTGGGTAACCTACAAGAAATTCCAGGAAAGACTTCACATGGGACTAGTACATGGCAGGGTGGTGGATCACACTTTAAATTATCACTGGAGTTCTAACCTACCTTTCCAATTTCTATAATATCTTCACAGTGATAAAACACTCATACTTACATTCATATAAGTATCAAATAACGAGTTGTGTCATATCTCAACTAGGAACATCCCTTGTTATTAGGTAGTTTATTGTATGAAGTGAGCGATGAGACTTGGGTCAGCTCAAATATGGTGAACATAGCTCTGACAGGCCTTGCCCTTTTCTCTCATTCCGTCTGCCTTACTAAAAACCATTAGATTACATACATTAAGATAGCCACCATGGTCAGTTCCCTTATTGGCCACTTCCTCCTACTGAGGCTGAGTACCAAGTTCCAGATATCAATGTATTGAAGTCCAGCAATCAAAAGCCCCCTAGGTATCACTTAATTAACATTCCCTATTAAAATTAAAGACCTCATCCTAACACAGAGTTTCCCCATTCCATTTATAGACTGCCATTTGGCTATGTACCACCACGTCTATCTCTTCTCTATCCAGAGGCAGTCCTTTGTTCCACTCGATGACAAATACCCCTTTTTCCTCTCCTTTTCACTTTTTCTTCCCTCAACTTTGCTCCCTTCCCCTTCTCCTTCTTCCTTTATCTCAACTCTTCAGCCCTTATCCCTGTCCTCTGTCCTTCTGGGGAAAATAAATCTCCTTTGTGCTGAAAACTTGAACATGGGGTCCTGAACCTATATTTTTCCTTTCAGTAAAACAAAACTTTTCCTTTAACATTATGATATATATGTAAGTGAATATTTGATTATTCAATGGGAAAAATGAATGCTATGAGAAAGAAGTTATCATAAAAGCCTGTATGTTTGGGAAACCACAGAAAATGAGTCTTAGACAAATTTACTTAACTAAAATTTAAAGGGCAGTTAAGATATTATCAGGCTAAGGTGATGGAGTCTGGAATCCAGATAAAGTAAGACCAATGAAATAATTTTGAAATCATGTTATTTTCTACTCCAAGAAATCTTAGCTTATAGTACAAAGCTGGGTGAATAAATTTCCTCTGATTTCTAAAACAACTTGTTTATGCATATACTATTATTTATTTCTGTATTTCTTTAGAATAGTAATGCTTATGAATCTGTTTCCAAAGTAGGTGTGAGGTCTCAAAATGTAAAATTCTAGTTTCACTTATTTCTGTGCCATAAAGAGGACATCACAAGATAGAAAGATATCCCATGCTCATGAATTGGTAGGATCAACATAATAAAAATGGCCATCCTGCCAAAAGCAGTATACAGATTCAATGCAACTCCTATCAAAATACCAATGCAACTCTTTACAGACCTGGAAAAAACAATTCTCAATTTCATATGGAGTAACAAAAAACTCAGAATAGCTAAATCAACACTCTACAATAAGAAAAAAAAAAACATCTGGAGGTATCACCATCCCAGATTTCAAGCTATATTAAAGAGCAATAGCAATAAAAACAGCATGGTACTGGTATAGAAACATACCAGGTGATCAATGGAATTGTAATGAAGACCTAGAAATGAACTCACACACCTATGGTCACTTAATTTTTGACAAAGAACCCAAAACTGTACAATGGAAAAAGGACAGCATCTTCAACAAATGGTACTGATCCAACTGGATGTCGACATGCAAAATAATGCAAATAGACACATGTTTATCACCTTGTGCAAAATTTAAGTACAAGTATATGAAAGACCTTAACATAAAACCAGACACACTAAATCTAATAGAGGAGAAAGTGGGGCCAAGCCTTGAACTCATTGGCACAGGAGACAACTTCCTGAACAGAACACCAATAGCTCAGGCTCTAAGACCAACAATCAATAAATGGGACTTCTTGAAACTGAGAAGCTACTGTAAGGCAAAGGACGCTGTCATTCAAACAAAACGGCAACCAACAGATTGGGTAAAGATTTTTATCAACCCTACATCCGACAGAGTGCTAATATTCATAATTTACAAAGAACTCAAGAAATTAAATGCCAAGAAACTAATCCAATCAAAAAATGGGGGGCAGAAGTAAACCAAGAATTCACAAAGGAGGAATTTCTAATGGCCAAGAGACACTTGAAGAAATGCTCAACATCCTTAATCATCAGAGAAATGCAACTCCAGAGGACTCTGAGATTCCTTCTCACACCTGTCAGAATGGCTAAGATCAAAATCTCAAATGACAGCACATGCTGGAGAGGGTGTGGAGAAAGGGGAACCCTACTCCATTGCTGGTGGGAATGCAGGCTTGTGCAACCACTATGGAGGTCAGTCTGGAGATATCTTAGAAAACTTGGAATAGCTCTGCCTCGGGACCCAGCCATACCACTTCTGGGTATACACCCAAATGCCTCTTCACGGAATCATAAGGAAGTTTCCTCATCTATGTTTATAGCAGCCTTATTTGTAATAGCTAGAAACTGGAAACAACCCAGATGTCCCTCAACCGACGAATGGATAAAAATACTGTGGTACATTTACACGATGGAATACTATTCAGCTATCAGAAACAAGGAAATCATGCAATTTACAGCCAAAAGAATGGAACTAGAAAAGCTCATCCTGAGTGAGTTAATCTAGACTCAGAAAGATGCACATGGCATCTATTCACTTATAATTGAATTTTAGCCATATAGTACAGGATAACTATCCTACAACCAACATAGCAAAAGGAATATGAACATATACTTTGATACCTGTTAGTGGAACACTTTGCAATAGTGGTGCTGCCATGTAGGCCCCCAGTGAATGAGGGAGCCCTTAGCGTTCATAAGACTACTGAACAGAGGGGGGGCTGTGTGTAGGGACACCCTACTCCGGAGGATTAGGATGGGTGGGAGAAGGGGGAGATGATGGGAGGGTGAGACCGGCAGCGGTAGAAAGAGAGCACTCTGATGGAGATGTAACTTGAAGAAATAAATAAACATTAAAAAAGAAACGATATAGTGCCCAATACTAATATATACCTAAAATTCCAGTGTTCATACAAAAAAATATGTGTTCTTTTTCTTGAGAGTTAGGTGTGACCTAAGAAAAGCCTGTGACATAAATCAAGCTTTTCAACCTGTACATCAACTTTAGTGGCATTATTAGTTCATGTATTGTAGGTGAAAGTATTAATCTATATATCTCTAGGTAGATTTATTGTTTCATCCCAACAAAATATTTCCATTCTGCTCTCTTTAATAATACCTACTGATGCTGCAACTCATTCATTTGCATTGTGATTAAATGTAAATATTTAAAATACAACCCCAAATTGAATATTTCTTTAAATTAGAATAACAAAAATACGTTAGAAAGATAACTAGGTGGTATTATTGATATAGGTAATTGGTTTTGTCTATATTTAAGTAGTGAACTACACATAGAAGTCCTGAAGACTTAGAGATACATGAAATTAGAACTTCTACTCTGGGTTTGCTTCTTATCTGTTATGTGCCAATGATTATGCAATTATATGATTTTTCAGCTATGAAGGGAAAATGATGATGTCTGTTTTTATGAAAGTTTTTAAAGTGAACTGTAGTAATTCAAAACTATTTACTTCCCTCTCTGTTTATCATCTACCTCAAGTACCAGGATGACATTGAGAACTCAATAATTGTTAGTGCCCCAATTCAATGAAACAAGGATATTTCTTTAAAATTTAAAATAGCAGGTCATAAAAATTGAAAACATCAAAAAAACTTCAGAACATCAACTTTTTAATGGGAAATCAAACAAAGTTTTGCTAGCATGAATCTAGGTGATGCCAAACTCCTCATCCTCACATGCCATTCCTGAATGCCTGTGTTCTGTGAATCCTCACATGCCATTCCTGAATCGCTGTGTTCTGTGCTTATGATTAGAGAATATTTGCCATTGTAAACTCATTGGTGTCTACTTATTAGCTTTAAAAAGAATATGTCACTAGTGTAAGCATATTCTGTACATTTTAGCCTACTAGATATGTCCATTTCAAAGATGGAAGGTGGCAAGCTTCTTGTCAGTATTGTCAGTTTACAAATTTTGGAAGAGAATAGTGGAATCATTTAGATGACAGGTTCAGGAAAACAAATCTTGAAATCTTGAACTCGTAGAGTTTAGCTTCTGCATTATATGCTTACCTGAAATAAATTTACAAATGAAAGTATGATATCTTCTGACATGGCAGCTCATCCAAGAGGCTCAATCAATCAGTACAGGCTGGTGACAATTGTTTAGTGGGAAAGATATGTTTGTATAGTGTTTGGCTTGAAATATCTCTTTATTCACCCTACTCATTCTTCCATTCCTAATTTCTGTGTGTCATCTCAACCATCCAATTGTGATTTTAGGAGATAATGTATGCCTATTATTCAGATCTCATTGTCAACTTCAGGAAAGTTCATTAATCCTTCCAAGGATATTTTTAAATTAAATCTTATATTGACATGATTTCATTCATTTTAAAATACTTAATATGGGGTTAGACCATGCACTCTATTGGGGCCTGGGATTATGGATACAGTTACTACTATTATGGAGTTTATAGTTTGAAGAGGCATACAAATATTCTTTAGCTATATGACATACATATAGGCACAAAATTTGGTAATTCAGTGAGAAATTTATGTGAAATTCTGTAACAAAGAGTTCAGCAAATTCTAGGTTTAGGAGGACACTGAATACACCTCTCAGGTACATACATATATGCTGAAGCTTGAAGGAAAAGTTAGGAAATATATAGCTGAAATGGCAGCACATGGAATTACAGATGAAGGGCTAAATTTTAAAGGCAGAAGGATTAAAGGACAAAAAGTCCATAGACAGAAAATTCTTCTTGTAGCTACATGTTCTCCTCCATGATACATTGTGTCTCATTCCATACATATATTTTTTTGCACAGTAGAATCTGTTAATACTTATTTTTCCTTTGTGGATAATGTTT
>CAJQZJ010033752.1:473972-484018 GCA_907164525.1 Lophiomys imhausi | reverse complement strand
AATGCCATATTCTGCAGATCTCTTGGGGTTTTTGAAGATGCCCTATCCATCTCTTGTATTTAGATAAGCAAATGTTGCTTGTCTCTTAACAACTTGATTACTGAGTAGTTTAGAGAATATCTGTGATAGACTGTCATAGTAGCTAACAAAGTGAAATGTTTGCATGACTAGGAGTTTGTTTTACTTAACTATCCTAGACAGTTTTAGATAGTTGGTATCAAGAGGCCAGAGCTTCACATTTTATTTTTAAGTATCTCTAGGTATGATACCATTAGGAAGTGTTACCTTTAATTTTGTATCAATATAAAAAGATCTATTCAATTGTGGTTAAATATACCCTTAATTGTGTATCAATATACAAAGATCAATGCCTATGTAGCCCAATACAATCTTAATATTACATCCATATATAAGGGTCAATACCATTGTGGCCAACTATAATCTTAATTTTGTATCAATATACAAAGCTCAATACCGATGTAATCCAATACAATCTTATTTTTGCACAATAAACAATGGTCAATACCACTTTAGCCAAAAAAACTACTAATTTTGTATCAATATACAAAGGTATAAGGGCATATTCAATAATCTGCCCCTTCTTCTTGGAACTTCCTGTGCTGTGTCTATGTCTCATTTTTCTCAAGCCTATGCACTCCTACATAGGAGAGGAAGAAGGATACAGAAAAGGAAAAGTAGGAAGTCCCTGGGGTCTAACCTCCAAAACCCATTAAACAGGACCATTTATCAGCTTGTAATCTCTTCCCCTAAATATCAGAGTTTTCAGTTATCCTTCAAATAACCAAAAAGAAGGGCGGAGAAACACCCTCCCCACCCTCTGGGGGACATCGCTCTCTTAAAGTGACTTCCTGCTGATTTGGGTCGTAGTAAACCTGTTTGGGGCCCGAACCAAAATGGAAAAAATGGTTAAAAATGTTAGTACAATCCTTTTATGTTCAGTCCTTCTGTTCTCAGCTGTTTAGATGACCTAAGGAGTTTGTAGGCAGAAGCTGATCTTGCAGGCTTCACTGAGGTTCCGGCCGGGGCATTGTGTAGAGCTGAACCGTCCCAGCGACATTGGATTGCCGTGGTTGCAGGCCCCCGATGGAGATAGCTATTGAGGAAGTCTTCCAGGCTGAATCAACTTGGTCACTCGTCCTCCTTGGTGCCTGACTCTGCTCTCTGCTGAGGTTTCCACTGTCCAGCCATCACCGGGCTCCCCGAATGGATGCTTCAATTCTCTTGGAAAGATAAGAACAGAGCCCTGTACCAATCCCAACCCTGGGACAATTACCCTCTTTTTTTGGGGGGGGGTTAGGTAATACTTCTCCTGAAGCAAATTTGGCCTTCCGACAACATACAAAGTGTTACCTTTCAATCCGGGTTAAAGAAGAAATCATTCTGTCACCTTGGAGCTAAACCAGATCCAATGTATATATTTTGAGATCCCAAAGGACAATCTGCCTGCATCGAGAAGGCCTTTTGTAAGTAGCCTCCAAACCTAGGTCCCTCCAAATCCCATGTGTGTGTCTCTGAACTCTAATTATTAGGATCAGAGACCTGTGGTTCCCATCTGAAAGGATCAAAGATGTGTTCCACCACTCCTGGATCGAAGTCTTTCTCTATTTAGAGTTTGCCCTGCATCAGGCTGACCCTGAGCTCCGGGATCTGCCCGTTTCTGTCTCCAGTGTGCTGGGAGCTGGGACCAAGGATGTACTATTCTTGAATGGTGGGACCAAGAGTATGCATCCTCACCACCCCGCTCCTTATGACTCTAGAATACATAAGACCACAAATTCTACGGTGCTCCCTCCGTCTCCACTGAAGTCAAAGGCATGGGCCAACACCACAATTCTCTTGTATTTTACCTTAGCTCCACGACTTCTCGACACCTGGAGGTCTGCAAAACCAGGCCGAACGGCTGTATCCTCTATTCCATTCACAGTGCTTCAGCCCTGCGACCTGCGATTTTTTTTTTTTAGTTAATAAATTTATTTGTTTGTTGCTTCAGGTTACATCCTTATCATATTGTCCTCTTTTCCCGCTTCCCAGCCCCACCCTCCCATGCTCTACCCCCTGACCTTTCCATCTTGTTCCTCTGGGGTGGAGTGTCCCTGCCTAAAAGTCTCTCACCACAGATCAGGGGTCATATGAGGGCCAAGAGCTACTTCATTCACCGGGGACCTACGAGGCAGTACTGCCAGGGAAAGGTGTCTCCTTGTTACTGGGGGAATACTAAAAAAAGACCAACAAACACAGAAACCCACAAAAACAAAGAATATCAACAAAAAAAGAGAGGAAAAAGAGAAGGGAAAAGGAAAAAGAAAAAAGAAAAAAGGAGAAGGAAAAAGAAAAAGATAAAAAAAAATGTTTATGTCCATGTTCCTTTTGGTGTGTTGGTTGTAGTACAGATATCCTGTATGATATACCTAAAATCCTACTATAAGTGAATAGATGCCATATGCATCCTTCTGAGACGGGGTTAGCTCACTCAGGATGAGCTTCTCTAGATCCATCCATTTCGTTGCAAATTGCATGATTTCATTGTTTCTGATAGCTGAATAATATTCCATTGTATAGATGTACCACAGTTTTTTTAATCCATTCTTCAGTTGAGGGACATCTGGGTTGTTTCCAGTTTCTAGCTATTACAAATAAGGCTGCTATGAACATAGATGAGGAGACTTCCCTATGTCTCTGTGAGAGGTCCTTTGGGTGTATACCCAGAAGTGGTATGGCTGGGTCCTGAGGCAAGGTTATTCCTAGATTTCTAAGATATCGCCAGACAGACCTCCATAGTGGTTGCACAAGCCTGCACTCCCACCAGCAATGGAGTAGGGTTCCCCTTTCTCCACACCCTCGCCAGCATGCACTATCATTTGAGCTCTTTATCTTAGCCATTCTAACAGGTGTTAGGTGGAATCTCAGGGTCCTCTAGAGTTGCATTTCTCTGATGATTAAGGATGTTGAACATTTCTTCAGGTGTCTCTCAGCCCTTAGGGATTCCTCCTTTGTGAATCCTCCATTTAGCTCCATCTCCATTTTTTGATTGGATTATTTGGTTTCTTGGCATTTAGTTTCTTGAGTTCTTTGTAGATTTTAGATAATTCTCTATCAGATGTGGGGTTGGTGAAGATTTTCTCCCAGTCTGTTGGTTGCCGTTTTGTTCGAATGTCTGTGTCTTTTGCCTTACAGAAGCTTTTCAGTTTCATGAGGTCCCATTTATTGATTGTTGGTCTCAGGTCCTGAGCTGTTGGTGTTCTGTTCAGGAAGTTGTCACCTGTGCCAATGAGTTCGAGGGTTTCTCCTACTTTTTCTACTAGTATATTTAGTGTGACCGGCTTTATGTAAAGGTCTTTGATCCACTTGGCTTTAAGGTTGGTACAAGGTGATAGGTATGGGTCTAATTTCATTCTTTTGCAAAGGGACATGCAGTTGGACCAGCACCGTTTGTTGAAGATGCTGTCCTTCTTCCATTGTGTGGTTTTGGCTTTTTTGTCAAAGATTAGTTGGCCATAGGTGTGTGGGTCCATGTTTGGGTCTTCAATTCGATTCCATTGATCCACTGGTCTGTTTCTATACCAGTACCATGCTGTTTTTATTACTGTTGCTCTGTAGTACAGCTTGAAATCTGGGATGGTGATACCTCCAGATGTTTTTTCATTATACAGGATTTATTTAGCTATTCTGGGCTTTTTGTTGTTCCATATGAAGTTGAGAATAGCTTTTTCTAGGTCTATAAAGAATTGTGTTGGTATTTTATAGGAATTGCATTAAATCTATATATTGCTTTTGGTAGGATAACCATTTTTATTATGTTGATCTTACCTATCCATGAGCATGGGAGATCTTTCCATCTTCTAAAGGCCTCTTCCATTTCGTTCTTCAGGGGCTTGAAGTTCTTGTTGTATAGGTCCTTTACTTGCTTGGTTAGAGTTATCCCCAGGTATTTTATGTTGTTTGTGGCTTTTGTGAAGGGGGTTGTTTCCCTTATTTCTTTCTCGGTATATTTGTTTGTTGAATAAAGAAGGGCTTCTGATTTTTTTGAGTTAATTTTGTATCCAGCCAACTTGCCGAAGTTGTTTATCAGCTGTAAGAGTTCTTTGGTGGAGTTTTTGGGGTATCTTATGTATACTAACATATCATCTGTGAATAGGGATAATTTGACTTCTTCATTTCCAATTTTTATCCCTTTGATCTCCTTTAGTTTTCTTATTGCTCTAGCAAGGACTTCAAGTACTATATTGAGAGAGATATGGTGAAAGTGGACATCCTTGTCTTGTCCCTGAGTCTGGAGGAAATGCTTCAAGCTTCTCTCCATTTAATTTGATGTTGGCTACTGGCTTGCTGTATATTGCATTTATTATTTCTAGGTATGGTCGTTGTATGCACGTTCTCTCCAGAACTTTTAGCATGAAGGGGTGTTGGATTTTGTCAAATGCTTTTTCTGCATCTAGAGAGATTATCACGTGGTTATTTTTTCTTTCATCTTGTTTATGTGGTGAATTACATTGATAGACTTTCGTATATTGAGCCATCCCTTCATTCCTGGGATGAAGCCTACTTGATCATGTGTATGATACTTTTGATGTGTTCTTGAATTCGATTTGCTAGTATTTTATTAAATATTTTTGGGTCTTTGTGTGGTTTATGAACCAGAATGACAGTGGCCTCATAGAATGAGTTTGGCAGTGTTCTTTCTGTTTCTATGTGGTGGAAGAGTTTGAAAAGTAATGGTGTCAGTTCCTCTTTGAAGGTCCGGTGGAATTCCGTGCTAAAGCCATCTGGCCCTGGGCTTTTTTGGTTGGGAGATTATTAATGACTCTTTCTATTTCCTTGTGTGTTATTGGGATGTTTAAGCTGTTAGTCTGATTTTGATTTAGTTTTGGTAGGTGGATTTTATCGAGGAAATTGTCCATTTCGTTAAGTTTTCAAATTTAGTGGAATATAGATTTTTAATTAATGCCCGAATATTTTCTGGATCTCCTCAATGTCTGTTGTTATTTCTTCCTTTTCATTTCTGATTTTGTTGTTTTGGGTTCTTTCTCTTTGCCTTTTAGTTAATTTGGCTAGGGGTCTGTCTATTTTGTTGATTTTCTCAAAGAACCACTCCTGGTTTCATTGATTCTTTGTATTGTTCTTTTTGATTCTAAGTTGTTGATTTCAGCCCTAAGTTTGATGATTTTCCGGCCTTCTGCTCTTCTTGGGAGTGTTTGTTTCTTTTTTTTTTCCAATTCACCCAGCTTAGCTGTTAATTCACTAATATGAGCTCTCACAATTTTCTTTTTGAAAGCACTTAGTGCTATGAACTTTCCTCGTAGCACAGCTTTCAATGTATCCCATAGGTGTGGGTATGTTTTGTCTTCATTGTCCTTGGATTTTAAGTAGTCTTTGATTTCCTTCTTTATTTCTTCTCTGACCCAGTGGTCATCAAGTAAGGAGTTGTTCAATTTCCATGTGTGTGTAGGCTTTCTGTTGATTCTTTTGCTGTTGAAGACCAGCTTTATTCCATGGTGGTCTGATAAGATAAAAGGTTTTATTTCAATTTTCTTGTATCTATTGAGACTATCTGTGTGATCAACTATGTGGTCGATTTTCGAGAAGGTTCCGTGGGGTGCTGAGAAAAAGGTTTATTCCTTTGTGTTTGGGTAAGACGTTCTGTAGATATCTGTTAGGTCCATTTGTTTCATGATCTCTGTTAGACTCAATATTTCTCTGTTTGGCTTCTGTCTTGATGATCTGTCCATTGTTGTGAGTGGGGTGTTGAAGTCTCCCACTACTAATGTGTTGTGATCGACGTGCACTTTAAGTTTTAGAAGTGTTTCTTTTATGAAAGTTGGTGCCTTTGTATTTGGGGCATAGATGTTCAGTATTGAGATTTCCTCTTGATGAATATTCCCTTTAATGTGTATATAGTGCCCTTCTTTGTCTTTCTTCGTTAACTTCAGTTGGAAGTCTGTTTTGTTTGATATTAGGATGGCTACTCCAGCTTGCTTTCTGGGTCCATTTGCTTGGAAAATCATTTCCTAGCACTTTACTCTGAGGTAGTGTCTATCTTTGGTAGTGAGATGTGTCTCTTGTATACAGAAAAAGGAAGGATCTTGCTTGCGGATCCACTCTGTAAACCTGTGTGTTTTTATTGGGGAGTTGAGTCCATTGATGTTGATGGATATTAGTGACCTGGGGTTGTTATTTCCCATTAGTTTGGTATAGGTGGTGGTCCTTTGCCTCTTTTGGTTTAGTTGCTGAGGGGTTTTCTATTCCCTTTGTTTTCTTGGGTGGAGTTTTCTTCTCTGTGTTGGGATTTTCCTTCTAGGATTTTCTGTAGGGCTGGGTTTGTGGGTAGATATTGTTTAAATTTGATTTTGTCATGAAATATCTTGTTTTCTCCATCTATGTTGATAGAGTTTTGATGGGTAAGTAGTCTGGCTCTGCACCTATGATCTCTCAGGACTTGTAGTATATCTGTCCAGGCCCTTCTAGCTTTTAAAGTTTCTGAGGAGTATTCAGGTGTAATTCTGATTGGTCTGCCGTTGTATGTGACTTGACCTTTTTCTCTTACAGCTTTTAATATTCTTTCTTTGTTCTGTACATTTGGTGTTTCAATTATTATGTGGTGAGAGGAGTTTCTTTTCTGATCTAATCTGTTTGGTGTTCTGTAAGCCTTTTGGATTTTTATTGGCCTCTCTTTTTTCAGGTTTGGGAAGTTTTCCTCTATGATTTTGTTGACGATATTTCCTGGACCATGGAGTCGGGAGTCCTCTCTTTCCTCTATACCTATAATTCTTAGGTTCCATCTTTTCATTGAGTCCTTGATTTCTTTGATGTTGTGGGTGAGAGATTTTTTAGCCTTCTCATTTTCTTTGGATGTTGTACTGATTTCTTCCATTGAATCTTCCATGACTGAGATCCTGTCTTCCATCTCTTGCATCCTATTTTTGATACTCACATCCGTAGTTCCTGTTCTCATCCCTTGATTCTCCACTACCTCTTTTAGCTCTGACTGTGTTTTCTTTATTGTTTCTATTTATTTTTATGTCTGGTATGGTTTTGTTCGTTTTGTACATTTCCTTCTCCAGCTTGCTTGTTTTTGTATGAAAAACTTTCATTGCTTTGTCCTTTTCCTGTTCAAGCTCTGTCACCTTGGCTTGGAGCTCTTTAATGGTGTTGTTCGTTGTTTTGACTTGTAAAATTGTGGCTTTTTTTGAATTCCTTCATAGATTTAAGTTCTTCTTGAAGGGACTCTATCACTTTCCATAATGCAGAATTGTCAACGTTTTCATGTGTTTCTGTTGGTATGAGGTCATCCGAATTGGATGAGATAGGATAATTCTGCGTTGTTGGAGTCATATTTCCTTGATTTCTATTTTTTTCTTGGATCTTTGGCCATTGGATGTATTTAGCTGTCTATTCTTGTCGTTTTCTGTGGTTGGATCCACAGGGGATGCTTTGGTGCAGGGGACGAGTTACTTGGCTATCTTTCGTTGCTTACAGGGGGATTTCAGGGTCACTGTGGTTTTAATCGCCTGAAGCACTGTGAGCTGGTGCAGCCCATTCCCTGGTTGTGAGTAATGGACCAGGATTGTTTCACTGCTCCCGATTCAGACTTCTCTATGTTGCACTCTGACTTATCAGCCTGTAATAGTTCTGACAGTATTGACCTGTTTGCCCAGGCACAGATTCTGTGGGCTTTGTTTGTCGTCACGGAGGCTGACAGGGTCTGGCTCCACACCTAATATGTCTGGATTTTCCAGAATACAGCTATGGTCCCCTGACTTCTGGTTTCTCACTAGGCTTCTCGCCACAGGCCTGACCCCTGTGCCTGGTTCCCTCCCTGTCTGCCCAGCCATGGGTCTCCCTCCCTAGCTGCTCGGCCGTGGGTGCACTGAGCCCCGGATCCTCCGGCCACCTGAGTGGGCCTCTCTCCACAGCGCTCAGCTGTGGGTGCACGGATCCCTGGCCCTGCCCGCCGCCTGTGCCAGGCTCCCTCTCCAGTTGTCCTGCCGTGGGTGTGTGGGGATTCTGCCCCGCCCCCGCCCCCGCCGGGCTCCCTCCCGCCTCCTCCCCGCCGGATTACTTTGCCCGCCGGCTTCCTGCTCTCTCGGAAGCTTCGCGTCTCAAGCGGCTGTGGAACACCCACCGAGTACCCTGTTTCTTCCTTGCTAAGGCTTTCACTATCCCGCAAAGTTTCTTAAGTGGCTATAAGTTCTTCCTGAGTTGTGGGGAGCCCAGTAGGCTAGTGGGCAATTGCCAAGTGGCCTCTGATTCTGCCTGCTGTGAGTTGGGGTCGATCTTACCAGGCGCCTCTCCAAATGTGAGTTCCTGAATCCCGGGTTTAGTGGCTACCGTGTCTGCGAGAGATGGGGGGAGAGCCTTACCCTGGGACTTTTAAAAGTCCCTTGGGAGCTGTGAATGTTCCCAGGGTGGTCTAGCCCCTCCGGTTTTTGCACAGTGCCCAATAACTGTGTTTTTTTGGCTCTTTTTTCCCGCATTCAAAATGCGTCAGTGTAGGTCGCTGCCATGTTCTCCCCGCCAAAGGACATCTTATCCAAACAAAAACTAAAAATAAATAATGGAACTAACAGAAATCATGACTCAAATGGACCTAACAGATATCTGTAGAACATTTCATCTAAACTCAAAAGAATATGGCTTCTTCTAAGAACCTTAAGAGGCTCTATCCAAAAAACGGTCCACATATTTGGTCAAAAAAAAAATCAAGTCTCAACAAATACAAGATAAGTGAAATAAGCCTTTTTCAAAAGATAAGTGAAAAAAAAAGCTGTATCCTTTTCAGAACCGCATGGATGAGTGCTGGATTTCAACAACAGCAACAACAAAATCCTACAAACTCATGGAAACTGAAAAAAATCTCTTCTGATTGACCTATTCATGATAAAAGTCTTGAAGAGATCAGGGATCTAAGGCGCATTCCTAAATATAATAAAGGAAATATACAGCAATTCTACATGAAACATCAAATTAAGTAGAGAGAAATTCCACTAAAATCAAGAATAAAACAAGGTGGTTTACCCTCTCCATATCTATTCAATAGAGTAATTGAAGCTCTAGCTAGAGCAGAGAAAGAAAGGCAATATAAATTGGACAGTAAGAAGTCAAAGTATTGCTATTCACAGATAACATGAAAGTATACATAAGAAACCAAAACAATTTTACCAGTCAACTCCTAAAGCTAATAAACATCTTCTGTGAAGTTGTTGAATAAAAGGTAAACTCAGAAAAAATCAGTAGGCCTCCTATACACAAACAAAAAACAAGCTGAGAGAAAATTGGGAATAGTTCTACATCAAGCCCAGCTATACCACTCCTGAGCATATATCCAAAAGATTCTCCACCAAACCACAAGGACATTGGTTCAGTTATGTTCATAGCACCTTTATTCAAAATACTGAGAAACTGGAACCAAACTAGATGACCCTCAATGAAAGAATGGATAAAGAAACTGTAGTATGGGCTGGGTCCTGAGGCAAAGCTATCCCAAGTTTTCTAAGATATCGCCAGACTGACCTCCATAGTGGTTACACAAGCCTGCACTCCCACAAGCAATGGAGTAGGGTACCCTTTTCCTCTTTTCTCCATACCCTGGCCAGCATGTGCTGTCATTTGAGCTTTTGATCTTAGCCATTCTGACAGGTGTGAGATGGAATCTCAGAGTTGTCTTAAGGTGCATTTCTCTGATGATTAAGGATGTTGAGCATTTCTTCAAGTGTCTCTCAGCCATTAGGGATTCCTCCTTTGTGAATTCTCTATTTAGCTCTGTCCCCCATTTGTGATTGGATTATTTGGTTTCTTGGCATTTAATTTCTTGAGTTCTTTGTAGATTTTGGATATTAGCCCTCTGTCAGATGGGGGGTTGGTGAAGATTTCCTCCCAGTATGTAGGCTGCCGTTTTGTTCGAATGACAGTGTCTTTTGCCTTACAGAAGATTTTCAGTATCATGAGGTCCCATTTATTGATTGTTGATCTCAGGTCCTGAGCTGTTGGTGTTCTGTTTAGGAAGTTGTCACCTGTGCCAATGAGTTCGA
>CAJQZJ010033752.1:427522-470972 GCA_907164525.1 Lophiomys imhausi | reverse complement strand
ATATATATGTGAATCATACTGTCTAAATATACAGTGTGGAAAAACAACTTATCAATGCCTGAACTGAGCAAACATATTTCCTGGCTCACATACTAAGAGAAGTACTAGAAATTTAAAAGTGCATGAAAGAAATCAAGGATAGTGAAAGGCTTGATATAATTGTGTTCTCTTAAACTAGTGAACTTTGTCAATTTCTCAAAATTTCTGGGTTCCTAATGCTAAAAACTAACAATATTGGTTAGTTATAATTGTTGATGAATTCTGTGGGAGCATTTAGTTAGCTAACTGGCTAGGTATACTCTATTATTGTTTTTGACAAGTAACAGATGTTCAATCTTGATAATTTTCTTTTTTATATCACTAAAAATGTTCAGAGAACAGTTAAGAGACTGTTAAGACATAAGGTGGAGTCACAGTCATAGGAAAAACTTAAATTTCTTAAATAAATCTTCTTCACAGAGAAGAGCTGCCTGCCAAGGAGATTTAGTCACAACTTACAGAGTGGCAACAGTTTTTCAAGTCTTTCATGACTCATCTCCTTAGCATAATAAGCACTAAGTAAAATTCTGTCTCTATTTTGGTCTTCCTGTAGTAATGGCTCAGTGTTCATGATATTTATCTCACATTTTTATTGCTAACCATTAATTTGTTTTGTCTAATTCCAAGATGGTGTTAGATAACCCAACTGTTACTTGCATTCCACTGAATAATCTTGTTTAAGCATGGTTCCTGCTCTTTTTCTGCTTTGAAACATGATGTTTTCATATGTATTTTATTCTTATCGATCTTCATCCTCCAGTCTCATCTGTTATATCCACACTCCACTTCTGCCTTCTTTTGTAACATCTATTATTGTAACCTAGTCTCCTTTTTCATTTTATAACCAACACCATATTTATGCATATATATCTATAAATATTAAAATCTAGTATTCATATATGAAATAGAATACATGATATTTGTCTTATTTGTCTATCATACTTTAATTAACCTAATGATTTCCATTTACATACATTTTGCTTAAAATGATATGCTTATGTTCTTATTTATGGTTAAGTAAAATTTCATTGGATATGTACCACATTTTCATTATCTATTCATCTCTTGATAGACATCTAGACTTGTTCTCTTTAGTAACTATTGCTAATACTGCAGACATATACAAACATGTATGTACAAGTATCTTTATGGTAGGAACTAGAAGACTTAGGTATATACACAAGAGTGCAATAGCTAGTATCACAGTAGTTATAATTTTGGTTATAAATAGTTATAATATGGTAGCTATAAATTTGGTTTCTGAGAAACCTCCATACCAATTTCTATAATGGCAGCACTGATATACACCTACACCAGTGACACTTGGAATATTAATTCATAATAATAAGAAATGAATGTTGCCTCTGAGCTGAGTCCCCAATTGAGAAACAATAGGAAGGGGTGAGATCTGAGAGACACAATGAGAACCAGTCCCCACACAAGGCCCCATCCTGCCTGTGGAGAGCTACAGATCACCAAGTTATACAGCCTCTACACCAAAGAACCCTTCTTGGCACCAAGCCTAGAAAGTACCAGGAACAAACAGCTAAACCAGTTGGCTAAAGGCTAGTGAAAGAACTGAACTGAAAAATGTCAGGGAAATATGACTCCAAAAAAATTCAGCTGTGCTAGTACAGCAAGCCCTGACCATCCCACCATAGCTGAAACACATTAAAATGATGACAAATCTATACTGTAGAAAGTGGTAGACTCCTTACAAGAAGAAATTAAATCTCTGAAAGATGTTAAAGAATCTTCAGTTTTAGACATGAAAGCAATGGAGAATATCATTTTAGACCTCCAAGCCAGCGCAATCCAACATGAACAGGAAAGCGACAAGGCAATAAAAGATTTGAAAGGTTTGAAAGGTTTAAAGACAAAGACAAGCAAAAAGGAGCAGGAAAAACATAAAATGAGTAAAATTGTTTAAGACGTAAAATTGGTAGTGATAGCAATAAAGAAAACAAAAGCAGAGACAATACTGGAGGTGGAAAATCTAGGGAAGAGAACAGGAACTACACACATGAGTATCAAAAATAGGATACAAGATATGGAAGACAGAATCTCAGGCATGGAAGATTCTGTTGAAGAAATCAGTACAACAACCAAAGAGAATTAGAAATCTAAAAAAGGTCTTACCCACAACATCCAAGAAATCACTGAATGAAAAGACCGAACCTAAGAATTATAGGCTTAGAGGAAAGTAGACTACTGACTCCAAGGTCCAGGAAATATTTTCAACAAAATCATAGAAGAAAACTTCCCAAACCTAAAGAAAGAGATGTTGGTAAAATTCCAAGAGGCATACAGAATATCAAACAGATTAGACCAGAAAAGAAATTCCTGTCGCCTCATGATAATTGAAACTACAAACGTACAGAACAAAGAAAAAAATATTAAAAGCTGTAAGAGAAAAAAGTCAAGTAATGTATAATGGATGACCCATCAGCATTACACCTGACTTCTCTCAGAAATTTTCAAAGCCAGAAGGGTCTGGGCAGATGTTCTATGAGCCATAAAAGAATATAGGTGCCTTGCCAGACTACTATACCCAGAAAAACTCTCTATCAACATAGATGAAGAAAACAAGTTATTCCATGACAAAACCAACTGTAAACAGTATCTACCCACAAACTCAGCCCTGCAGGAGATCCTAGAAGGAAAATTCCAACTCAGAGAAGATAACTAAACCCAAGAAAAGAGAGGAAGCAAAACACTCCACTGCAGCTAAACCAAAAGAAACATACAACCACCACCTATATCAAAATAATAGGAAATAACAACTTTTGGTCATTAATAACCCTCAACATCAATGGAATAAACTCCCAAATAAAAAGACAGAGGCTTACAGACAGACCCATCATTGCTTCATACAAGAAATGCATGTCACTAACAAATATAGATGCTACCTCAGAGTAAAGGGCTGGGAAAAGGTTTTCAAAGCAAAAGTACCCAGGGAGCAAGCTGAAGTAGCCATCCTAATATCAAATAAAATAGACCTTCAACTGAAGTTAATAAAAAAATATAGGGAAGGGCACTATATACTCGTTAAAGGAAAATTTCATCAAGATGACATGTCAATATTGAATATCTATGTCCCAAACAAGGGCAGCTACATTTGTAAAAGAAACTCTTCTAAAACTTAAATCTCACATGGATCTCCACACATTAGTAGTGGGAGACTTCAACACTCCACTCACAACAATGGACAGGTCATTGAGATAGAAACCAAAAAAAGAGAAATAATGAGCCTAACAGAAGTCATGAACCAAATGGACCTAAAAGAAATCTACAGAACCTTTCACCCAAACACAAAATAATACACTTTCCTTTCAGCACCACAGAAAACCTCTTCCAAAATCGACCATATAGTTGGACACAAAACAAGCCTAAACAGATACAAGAAAATTCAAATAACTCCTTGTATCTTATCAGACAACCAAGGATTAAAGCTGGACTTCAACAACAACAACAGAAATAACAGAAAGCCTTCACATTCATAGAAACTGGACAACTTTCTACTGAGTGACTACTGGGTCAGGGAAGAAAAACAAAAAAAGGAAATCAAAGACTTCTCAAAATCCAATGACAATGAAGGTAAAACATACCCAAACCTATGGCACACAATGAAATCAGTGCTACAAGGAAAGTTCATAGCACAAAGTCCCTTCAAAAAGAAATTTGTGGCAAATTTGTGACAGCAGAACTGGAAGAACTGGAAAAAATAGAAGCAAACACTCCCAAGAGGAGCAGAAGACAGGAAATCATCAAACTTAGGACTGAAATTAACAACTTAGAAACAAAAAGTACAATACAAATAATTAACGAATCAAAGACTTGGTTAATTGAGAAAATTAAGAAAATAGACAAAACCTTAGCCAAATTAACTAAAAGGCAGTGGGAAAAAACCCAGATCAACAAAATCAGAAATGAAAAGGGAGAAATAACAATGACATTGAAGAAACCCAGAGAATCTTTAGGTCCTACTTCAAGTACTCCACTAAATTTGAAAACCTAAGCGAAATGGACAATTTTCTTGATATATTCCCCCTGCCAAAGTTAAATAAATATCAGGTTACCAGATTAAACAGTCCAATACCACCTAAGGAAATAGAAATAGTCATTAAAAATCTCCTAACCAAAAAAAGTCCAAGGCCAGATGCTTTCAGTGCAGAATTTTACCAGACCTTCAAAGAAGAGCTAATACCAATACTCTTCAAACTCTTCCACAAAATATAAACAAAAGGAACAGTGCCAAAGTCATTCTAGGAGGCCACAGTCACCCTGATTCCTAAACCACACAAAGACCCAATAAAGAAAGAGAACTTCAGAATAATTTTCCTCATGAACATAGATGCAAAAATACTTAGTAAAATACTGGCAACCTGAATCCAAGAACACATCAAAAGTATCAAACACCATTATCAAATAATCCCAGGAATGCAGGGATTATTCAACATATGAAAATCGATCAATGTAATTCACCATACAAACAAGGTGAAAGAATCTCGCTAGATAATGAAAAACCATTTGCAAAATCCAACACCCTTCATGCTAAAAGTCCTGGAGAGAGCTGCATACAAGGACCACGCCTAGAAATAATAAAGGTGATATACAGCAAGCAGGTAACCAGAATTAAATTAAATGGAGAGAAACTTAAATTATTTCCTCTAAATTCAGGAAAAAGTCAAGGATGCCCACTTTTGCCATATCTCTTCACCATAGTATGATGGGGTGGTGTTAAGCATTCTAAATGTTAATTGGTCATGTTTGCTGTCTGTTACTTACTTTGTCTCTGATTGGTTAAATAAATACTGAGGCCTGGAGTTTGGGCAAAGACAGAGGTAGGCAGGACTAAGGGCTTTTAGAGAGATAGAGAGCATCTTGGGAAGAGGAAGGTTGCCAGAGAAGAAGCCAGGAGTAAACAAGGAAGATGCGCCATGGGGTAGATTAAAGAAGATCCTTCCATCTGGCCTGAAACATTGACATAGCGTGGAGAATAATAGTCCAAAGGGACATTTGTATATTTGGGGTCATATTTGGATAACAGAATTATGAGCTAGCTTAAATGGGCTAGGATTGCACAATCCAGGACTAGGCTTGTTAAAATCCAGCCGGTGTCTGTGTGTATTCATTTATAATGGCAGGTTAAGGATTTACACCACTAAACAATTAAATATAATATAAATACTGGGTAGCCATATTTTTTCAAAATACTAGTAAATATAATTTAATTAGCCATTATTTTTTTCTACATATGGTGCCCAGGGTATGGCAACTAGAATCCATGCTTACAGCCTCAGAAGGCCAAGGGGAAAAGTAATTTCCTAAGCTAAAGAGTGGGGAAGGAGGCTCCTTTAACAAAAGCTACTGCCCTACAGCAAAGGTTGGAAGTTTAGCTGTCTTTATATGCTAAATAACTGGCAGCCTTCTAAAGAGAGATTGAGAAAGGAATTAACCACCTAAATTAAAAATGGAGAAATTCATAATGTCTCAGTATGTTTGGATTCCAATTGAGTTTGTTTCTCTTAACATACAGATAATTTTTACACTGACAATTGTGGTTCTAAATATACTTTTTGAGAAAGATTTCACTAGGATAAGCTTAAGGATATCTGAAAGGGAGAGAGTTTACAGATGGAATGCTAAGCTACTGAGGATAACAATGGGGCAAGGAAAGAGACCCAACCTGATACAAAAGATGTCAGCAGGAGCTCACAAGTGCCTCAGACCTATGTGCTTATCAAGAGTATCTGGGAAAAGCCCACCAAGCATACAGTCAAGCTAGATTTCAGGAATTATAAACAGAACTTAAGTTACAACATGGGATGGCACAATTAGATCAAGGCTTTTGGAATGTTGTTGTTTCTTTGCTTAAATTTTGTTTGGAAGTCTTTGATTTTCCTATATGGAGAGGTAAAAAAGATGTTTTTGTCACTTGAAAATGATGAGATATAAGATATTTTAAAGATATAAAGAGAAAGGGGTCACATTAGACCCTAGGAGAGATATCTTAATCCTTGGAAGAGATTTTAAAGATATAAAGAAAAAGGGGTCACAAGCCAGTTTCCTTAGATGTGGGACACCCACTGGAAAACTGGTTTCAAGAGAGATATTAGACCCTAGGGGAGATCTGTTGGGTGTGATGGCACATGCCTTTAATCCCAGCATTTTAAAGACAAAGACAGATGGACCTCTGATCTTTGCCAAGGTCAGCCTGGTCTACAAAATAAATCCAAGACAAGGATATACAAAAAAAAAAAATCCTGTCTCAAAAGAAAAAATAGAGAGATATGTTAATTGTGAGAAATCATAATTTTCAGAGCAAAGGGACAAAACACCAAAGAAGACAAGACAAGCCCAGATAGTCCAGCTCACAGACTATTCCAGCCAGGGCTTCATTGAAGCCCTGAACTTTCCCATCCAAAGTTCAATGGACTAAAAACTGCTCAGGACATTCAAATTACTAAGCACATAGAGACTGGACTATTAAATTGCGTAACCATTTTTTTTTTCCATTTTATTTGGTCCCCCAAACAGGTTTTCTACATCCCAATTCAGCAGGAAGCAATTTTGAGAGAGCAATTCCCCACTCCCAAAAGGTGGGATGGGTGATTTTTTTGGTCATTTGATATGTTACAGATGTTGTTTAGGGGGATTGGTTACAAATTGTTAAATGGTCTTCTTAAACAAGGTATAGGAGGTTAGACTCAAGGACTTTTTCTTTTCTCTGTCTTTTCTTTCTTATATAGGAAGAAAGGACTTAAAAAAACAAGGGGAATATATGTATATAATATAGAAATGATAAGATATAAGGATAGATTACTGAATCTTCTCTGAAACTTAAAACTGTTGTTCTTTAAATAAGGTTATCTTTTGATACATTGATATAGAATTTTGTATATTGATAAAAATAAGATTAGTTTTGATAGAATTTTACAGTTTGCTTGTTCAATGATAGATAGATTTATAAATCAATAGATGTCTTCAAATCCCTCAGAGATGTACAGAAAATGGCATTTAAAGATATTATTATTTTAAGAATTGTTTGAGTTTAAAACAGTCAGCTCCTGACAGCTCCCATTTGATTGGAAGAAGAAAAAAATGAGCATCAAAAAGAAATCTCCCATCAGGAGATAATTCCTACTGGACAAAAATGTCCCTGCTTTCTCAACAGACTATACACAGTCCAAAGATGGACCAGAGCTTAAATGCAGGTAAGTTGATGTCCTGATTCTGCAGAGATAGAATGGGAAAATCCTTATTTCCTGCTGCACAATTATGTCTGTGAGATATGCTTGGCCAGAAGGCTGAAGATGATGCTCCAATGGTAAGGAGAGATATTTGGGACTGTCTAGGCAGCAAACTGTCATTTTTTTTTTCTTTTTGGAACCTGCCTTCCTATGCTTCTTATTCACTCAAATAATAACTTTATCCCTTCTTAAGTCTTTGATGTTGTTGAAGACATAATAGATATAAAATTTAAATTAAACTTGAGTTATTTAGGATTTAAAAGAAAATATAGGATATGATAGAAATTATTTAGGTTCAGAACTTTAGACACACCAAGATAGATGATTTTTTTCTTCTTCAAGATTGCCTGATAAAAATAGGCTAAACAATATATATATATATATATATTCCTTTTTATTAGACAAAAGGAGGGAAATGATGGGGTGGTGTTAAGTATTCTAAATGTTAATTGGTCCTGTTTGCTGTCTGTTACTTACTTTGTCTCTGATAGGTTAAATAAATGCTGAAGCCTGGCGACTGGGCAAAGACAGAGGTAGGCAGGACTAGGGGCTTTTAGAGAGGTAGAGAGCATCTTGGGAAGAGGAAGGTTGTCGGAGAAGAAGCCAGGAGTAAACAAGGAGGATGTGCCATGGGGTAGATTAAAGAAGATCCTCCCACATGGCCTGAAACATCCACATAGCGTGGAGAATAGTAGTCCAAAGGGACGTATGTATACATGGGGTCATATTTGGGTAACAGAATTATGAGCTAGCTTAGATGGGCTAGGATTGCACAACCCAGGCTAAAGCCTGTTAAAATCCAGCCGGTGTCTGTGTGTATTCATTTATAATGGCAGGTTAAGGATTTACACCACTGAACAATTAAATGTAGTATAAATATTGATTAAATCATTTAATTAGCCATTTTTTCTACAATAGTACTTCAAGTCTTAACTAGAGCAATATGAGAGCTAAAGAAGATCAAGGGGGATACAAATGGGAAATGAAGAAATCAAATTATCCCTATTTGCAGAAGATATGATAGTATACTTAAATGACCCCAAAAGTTCTACCAAAGAAATCCAACAACTTATAAACACCTTCAGCAAGGTGGCTGGCTAAAAAATTAATTGAATAAAATCAGAAGCCTGTCTTTATATAAAAAATAAATGGGTTGAGAAAGAAATTAAGGAAACAACACCCTTCACAATAGCCACAAACTATGTAAAATACCTGGGGGCAATGCTAACCAAACAGGTGAAAGACCTGTATAATAAGAACTTTAATTCCCTGAAGAAAGAAATTGAAGAGGATATCAGAAGATGGAAAGATCTCCCATGATCATGGATTGGTAGGATCAACATAATAAAAATGATCATCCTGACAAAATCAATATACAAATTCAGTGCAATTCCTATCAAAATACCAACACAATTCTTTACAGACCTTGAAAAAACAATTCTCAACTTCATATGGAATAACAAAAACACCCAGAATACCTAAATCCACCCTAGGCAATAAAAACATCGGGAGGAATCACCATCCCTGGTTTCAAGATATACTACAGAACAATAGTAATAAAACCAGCATGGTACTGGTATAGAAACAGACCAGTGGGTCAATGGAATTGAATTGAAGACCCTAAAATGAAACCACACACCTATGGTCACTTAATTTTTGACAAAAAAGCCAAAACCATAAAATGGAAAAAGGACAGCATCTTCAACAAATGGTGCTGGTCTAACTGGATGTTGAAATGTAATAGAATGCAATTAGACCCATACTTATTACTTTCCACACAATTTAAATCCAAGTGGATCCAAGCCCTTAACATAAAGCCAGACACACTAAATCAAATAGAAGAAAAACTGGGGGAAAGCCTCAAACACAATGGCACAGGTGACAACTTCCCAAACAGAACTCTAATAACTCAGGTTCTAAGTCCAACAATCAATAAATGAGACCTCATGAAACTGAAAAGCTTCTGTCAGAATGGCTAAGATCAAAAACTCAAATGACAGCACATCCTGGCAAGGCTGTGGAGAAAGAGGAACACTCCTCCATTGCTGGTGGGAGTGCAAACTTGTACAATCACTATGGAAATCAGTATGGTGATACCTTAGAAAACTTGGAATAGCCCTACATCAAGACCCAGCCATACCACTACTGGGTATCCACCCAAACTATTCCTCACCAAACACAGGGACATATCCTTGTCTATGTTCATAGCAGCGTTATTTGTAATAGTTAGAAACTGGAAACAACCCAGATGTCCCTCAATCAATGAATGCATAAAAAGTGTGGTACATTTATACAATGGAATACTACTCAGCTATCAGAAACAAGCAAATCATGCAATTCTCAGACAAATGGATGGAACTAGAAAAACTCATCCTGAGTGAGCTAACCCAGACTCAGAAAGATGAACATGATATCTACTAACTTATAATTGGATTTTAGCAATATAGTACAGGATAACTATTCTAAAACCAGCACACCAAAAGGAATAGGAACATAGACTTTGTTCTCTATTAATGAGACACTTTGCCCTAGTGGTGCTGCCTTGTAGACTGCCAGTATATGAAAAAGCTATTAGTCCTCATATGACTGCTTACCTGGGATTGGGGGGCTGATATGTTGTATTGTTGGCTGGGGAATGATGGGAATGAAGCAGAAATATGCACATACATATTTAAACAAACTGTATGAACAGATTTGAAACTGAAACTTACTTAACGAATATATTTATTAACAATTATAAACTGTTATATTAGGCCAGCAGAATGGCTGGTGGAGCAGCCTCTGGAGCTTGTTGGGAGCCCTGTGGCAAGAAGCCTGTAGGCCTTCCTTAGCTAGAGACCTGTAGTCAGAACCCTATAGGCCTGCATTAGCTGGAGGCTTGTAGTCAGAAGACTGCAGGCCTGCCTTTGCTAGATGCCTGTAGGCCTGCCTTAGCAAGAGGCCTGCAACAGGAGGCCTGCATCCCTGATGGGCCTGACCCCCATTTACTGGAGTCCTGAAACCTATGGAAGCATTTTTACCAATAATTAAATGCACAAAGTCCTTTTAATGTTTCAATTCTTAGGCTTCAGCTAGGGAGATTCTCAACTGGAACCCAATTACCTATTCTGAACCAGCCATATGACTTCCTATATCCTCAGAGCTCACACCAATATGTACTGCTGCTTCTCAGTCCTGGCAGGAACAGAGCTTCCTCTGTGTAAAACCCAAGGATCCTTTCTTAGTCCCAGGAAGTCCCACTTTCCTACAGTCTTTCTGCCCAGCTAAAAGGCCATCAGAAACTTTTATTAACCAAATGGAGAGTGGCTCAGAATGGGCAGTAACCAGGTCTCTGAGTACTGAAATCAGCATCTGAGAACAATACACATAATAATCTCATTAGATATAGAAACATCATTTGTCAAAATCCAAGAACACTTCTTGATGAAAATTCTCGAAAGACTTGGGATTCAAGAGACACATCTCAACACAATATAGCCAATTTACATCAAGCCTAAAGCTAGCATCAATCTAAACAGAAAAAATACTCTGAAAACAGTTCCATTAAAATCATGAAGAAGACAAGGAAGTCTACCCTCTCAATATCTCTTCAGTATAGTACTTAAAAGTCTTAGTTAGGGTTATAAGTGAATGAGATTAAGAGAATACAAAAAGGAAAATGAGTCAATGTATCCTTCATTTCTATATAGTATGATTTTTCCATTAGGAAACTCTTACAGCTAATAAATACATTCTTCACAGCATCAAGATACAAAATAATAAACAAAAGTCTGTAGTTTTCCTATATACAAGTGAGAATAATAGTACAAAGTGATCCCAGGACCTTTCAGAATAGCCTCAAAAAGAAATTATACCAGTTTATTAAACTGACAGTAGTTGATGCTCCTCTAGAATCCAGGATTTCAATAACCATTGATAATTAACCAGAATCCTAGCATCAAACATTAAACTCCATCTATTGAGCAGTCAAAGTACAGCTATTGGTGATCCACAAAATAAGTATTAGTGTTTGTTTCACTCTATGGATATCTTTCCATATTGGTAATTGTGGGCTCGTTGACTTTACAGCTGTGTAAGACTATTGATTATTTCTCTATCTTGGCATATTTCATATAATGATTTTGTGGCACAGAAGATTCAAAGATTTCTCCTAATTGTTTCTATAATATTATGAATGTTTAAATAATATTAAAATATTTTTATTGCCAATGGAAGATTAATTTTGAAATTTAACTTGAGAACTATTTTATTGATGAAATGTTTTGTATTTTTCTCTTATATACAAGAACCAACTCAATTTGACAAATATAGATTTTGATATTTGTAAGTTGTGCCCTGTAAGTAATGCAAAAGAATGCAAAAAAATTGCAACTGAATATAGTGTTAAACTAGAAAGCCTTTTGTATAATGACAAAGCAGTTGAATATACACTTGCTTGCTTTACCTTAGAAAGTACTCTCTGTGGCCATAGAATTAGAAAGAGCAATAAGAAATACTCATGATGTTTGCATATACTGGCCTCTTTCTTGTTATTCATAATATAGTCCTTAGTTGATGTAGATGAACTCAGACTAGAGCTAGCTATTCTGAGTGTTCTATAATGAGAGAGGTTCTCTTCAAGAAGTAACCTTGATTTGCTGAAGTATGTGATGTAAGTTGACAAAGATTTTCATCATTTGAAAGTTTACAGGATTACAATGGCTGATTGTGTCTATGCCACAAACAAAAATGCTCCAAAATAATGACAACAAAATAGCAGCCTTAGCATGAGGCAATAAATCTATTTTATCCATCACATTCCTATGCCAGGCCTTCATTTTTAGGTTCCTTTTGCATTTTAGTTTGTTTAAAATATTTTCAAATTTATGTACAATAGTTACACAATTTAGCCTTAACTTACCTAACTTACCTCCCACAAACCTTCCCAATATCCCAATCCTTCTCAATGTCATTTTCTATTTTTTTTTCTGAATTATTATTTTTATACATAAGCACAAATAAATTAACAATTATATAAATACAATATGTTGTGTTTTTTTAGGTCTACTAAACAGGAGGGAAGTCATACCTGGCCAACTATCCATGGCTATTAAATTTACATATTTAAAAGGTGAATCTAATCTTATCATATTACTAAAACTCATAATTTCTAATTGCATTAGATTTGTCTTTATATCCACAGATAAGTGTAGTTCTCACCCTGTATCAAATATACATTTTTGTGGATAAATTTTAATTTTTGATAATTCCAAAATTAAATAGTTTAATAATTCCATATATTATATAATTTTCTATTTTCTCATCCCACTTTCCAAGGCAACTCATTACTCATTCTGTCAAATTCATACCCTTGTTTTATTTAATTGCTGATAAATATATAATCTCAGAGATGACTACTTGATATTGAATACCCAGTCAGCATAAACCCTACATCTAAGCTCAATGATCATAACAGAAGAGGTTACAGGAAGATTGTAAAAGTCAGGGGAATATAAATTTTGTTGTGAGATTATGCTTTCTAAAAATGTCAAAGAGGCTAGACACAGGAACGATCATCAAAATGGCTGCCTAATCAAGACCAGTACAATGATGATACCAATAAACATGCTGACAATGGAAGAGGAATTCTCATTGGAGCTCAAATATAAATAAAAGAACTATGGGAAACTGGGAAATTTTCAAATTGGAAGAAGATATTTTTCCAGCATTACAGAAATCTACAACTGGCTAAAATGCAGACAGTAAGTAATGATAAAATATTACCTGCAACAGAACCTCTACATCTATGGCTTAAAGAACACCATGAAAGAGGGGGTAGAAATACTGTAAGAGCCTGAAGACCAGGGTGTCTTCTTCCTTTCTCAAAATTTAATTCAAGTTTTAACCTTTTTTTTTTGAGTGATAGATATTTGTGGAATATAGTGCACTAATTAAAAACTATATACAATATGCAGTGATCAAGCTGGGTAACTAGCCTTGTTCTCTCCTTAAACCTGTAATTCTTCTTTTCATAAGAAACCTTCAAAATTTTTTCTCTTCCAGTGTGATAAACAGTATAATAAATTGACATGGGTTATGTTCATCCTGGTATGTTTTAGAATATTAGAAATTACTCCTTCACCAAATTATAAACTTTTTTAATAATTTATTTTTTATTTCTTCAAGTTACATCTCAATCACAATCTCCTCCCTATTACCCCCTCCAGTCCCACCCTTCGACCCTCCTCTCTCTCAATCCTTCAACCTCTTCCCCTCCTTTTTTTTTTAGTTTAAGGTATTTCTTTTTCCCCCCAAGAGCTCTCCCTTTCAGTCCAACAAATGGCTCTTTCTCTTATAACTATAAATCCAATAAAAAACAAATAGGCCACAATTATGAGAGTTATATGGCATAGAATACATTCCCAATGTCCAGTCCATATGTACTTGGCACCTGACTTTAACATTCTCTCTAACCATCTCCATGAGTTTAAAGTTCTATATCTAACTCAGCTTTCAGAGTAACTTGCCTCACAATTTTAAAAATATCTTCTTAGATCCAGAACACCCTCTTGATTCCTAAACAACTCAAAATTTAACTATGACACTCTAGCTATCTATTCTTCAACCACCTCAGAGACCTGAGAGGGATAAATATATCTGATTATATAGGAAGTGCAGGGCCTGCAGCTTCCAAAACTAAGAAATGACATACCAGTGGCTGCCTGGAAAGTTCCCATTTTCTCTCCATATATTACAGCATCAATCTTCAGCTGTTTGGCCCCGTTTCTCTGACAGACATTGGTTGTAGAGCAGGAATTATGAAGGACTTACCTACCCTGTCTTGGCTTAGCTAGGCTGTCGACTTACCTGCTTCCAAGTTTTGTTCTTTTTGGACAGCAGTCTGTCTACAGTTGAAGCAAGGGGTTCTTCTTGCCAAGAGAAAGGCTTACCATCAATTCAACCATCTCCCACTGGAGATTTTTCGATGCTCATCTTCTACTTGGAGTAGAATAGGGGGTGCTGTCAGGAGCTGACATGTCTCGATATCAAAAAATCTTAAGTTAAGAAAACATCTTTGAATGTCATATTCTTCAGATCTCTTGAGGTTTTTGAAGGTGCCCTATCTATCTTTTATATTTAGATAAGCAAATGTTGCTTGTCTCTTAGCAAACTGATTTCTGATTAGCTTGGAAAATAACTGTGATAGACTGTCATAGTAACTAACAAAATGACACGCTTGCATGAATATTAGTTTCCATTTCTTAATTATCCTAAACAGTTTATGACGGTTGGTAGCAAGAGACCAAAACTTTACATTTCATTTTTAAACATTACTAGGTACAATACCTTTAAGAAGCATTACCCTTAAATTTGTATCAATATACAAAGATCAATACCAATGTGGCCAAATATAATCTTAATTTTGTATCAATATACAAAGATCAATACCTATGTAGCCCAATACAATCTTAATTTTGCATCAATATACAAGGGTCAATACCATTGTGGCCAAATATAATCTTAATTTTGTATCAATATATAAAAATCTATACCGATGTAGTACAATACAATCTTAATTTTGCTTTAACATACAATGATCAATACCAATTTTGCCAAATATAATATTAATTTTGTATCAATATACAAAGGTATAAGGCCATATTCAATAATCTGTCCTTTTTTCTTATTCTTTCCTATACTATGTCTATGTCCCGATTTTTCTCAAGTCTGTTCACTCCTACATAGGAGAGAAAGAAGGATACAGAAAATAAAAAGAGAAAAGTTCCTGGGTCTAACCTCCAAGGTTTGTTTAGCTGCAAAATATCAAAATAATTTCTTCTTTAATTGGGATTGAAAGATAATACTTTATATATTGTCCAAAAACCAAATTTGCTCCAGGAAAAATATTACCTGACCCCCCCCCAAAAAAAAAAAAAAAGGTAATTGTCCCAGAACTGAGATGAGGGCAGGGCTTTGTTCTTATCTTTCAGGAGATTTAAAGCATCCATTCAAGGAATCCAGGGACAACTGGACAACGGAAACCTCAGCAGAAAACAGATCAGACAACAAAGAAGGGGAGTGGTCCAGATGATCCAGCCTTGCAGACTTCCTCAATAGCAGTTTCCTCAAAAATCTACAACCACAACAACTGAAAATCGCTAAGATCGTTCAGCTCCACAGATTGCTCCAGCCAGAACCTCAGTAAAGCCCTGAAGATCAGCTTCTGTCTATGAACTTCTTAGGACATCTAAATAGCTGAGCACAAAAGGAGTGAACATCAAATGATTTTATCAACATTTTTAAGCATTTTTCCATTCTTATTTGGGCCCCAAACAGGTTTACTATGTCCCAAATCAGCAGGAAGTCATTTTAAGAGAATGATGTCCCATCCCCAGAAGGTGGGGAGGGTGTTTCACTCCCCCTTTGGTTATTTGATGGATAATAGAAAATTTTGTTATTTAAGGGAAGAGACTACAAGCTGTTAAATGGTCAAATTATAAACTTTTAAACCAACTTGTTCTGTTGAGTGTTTTCTTTGAGTGCAAGTGAATAGTAAGTACAGTCATAAATACAGTTTAGATATATACACAATCCTGAATATCTATTTTGTTATTTCTTTAATCAGATTAGCATTTTAGACATTATGTTTTTAATTATTTTATATTCACTTGACATTTCTTGAAAAATATAATATAAAATTTTACAGATCATATATGAATTTCTCTGTCAGATATTCATATCTTTCTCATTTCACTAAACACCCCCACATTTCTTTTCTTAAACTCACCTCTACTCTACTGTTGCTTTTTCATTTTAAAACATATGGGAATTGAAAATTACTGGTAATAGTGAGCTGAATGTGAATTCAGAACATATTTTTTAGTAATATCAAAAAATGCTTTAAGTGATTTCAGAACAATGAATGAAAAAGGATGTATTTCAAATTCAGACTAATTTTTTTTTTTGCTTCACAGAGTCATAGGTATGCCTAAGAGTACAAGCACTGTGGATATATGCTTTGTAATGACAAAAGAACATTGATACAGAAGTATTGACATGGTTTATGAAAAGGGGCTTAAATCAGCACTTGTGCCAGTTGAAAATCTCATCAACTATGTGTTAGTGGGGTTAGTATCCATCTGTGTACTCTCTTTAAAATGTACCCATATATCTAGTATGAACATGTCCAATTGTACAGTGAGACAACAGAAAATAGAATAAAATTGTGAATATGCTTTCTAATGACACAATTAAATTACTCAAACATTTCCCCAGTCTTACCCTCCCCCAAATATAATTTATTATGTGTATTTAATTTGTTATTTTCTGAACTCATCTCCTAGCATGTGTTGTTATACAGATTTGAAATATTAAGTCACTGGAAATCTGAAGGGAGGACAGAAATTAGATTTTAGTTTACATTGAAAATGAGATTATCTTGAGCTCTAGTATATTTAGAAAAAGACACAAAAGTTCCTTCCTTGTTTTTCTTTTAATTTGGATTTTCCTGTGACAACAGTAAATTTTAATCTAGTATTGATGTACATTCTCTTAAGAAGCTATCCATAAAATACAATTTTGTTTTTTTTCACAGTTCCACAAATCAGCTCATAAAGGATTTTTGAATGGAAATAAAAATATTACAAATGATATGTACTATGAAACAAATTTATTTTAAAGAGACAACAAAATAATTGTCCTGATGTCTGTGCAGACCTTCTGTGAGAAAAGGAAATAGATGACTTATCTTGCATGGATCCTTATATCAATTACTACTAATATATCAAAACTTTCAAACAAGTTCCTATGTTGCATACTCTCATCTTGTTCTTCTATAATTCCCCATTCATCAGAGAAACAGCCATGCATAGCAGCAACAACAAAATACTCCTCTCCATAGGACCTTGAGATCCGTTCTCTTCCCTTTTCCTTACATGAAAATAGATATTAGTTCTTGACCATATTATTATTAGTTTATGAAAAATTCTTCAATAATGAGAACAACAATAAACAAATGTAAATAACCAATAAGTTTCAGCAGATGTCCAGTGTTTTCAGGAACTATGGTCCTAATTCTCTGTGGTCGCTGTGATGTTAAGGCCAGTTTAGTGTTTTATGTTCACATGAGAACACATGTCAGGGGCCTAGATCCTATGACCTCTTTGTGGCTCACTATTGGCTTTGCCCAAACTTTGTGCCATGTCTCCATAAAAATATTACCATCTATGGACTTGGGAGCCTAAGGTAGAGATAGTAAATATCTGGACTAATACTACAGGTCAATGTCTTCATGCCAAGTTATCATAGATAGACCTCAGGTAATAACAGTAGAAAAGAGTTAAAGCATGTCACAATTATATAGTAAGTGCCTGGGTTTTTGTGAGAATAGACTGATACTTGTTGATTATTTTATATGGATGAAATGCAGTGGAAAGTTCCTTTAATTTAGAATTTCAAGGCCCTGGTAAAATTTGTCAACCACCATGTTCTACCTTAATGTTAATTTAGAGACATCTCCAATCAAGACTGCAAAGGTGCCACTATTCTAAGGCAAGTAGGGTAGTCCTGAACCAGCACTTCTAATGACTTGGAAAAAATAAGTAGCTGGATGCAGGAGGAACCCCATTTTTTATCTTGAAACTCACAGTGATATTCAGTCTCATTCTGTGACAGGTATATGTTCTTAGTTTGGGAGGTCTACAGCCTGCTTTTAGAATGGGCTTATTTTAGAAGTCTAATCTAATACCCTTTGTCTGGGACTCACAGTCAGGAGGAGTTTAGCTAACAAACTGACACAGGGAACCCAGATTTCACAAAACAATGTCATACCCATAAAGATCCTTGGTTGTTTTGTGTCTGTAGTTTCTATAGTTAAAATGAGGTTTTTGCAGTGTTTAACAATGTTCCTTGTACTTGGGGTTATGATAAGTCCCAGAAACTGGACCTTTTTAGAGAAATTTGAACCTTTGATAGGAAAGCTTATATTTCATGAGAGCAGTTATGAAGATTTAGTATAATGTTTCACTTGCGTAAATGATCAATAAATTTCATTTGGTTTACTGATCTATGTATTTCATTTGGTTTACTAGTCTGTGTATTAAAGGAGGATACTCATATGTGGGGAAGATATTTAATGGAGGATATATCTTTGGCTAGGGCCTGTTGAAATGGTAGGACTATTCCAAAATACCTTAGGTAAGCCAGTCCAGTTACACTATTGAGTTTATGACCTTGGTCAATGTTTCTGGCCATTCAAAAGTAAATGGGAACTGAGTCTAGATGGATGAGAACACAAATAAAATCATCATTATATTTAACACATGAATCAGAAATCTTTTGAGGTTATCTGTCCCAAAACTGTGTAAGGATTGGCACATAGTGGTCATAGTGGGTCATAGTGGGACCATGACCACATTGGTGGCCATCATACTTGGGACCATTCTATGGGATTCATCTGAATTTAACCTCAAACATAAGTGTGTATTTTGTGGAGAGCAACAAAAGTGTTTTAGTTGAGTGTTACTAATGAAGGAATGAAATCCTTTCCATGCCTCAGGGTTTGAAGGATACTGAGGTTTTTGAGGAAACCTGTGAGAGTTCTTATGTGTAACTGCAACAGGAATCAGTGTTTAGTGAGTGTCTAGTCATGGGGATATTCAGCAATCAGAGTATTTGTTCAATGAGGTAGTAGGAGCCTATATATAGATTATAATTTGAGGATCAAGACAATTCTTGGATAGTACAGAACAGCATAGTCAATGCTATAAATTCTATTAAAGCCTCTGGTATTTGAAAAATGGCTTAAGGCATCTGAGATTTAGACATAATGTCTTTACCTAGGAAAGAAATAAGGTAACCAGATATGATCAGAAAGGAATGAGTGAAAAGATATGATTCTCTATCATACAGTTAAAGAGAGGTTAATGGAGCAGACTGGATCATATATTCTATAAAATCCAATGAGTATGAACAGAGACAAAATGATCAAATCAGAGCATGTGGCCAAAGTAGAAAAAGTTACTCCATAAAATTGAAGAACATAAGAAACAGAACTTCCTCAGGGCTCTGGAAATAATTTAAGGGGAGAAGGATCTCTTTCCTCATTTGGTTTTTCATAGTCCAAGAATATATACAGAGACATTTGTCCTTGGTCAGGTTTGACCTGAGCATTAGGTCCTTGGAAGGAGGTTGGTGCCCCCAACCCCCAATTTGTAGATGTTCTGTGGCCCCAGCAGATACTTTATCAACATTGCATTCTGGTACATGGAAATAAAATGGAAACACTGTAGCTTACTGAAAAAATAAGTGAAAAATAATCATTCAAACTAAGACTGGGCTAATTCCCCTAGACTGAACAAGACAGCTGCTAGATATAGCTCTAAGATTTTCAGTGGTGTGTTGGAAACAGATTATTGTTGCAGCAATATACTGTATCTATCATCTGCCTCTTTCATTCTCTATCTTGTATTCTTTTGGGACTTGGGATTTATTCCAAGTTTTAAAAGGCATAGAAGGCTACACACAATAAAGTGGGGAAAAGCATTATTGAATCCCAGGTCTAATTTTTGTTGTTTTTGTCTAATATGTTCAGACAGTTAGTTGTAAAACATATTGGCAGAATCTCCTGCTTTCTTGAATGTCTACATATAGAATAATATACCTGTGCAAGGTTTTAATTAACCTAGATTCAAAAAGCTGGGTTCTCAGAAGCTCCCAGTGGTACTTCCCACAACCTGTGAGAGTTAATGAGTTTGAACTTGCCCTTTTTATTTTTTATTAATTATAATAGGCAATAATGTACTCTCAATGGATCTTTACTCCATCATTTCTGACACCAATGGGTTAATGTAACCATTGATGTTGTGTTGAACAAAATATCTGCATTGACATTGTTATACCTGGATTATGAGTATGAAAATTATCATGCCAGACACATAATAAAGACAACATATAAAACCCATTCTCATGCATGAGAATACCTTAGCAGGTTAGGTAAAATACTACAGTGAGCCTTTGAACTACTTAATGAGTGGTAGAGATATCCTAGATATAGTATTCTACTTTGGATTTTACTTTGATAGGGAAGGACACATGTACCCAGATAATGTTGAAGTTCCTTATACTTACTGAAAAGGGGAGAAAGTTATTCTCTGGGAGAGGAAGAAATGCCTTTGAATTATCCCTCAAGAAAACCGTATGAAATTTCTGAACAAATGACTGAAAGAAAGACTGTATCTGAAAAAGCAGTCATTGGAGACAGGTCTTCAATAAGAAGAAAAAGGTGAAAGAAAAATAAGACTCTGTAAAAAGTAAAATGTAACAGCAGATACCAAATGGAATGAAAGGGAAGTCATAAGCTTAGCAGGGGCCTGAATACACAAAAAGACAACCAAGTGTGCCATGTGGTTCTGAACTTAAGAAACATGGATTAATGTAAGACATGCTAGTAAGGCACATAGGATATCCTTCTCACAACTTGGATGTCCTATGAAAAATCTATGCATGTGCTTATAAGGAATCTTAGTGCCTTAAGTCAAAATAAGCAGATCTAACTGTAATGTAGATTTACAGCTTTGAGTGTCATTTGATGACCAGAGTTCTTGATCTTGGAGTGAGTAGAAGGACCACATATATTCATTAAGTTATATAAGTTTGCTTTTTGAGGAGGCAAGGCACAAATTCAGAGTAATGTTGTAGATTACATCTAATGAGTGATTCAGAAGACATAAAGATCACATGATCTGTATTGTGGGTGTTAGTGGAAGGATAATGTTCAAACCGAAGGTGATCCATGAGGACAAATGGACTTACCCTGTTGTCACTGATGACAACATATTCACCATACTTACTAGACTGAATTGTCCTATAAGCTAGGGTGCCTTTACATATTAAAGTCTTTTGACTATTGTGAGACTTGATTTTATTCCAGAGCCAAATACATATTGGTTGTGAGGCCACACTGATCTTGAAGGGGAAATCTTACAAGCCAAAATTGGGCATAGAATGATGATGATCAAAGGGAAATACTTTTTCAGAATCAAGTGAAAATCTGGTTGCTTACAGGTTTCTTGAACTATGAAGCCAAGGCAAGAAGGAGAAATGGAAAATGAAAACACTTTTGTCAATATGCTCTGCTTTTTAACTCTGAAGAGTGGTAGCAAATTGATAGGGAGGGTAAAAGGATTGGGCAAGAAGAAAAAAGAGGAGTGACAGGGAAGAAGTGCTCAGATCCTGTACAATTTTTTTTTTCATGGAAAAGATGGTGCTACTGATTGACAGAAGTACATTCTAAGAATGAGAAGGACATGAGCAGAGAAAAAAAATCCTAACCCCTTACATCTACGAGATGATGAAGACTGTCTTCCATTTGCCATTGTCTTCAGATTCCATAAGTGTGGCTAGGTCCTTCACTGGTAAAGGGAAGTAAAGGCTCAGTGAGGAACTTAAAGAAGTCCATAATTTGAGTTCCAAGGAGAAATATCATTCTGGAATCATAGTCCAAAGTCCTGGAGAACTCACTGAATATCATCAGTCCTATCCAGAAACCTTCTTTTTCTCACAAACTGATCACTCAAACTCTCAAGTGACAGAATGAAAAGAATGCAATGCAGAGCACAAGAAGAGTTCCCCATTCAGGCCACTGAAAACATCATTCCAGAAACAATGGTGAGCAGTTAAAGAAAAAGTAGAAAAAATATTTCGCAGAACACAAGAGCAGTAAACCAAGAAAGATTTTTTTTTTAGAAGAAAATATGCTTCAAGAGAGATAAAGTTGAAGCTGGTAAATTCTCAAAGAAAATCAACACCTGTCTCTCAAGAGAGAACTCTTGTGGGAAATTACTTGATATTTTCTCACTTGCTGTTTATGTTCTGCTCATATCTGGTTAGTTAAGGAAACATCTGTTTTGTTAAGTGGTAAACTTTTTAGGATCACTTCTCTTAAGTTTTACTATTTAAGGTGAACTTTCATAGTTGATTGGGGGTTAGTCACTCAGTGTTTGTGTGAAATATTACAAGCCACTTCATTCAGACTCTAAGTAGTGAGTTTCTAGCTATTGAAATATGTGAATTTCTTCTTGTGTTGTTTTTTCTTTTTTGCCTTTTGTTTCCACAGATAAGTTGAGAATTTAGATGAAGGAGCATTTTTAAACTTGAATTTAAGTTTCAGAAAACCGAAAAATGTATTTGAATGCTGAACATTGGCTAGATAAATTTATATCTTTGATTGAGATTTTCCTGGAATATAAAACAAGCATCTCAAAATAGAAAAAGAATGTCGTGCCTTTAGAGAGACAGGAAATAAACCGTGTAGGATGCAGTAGGAAAGAGCAGCAAATGATCTCAGACATTGGCTGAGAACCAGGATCTGGCAATTGCTACTAACAACATCGGGGAGAAGTTATTTAACATTCCTTGAGCACTGTTTGCTAAACTATGAGGGGAAAGTGATAACAATAGCTCAGTGACAAGGTTTCCAAGAGGATGTATATGAGAAAACATATAAATATTGAACTGTAATTTTGTAAATTATTAAATAAAGTTGATCCCACCTACCTAATTACTCCTACAATGTGTTGGTACTGTTACAAGCTTCAGCAGTTAGTTTCTTTACAGGTGGTAGACATAAATTACACCAAGGTGCAATCTTAAGACATTGAAAGAAATATAAGAAAGACACGCTTTATAGCCGGGCGTTGGTGGCGCACGCCTTTAATCCCAGCACTTGGGAGGCAGAGGTAGGCGGATCTCTGTGAGTTCGAGGCCAGCCTGGTCTACAATGTGAGTCTAGGACAGCCAGAGCTGTTATACAGAGAAACCCTGTCTCAAAAAACCAAAAAAAAAAAAAAAAAGAAAGACACGCTTTACAATGGAAAAATAAGCAAAATGTCCTCAAATATTTGTTTAATGAGAGGAGAGATAAGATATCTATACATCACTACTTGAGAACAGAAAAAATACTTGGCTTTCATGAGAAATGTGGAATATTTAGAAAAGAAGAGCTTTCCCATGGAAACCAACTAGACATAAGCAATTTGATATCAAAATTTTCTCCTTCTTTGCATAATTATGCCACTAATACAGAAAAGTAGAGGTTACAGAAATGATATTGAACAGATATGGCTGGATACCTGGAGAGAGAAAAAAAAAAGACATCTTCTTACAGACTATGTCTTACTAGGATCTTTGAAGTTGCTGTCGTTTATCTTATATTTTTGGTTGTGAGCCTAGCCTTTAACAGCTGAGCCATCTCTCCAGCCCGTTTATCTTAATTACAGCAAGAGAAAAGAAAAAAATAGCTGATAGGTTTTTTTTTCTAGAACTCTGAAAATAACTGTTCATTAAGTGTATTTAAATAACAGTCAAGAAACCTGTTCTGTCACTTGTGAGAATGAAGGCATTTGGCACAAAGGATAAGCTCCTTTTAAAGTTTTGCTTTCTGAATGGATATACAAATTAATAAATGTAATTCACAGAGTATTGGATATAAACAAAGCACTTTAGTTACACGGATTAAGAAGGAATTGTTGAGTTGTGGATAAGTTTTTGTTGGTTGTTTTTCCTCAATTTTTTCTACAATTTCTTCTTGAACAAAAGGCTATTTATTTAATGGTCCATTAACTATCATGCGATATTTGAAGCTCTTCTAAAGAAGTTGAGACTTTCATTACATATAGTCTATTGTTTGGAGTTTTGGTTTGGAGTTTTTTTTTTCTCTGTTTGTTTTCTTTATTTAATTATATACAAACTGTGATCGTGATCCCTCCCATTCCCCAACTCTCCTCATAACCTTTCCCTTTTCCTAAGCACTCAATTTCATGTTTTTTTTTAATTTGCCCCTCTCTCAAAAAAAAAGAAAGAAAAGAAAAAAACTAAACAAAATTAAAAAATGAAAGTGAGAAAAACAAGATTTTGCTATGTTGCTAAGTATGGTATTGAACTCTCAATCCTCCTGCCTCAATCTGTTCATTGCTGGAATTATAATCATGCACCATCATGCTAGGCTATAGATTAGTGTTATGCAGTAGCTACTATTGTTTCCACTGCCTGTATTGGTACTTTGTCTTTATAAAATTGCTTTAAAATTTACGCTAAGCCATATAACGCTCATAACTGTGGCCTAATTACCTCTGTTGTTTTGTATTATATCTATTATTATAAGAGAAAGATCCATTTGTTGGAGTGAAAAGGGGAACTGTTGGGGGAAATAAGATATACCTTAAACTTAAAAAAAAAAAAAGGAAGAGAATGGGGGTTGAAGGTGGGAGGGTGGGACTGGAGCGGGGAGTAGGGAGGGGAATGTGATTGAGATGTAACTTGAAGAAATAAAAAATAAAGAGGAAAAAATTTTTCATCAAGTTGGTGATTGTTTTTAAATCCTGCCAGACAGATATTGGCTACTAGTACAAACTTTCCACTTGATGTCTTCTTTTATTCATAATTTCCTTATTCATATTTCCTTGTTATTTTCTCATTATGTTTGATTCTCCTTTACATTTTGAACAGATTCAACGTGGCTACTTTGAAATCCTTATTTGCTAAGTCCATCATCTCTCTTCAATGTGTTTGGTCTTGAGGTTATTTTTTTCCTTATTACAAATCAAGTACATTTTATGTCATTTTATCACTTTTTACTGTAAGTGAGACACTGTTTTTATGTCATTTAAGACCTAGATTTTATCTTTTAGTGATAGACTGTTACATTTTATTGGTGGGAAAAAATGACTTACAGATCAGCACTATGGTTTCCAGTTTAGTTTATAAGATTAGTTAAGGTGAGTCTACAACAGACATTAGAATGAGATTAGTCTATTCATAACTTGATGCCTTTTGAGGTCTGTACAAAATTCCTGAGGTATTAAGCATATATTATTAATCGTCAGTAGTTAATTGCATCTAGCCTTTTGGAAAGGCTATGTCATATCTAATAGTTCTTCATTACTCAGATGGCATTTTATTTTAATTTGGATTTTCAGTATGAAAATACTTTTAAAAGAAAACCACTTCCCAATGTGAGGTATTTTTATTCTACTTGTTTGCTACATTCAATTAATTAATTAATTAATTGTTTGTTTGCTTATTTATTTATTTAAATATAAGGCCATCTGGAACTTGAAAGCCCAGGAGGGTAGTATGTGATGGTTTCTGGGGCAAGTTTACCTGGAGTTTAGGACCTACTCAAATTCCCAGGCTTTTGAAGACTGACTAAACTTTGGTCATGTAAACTTTGTTCCTAGCACTATACAACTAAAGAAAATTACTCTCATGCCCAGTATCCATTAACAATCTGTAGTTGTTCTGTGAGATATGTGTGGGATATCATGAGAACTTCCCAAATTCATGATGACATGGCAACATATCTATTTTTTTTTTTTTTAGATAATTGGAGTTGCAAGGATCTCCTGACTACAATGGACAGAGGACATTGTTTCTTGAACTCTTTCCAAACATCTGGACCTTATTTTTCTCTTTTTTTAGATTTTACAATATATTAATATTTTGTATATTTTCATTTTCCATTAAAAATATTAAAGACAATATATTTTAATCATGTTTTATCCCTCCCCTAATTCCTTCCAGATCTTACATTCTTTCCACTCTGGTTTTACATCACTGAGTCTTTGAGGTGGTGACATGGGTCTCCCATTCGTGGCTGAGCACTCCATAATCTCAGCTGGAACTCTCATCAGTGAGGATGCTCAGTGTGTGCATGCACAAGTAAAAATTATTACTTTGTTAATGGAAAGGGAAAAAAACAAACCTGGAGTCTAAAAAAGTGTGCTCTTGAAATTCATCTAGCACTTCCTGTGCAGTTATCCTATTAGTGACATTCTCTTTTGGAAACAAGCCAGCTATGCTAAGCTTTTTCGGGCTGTAAAATAAAATCATAGAGCACTTTGGGCTTTCTAATTCCTATTCTGACACCTAGAAAATGCCTAAAAGCAGAGAAATTGTACCCTACTGTGTTTTCTTTCTTTTTCTAATCACTGACCCATGTCACTCTCAGCTACCACCTGAAAAATAGTAATTTCATCTGTTTCTCTCAGGTTTATAATATTATTTGGTAAGAGCACATTACAGAACTAGTAACTCTGTCATATTCTAACACAGAAGTTTGAAACATCCCTCAAAATAAATGTTTAATATTTGGTATTACTATGGTTTCTGCAAAAAGTGATGTTGGGACAAGTGGGTTATCATCTGGAAAAAATGGAATTATATTGTACCACAGTTCTTATACCAAAATACATTCCAGATGGCCTTATATTTAAATAAATAAATAAATAAATAATTGAAAGTAGCAAACAAGTAGAATAAAAATAACTCATATTGGGAAGTGGTTTTCTTGTAAAAGTATTTTCATACAGAAAATCCAAATATACACTGAATATGATGTATTCAATAAAGCAAACTAGATCTTTATCCCAGCTTCAATAAATTACAACTTGTAGTTACATTTATTTCACATATATTTGTCAACTTTCTACTCTAACAATTTCTACTCACAGGAAAAGATTACCAAATTGTGAAACAATGTAATTTAGTCTGAATATATCACTATACATATCTAAAAGAAATTTTAAAATATATGAAATTTCAAATATCACACTTAAAAAGACTAAACATATATATGTTATATCTCCTTCATTGTTTCATGTTTTATTCTTGTTAAATAAAAAAGTTTATTTATCTTATTTCATGTGTGTGAGTGTTGTCCCTGCATGTATATCTATGTACCACATGTGTAACTGGCACCTTTAGAAGTCAGAATTGCCCAATAGTTCCCTAGAACTGGAGTTATAGATGGATGTAAACTGCCATTTGGGGTGTGGAAATTTAATCTAGGTCCTCTATGAGAACAAGTGCTCTGAACTACTGAGCCATTTCTCTCTCCAACTCTATTTCACTCTGTTCGACACTATTTGTTCAAATGAGGATCCAAACAATGGCATTTACTTTATATGTTTTCAAATTCCTCCTCACTGTTTCTCCTTTGGGATAAATATACAGAAGTGATTGGGTAATTGGTCATAAACAGTTTTCTTGTATTCTATCATGTATTATTACATCAGTTAACCAGTTTTTCTGTCTTTTGTATTTCATATAGTTAGCTACATCTAGAGTCTTTCTTAATCAAATTAAGGCTCTACTTTTGGCTAGTATAATTACACATTGATTATATGGTAAAATTGTTGTATAAGTTAGAGTACTGACAAAATCTGCACAATATGGAATCCCTCAACACATTTTTTCTTTTATTTTTGAGATTATATCATAATTACACCACTTCCTAATTTCCATCCTTCCTTCCAAAACCTTCCATTTAGCCCTCCTTGCCATCCTCTAAATTCTTGGTTTACTTTTTCAATTACTGTTGTTACATACACATATATACATATACATCTTTGAATGCCATATTCTGCAGATCTCTTGAGGTTTTTTAAAATCCATTCTTCAGTTGAAAGACATCTGGGTTGTTTCCAGTTTCTAGGTATTACAAATAAAGCTGATATGAATATAGGTGAGGAGATGTCCTTGTAGATTGTTGAGGAATCTTTTGGATATATGCCCAGGAGTGGTATGCCTGGGTCTTGAGGTAGAGCTATTCCAAGTTTCCTAAAATATCTCCAGTCTGATTTCCATAGTGGTTGTAAAAGTTTGCACTCCCACCAGCAATGTTGGCGTGTTCCCTTTTCTCCACAACCTTGCCAGCATACTCTTTCTTTTGAGTGTTTGATCTTAGCCATTCTGACAGGAGTGAGTTAAGATGGAATCTCAAAGTTGAGTTGCATTTCTCTGATGATTAAGGATGTTTAACATTTTTCAAGTGTTTCTTGGCCATTATAGATTCCACTTTTGCCTATTCTTTGTTTAGATCTGTACTCCATTTTTAAAATGTTTATTTATTACTTCAAGTTACATCTCCATGACAGTGCCCTCTTCCACCCGCAACAGTCCCACCCTCCCACCATCTACCCTCCTCCCTTCTATCCTACTCCTCCTGAGTGTAGTGTCCCTACATATCAGTCACCGGTCCCCGTTCAGCAGAAATATGAAGGCTAAGAGCTTCCTCATATACTGGGGGCCTACATAGCACCACCACTATGGCAAAGTGTCTCATTAACAGCTAATTGGATTATTTGGTTTCTTGGCATTTAATTTCTTGAGTTCTTTGTAAATTTTGGATATTAGCCCTCTGTCAGATGTGGGGTTGGTGAAAATCTTTTCCCAATCTGTAGGCTGCCCTTTTGTTTTAATGACAGTATCCTTTGCCTTACAGAAGCTTTTCAGTTTCATGAGGTCCCATTTATTGATTGTTTTTCTTAGAGCCTGAGCTATTGGTGTTTTGCTCAGAAAGTTTTCACCTATGCCAATAAGTTCCAGGCTTTTCCCCACTTTCTTTGCTATTAGATTTAGTGTGTTCAATTTTATGTTAAAGTCTTTGATCCACTTGCACTTAAGTTTTGTGCAAGGTGATAAATATAGGTCTACTTGTATTCTTTTACATGTTGACATCCAGTTAGACCAGCACCATTTTTGAAGATGCTGTCCTTTTTCTATTTCTGGGTCTTCAATTAGACTCCACTGATCAATTGGTCTGTTTCTATACCAGTACTATGCTGTTTTATTGCTATTGGTCTGTAGTATAGCTTGAAATAAGGGATGGTGATACCTCCAGATATTGTTTTATTGTACAAGATTGATTTAGCTATTCTGGGTTTTTTGTTTTTCCATATGAAGTGGAGAGTTATTCTTTTGAGGTCTGTAAAGCATTCTGTTGTATTTTCATGAGAATTGCATTGAAACTGTATATTGTTTTGGTAGGATGGCCATTTCTGTTTTGTTGTTCCTACGTATCCATGAGCATGGAAGATCTTTCCATCTTCTGAGATGCTCTTCAAGTTCTTTCTTCAAAGACTTGAAGTTCTTGTTGTATAGATCTTTAACTTGCTTGGTTAGAGTTATCTCCAGGTATTTTATATTATTTTTAGCTATTGTGATGTGTGTTGTTTCCCTAATTTCTTTCTCATCCCATTTATCTTTTATGTAAAGAAGGGCTAATTTTTTTTTTTTTTTAGTTCTGTGGTGGAATTATTGGGGTCACTTACATATACTATCATATCATCTGCAAATAAGGATAATTTGAAATCTTCCTTTCTGATTTGTATCCCCTTGATCTCCTTTAGTTGTCTTATTGCTCTGGTTAGGAATTCAAGTAATATGTTGAAGAGATATGGGGAGAGTGGGCATCCTTGCCTTATCCCTGATTTTAGGGAGAATGCTTTAAGTTTCTCTCCATTTAATTTGTTGTTGGCTACCAGTTTGCTGTATATAGTCTTTATTTTTTCTAGGAATGATCCTTTTTTGCCAGTTCTGTCCAAGACATTTAGCATGATAGGGTGTTGGATTTTGTCAAATGCATTTTCAGCATCTAGTGAGATGATCATGTGTTTTTCTTTCAGCTTGTTTATATGGTGAATTATGTTAATGGATTTCCATATGTTGAAACAGCCCCGCATTCCTGGGATGAATCCTACTTGATTATGGTATGTGATACTTTTGATGTGTTCTTGGATTCGGTTTGCAAGTATTTTGTTGAGTATATTAGCATTCATATTCATGAGGGCAATTAGTCTGAAACTCTTTCTTTGTTTGGTCTTTGTGTGGTTTAGGTATCAGGGTGACTGTGGCCTCATAGAATGAGTTTGGGAGTGTTCCTTCTGTTTCTATTTTATGGAAGACTTTGAAAAGTATTGGTATTAGCTCTTCTTTGAAGGTCTGGTAGAATTCTGTGCTGAAACCATCCAGCTTGCTTCATGAGACCATTTGCTTGGAAAACCTTTTCCCAATCCTTTAGTCTGAGGTAGAGGCTATCTTTGCTGGTGAGGTGCATTTCTTCTATGCAGCAAAATGATGGGTCTTGTTTACAGATCCATTATGTAAGCCTGTGTCTTTTTATTGGTAAGTTGAGTCCATTGATGTTGATGACCCTAGTTTGTTATTTTGTGCTATTTTGATGTAGGTGGTGGTAGTGCTTTGGGTGTTTCTTTTGGTTTAGCTGCAGTACAGTTATTTCTTTCCTGTGTTTTCTTGGCTGTAGTTAACTTCTCTTGGTTGGAATTTTTCTTCTAGGATCTTCTGTAGAGCTGGATTTGTAGATTGATATTGTTTGAATTTGGTTTTGTTGTGGAATATCTTGTTTTCTCTATTTATGGTAATTGAAAGTTTTGCTGGATACAGTAATCGGGGCTGGCATCTGTGTTCTTTTGGGGCTTGTAATACTTCTGATCATGCCCTTCTGGCTTTTAAAGTTTCTGAGGAAAAGTTGGGTGTAATTCTGATGAGTCTGCAATTATATGTTACTTGGCCTTTTTCTCTTATAGCTTTTAATATTCTTACATTGTTCTCTATATTGGAGTTTCATCTATTATGTGGCAGAAGGAATTTCTTTTCTGGTCCAATCTGTTTAGAATTCTGTATGCCTCTTGGATTTTTACCAGTATCTCTTTCTTTAGATTTGGGAAATTTTCTTCTATGAATTTGTTTAAAATGTTTCCTGGTCCTTGGAGTCTGGAGTCTTCTCTTTCATCTATGCCTGTAATTCTTAAGTTCCGTCTATTCATTGAGTCCTTGATTTCTTGGATGTTATGAGTGAGGACATTTTAGTTTCTCATTCTTTTTGGTTGTTGTATTGATTTCTTCAATTGAGTCTTCCATGCCTGAGATTCTGTCTTCCATCTCTTGTATCCTACTGGTAACACTCATGTCTGTAGTTCCTGCTCTCTTTCCTTGGTTTTCTACCTCCAGGATTGTCTCTGCTTGTATTTTCTTTATTGTTTCCACTGAACATTTTAGGTATGAAACTGTTTTATATATTTCCTGTTCCTATTTAGCTGTCTTTGCCTGCAATTATTTCATATTTTTCTCTCTTTCCAATTCTTGTTTTACTTGGAAGTCTTTAAATGGATTCTCCATTGATTTCATCTGTAGGATTGTGGCTTCTTTGAAATCTTTAAGGGATTTATTTTCTTCATTTAAGGGCTCTATCATTTCTATAAATATAGATTTGTCATCATATACTTGTATTTCAGCAGTGGTCGATGGTCAGGGCTTGCTGTATTAGTATGACTGAATTTTGTTGGAGTCAAATTTCTCTGACTTTCTTCAGTTCTGTTCTTTCACTGGCCTTTTGCCATCTTGTGTTTCTTAGTTGTTTGTTCCTGGAGCCTTCTGAACTTGGTGCCAAGGAAGGAGTATTAGTTTGGAAGCCTTATAATCTTGTTGACCTGTTGCTTTGCCTAGGCTGTGTAGTCCTGTGTAATCCTGTGTAGTCCTATGTAGTTCCATGTGGTCTATGTAGTCCTGTAGTCCTGTGGGTGAATTTAAACAAATCAAGGGAAGTGCAGGTCTGGAAAATGTCATTTGGAGAAACTTCCCCCAGCTCAGAGCACTTTGGAGGGTCTCAGGGCATTGATCAGGCTGAGGCATTAGTTGGGGGGGGGGAGATTTACCCTTGGTGCTGGGGTTCAGGGAGACTTGAGGTGGTGCACGATCCAGAGGATGGAGCTGGGTGCTGCTGGGAAATGAGTTCTTGTCACCTCAGAGGAGCAGGGAAGATGCAGTCCAGCTTTGGGTGCAGTTCTCAGCTCAGGTGAGCAGGCTCTGTGTCCAAGCGGTAATGACACAGGGGAGGTAGGGGCAGGGAAAGGGAGAAATCCTACCTATGTAGTCCTGAGTGTGAAAGTCCACAAAGTAAAAGAGGGGCAGGTCCAGGAGATTGTGTCTACTGATCTTAACCTTCCTTTTTGTAATTAATTTATTCATCTGACTTAATTCAGCTTACTGCATCTTATCCTATTAACTAATTTCATTCATTATTGTTTTGGGGGTTTGGTTTATGATTTCTGCTATGTATTAATCAGTCTAAATTGAAGTAATATACTACTGCCTGTATAGTAAAATAGTGTTTTATAGTATAGTTGTTATTCATTTTACTTATATTTGTTTCATGTACTCCACGTAACATTGCTAATTTATATTATTAGGTAATTGTCTTTAATATTATTCAAATATGATCAAAACATATTTTCTGTATATTAAATTCAGAAAATTTTGACATATATATGTATATTTGTATATATGCAGCATAAAAATCTAAATATAGATTTATTAATTTTTAATCTCCACATTAAAAATACTTTTAATTTTTTATTCTGTGTTAGAAGAGTTTTATTTCTATACCTCTAACCTTTTTTTTTAACTGAGCTTGTCTGAGTAGACCTGACTCTCCTGGACCTCATTCTGTTTAACATGCTGGCTTCAAACTCAGAGATTCACTTGCCCCTGCTCCTCAGTGCTGGAGTTAAAGGCATGTGCCACCACCACAAGACTGTGTTTCTAATCTTAACAATTTTTATTAAGAATGTATTTACTCTTTAATCAATTTTGTAAAAGGATATTTTTAAACATCATGAATAGATGATTGTATTTCCAGAAGATCAATTTTTGTTGTTATGTAGCTTTTTGTAAGTTTTAAGTGTATGGAATAAAGTATTAAAAGCTATTTTGATACCTAATAATTTTTCCATGCCTATTCTAATAGTTATGTCATTAAGCCTGTTTCAGATACATGGCAAATTCATCATTACAATTTTGTTTCTGTAGAACCATTCTTAGTACCACAATCTCTATTAGTCAGGGTTCTGTAAAGAAAGAGAAATAAACTGATAGGATGAATGCATTTATATGTATACATTTACAAGTACACATACACACAGTCAGGTACAAACACACACACATACATACAAACACACACATACACACACACACACACACACACACACACACACACACACACCCCTCTGGTATTTACTAGAGTGATTTACAGCCGTAGTCCAAGTGGCCTAACTATGGATTTCTAGTGGCAGAAAGATGAAGGATCCAGTAGTGTTCAGTTCATGGGACTGGATGTCTCAGCTGTCCTGATCTGGTGCTGGATTCCTAGGGAAGTCCTGGAAAGCTGCTGGTCTCCAATTTATACTGGAAGAAATACATTCTAATATCTGTGAATGAATACCTTAGCAATAGGATAGATGAAGTTTACATTAAGAGTGAGGACAAGCAGGTAGAAAGCAAAAGCATCCTTCTAGTGGGCTGTCACCAGAAGGTGTGGTCCAGATAAAGGGATGTTCCTTCTTACCTCAAATTATCCAATCAGGAAAATCCTCCTAGCTATGCTGAGATGCTTTTGTTTTAGCTGATTCAAGATGTAGTCAAGTTATTAACCAAGATAAATAATAAATTATGTAGGTGTGACACTCTCCTCTTCATGAAACTATAGCTATTTTATGAATTATCACTTAAAGCTAATTTTTTGCTCATCTTCATTTCTCACTACTAGTGTGATTATATAAAGAAAGGAGTTTCATTTTAATTGCTATATCCTAAGTACCCAGAATAGTCTCTACCACTTCTAAATGTAAATATTTGCAAACCTCTTGATAAACTGTATTGAATCTATTTTCATGGGTATTGTCTAAATTTATTTTTCTAATAATGTAATAAAATACTTGAAGACTGCAATTTAAGGAACGAGAGATTTAATTTAGCTCACAGTTCATGGTACCATCCACCATGAGGAGAAGAAACAAGGCAGTAGTAGCTTGAAATAGCTGGCTCCTTTATATCAGAATTCAGAATAGGATAGCAGTAAATGCATATATAAGTACTAAGCTCAGTTTCCCTATGTACATGATCTTGCTAAGAAAACAATCCTACCCACAAACAAGATGGGTCTTCCTACAACAACTTTTGTAATAAAAATTATTCCATTCAGACTTACCCAAATAACAACCTCCAAAGTGATTCTAGATTCATGACATTGAAAATTAACACTCCCAACAAAAGAACTTTAATTTGTTTTTTTTTTAATCATAAAGATCACTAGTCAATAGTTGTGATTAATTTCATTTTAATATTTTAGTCTTACATTTTCCTATGAATTGTAAATTAAACATTTTTAATTCTATATAACAGATTCAGAAACACACAGAATCAAGTAACAAATTCATTAACATTATAGTTTTAAAATTATACAAAATGACAATTAAAACTCAATTTCTTATAATATACAGAAAATTATGCACTTGAGCACTATTTGGCCAATGAAAAAGTAAAATGCTACACAGTATTCTCTTCTCAATTTGTAAGATCCCAGTATAGTAGAAATTTTCAGACAATTATTTTGCTTGACAGTTTCAAACTGCTTTTTGGTTTATATTACTACCTTGATTTTGATCAAAATTATAATGACAGAATTTTTGCATATTCTTATTTTATACAAATGTCTTTTATTTGAAAGTTAAACAAAAATATCATTATTTATATTTATATTGAAATATACTACTGGTGAAATATACTACTATACTCCAGTTCTAAAAGTATCAGTAGTATATTTCAATATTAACATTAAACTCCTTTATTTCCTTACAGTTATCATTTCATATTTAAAAAAATAAACATTGATGATGAATGACTACAACCTTTTTTGAAAATATTGCTTATTTCAGAAATTCTTGTGCTAATATATGTATGTGGTTTTTTGTATGTATAATCCATAATATATATATATGCTATACATATATAATATATGTTCAAACATGTCTGCCTTGAATATCAGTCCACAGAGAAAAACTAAATGTACCACAACTATCTCCTCATATTTGCATAAAACCCTCCACCAAAAGAAGAAAACTGATCTGAATTTTAAAGAAAAAAAAAAGAATGAAAAACTTATACAGCAAGCTAATTCCAAATGCTTAAATCCCAGTGAAGAAACAAAACAACACAGACAAAAAGGGAACATGTCTTTTCCAAAAGTTAATCAGCTGCATAATAACAGCCCCAATAATATATGTTAGCACATCAATATGTGCAAACAACTCAAAGAAAACCATGGATATACTTTATGAAAACAAAAACAAATTAGGTATATGGAATTTAGTTTGAAGTTTAATAGTAGGCTTCAATAAAGAGATATAGTTGGTGAAGAAAAGACAAACCAAAATGATCCTGGAAAGAAAAAAAAATCAATACCAAATAAAGACCTCTATGTAAAGCATCATCAAAAGATGTGTTATGTGTAAAATAGGGTATCACCATTTAGACAAGGTAAAGGATTTGTATTGGTCAGTAAAGATAAATCATATTAAAACACACAATAAACACAGGAGAGCTTTGAGAATCTATTAAAATAATAAACCCATGAATGATGATCATAGAATAAGAAGACATATCTTAGAAGACATAACATAGATGAAGACCCATAACAAAAACAAAAAACATTTTCTTCTCAATAAAATCATACCAGACAATTTACCAGGCCTAGAGAAATAGATGCATGTAAAGCTACATGTAGCTTAACAAACACCAAAGAGACAGAACCAGAGAAGAAACACTGTATCACATAAAAGAGGTTTAAAAAATTAAAATACAGAATTTCTTTTTAAAAAATGTTCTGCAACAGAGAAGAGTCAAGCCACATGTTAAGGTATGCCAATCACAACACTAACACATTATTTAATGTAAACTTAGCATATAGTGTTATAAAGAGATAAAGAGTAAATTTAGAATAAAAGGAATAAATGGAGTGAGAAATGGAAAGGGAAGGGAGGAAATATGAGGAGGGATAGCCAAACTAAATACCTGAAAAAAAATAGAACATACTTACAGAAGCTTTCTAAAATATATATGTGCACTAAAGGAAACTATATACACTCTCTATACACTAGGGGAGACAATGCCTTTACTAGATATCCTATACCACAAAGTAAAACCACAAGACAAAGGAATGGGTTATATCGTATTTTGTTGCTGGCCAAAACAGGGTTCCACAGAATGCTCCAAACATCATAGGCTATTGCTAAGGCTATTGGTCACTCTTTACGACCTGATGGTAAGGATTCATTTACATGTGTCATCCAACACAGAGAAATCAAAATAGTGCTCAAGTAGAGGATTTACTACTACTAACTAGCATTCATGATGCTGGAAGTCATCTAAAGTTTGCTGTAATTGAAAATTTTTATTTAAATCACGTATATTTATTAGTACTTAACAAACACCTATAAAATACCTAAATCCTATACATCTAAAACCTACAATCTATCTAAGAACACCCTAATACCTATCTATAAACACCTAACTAACCCTATTTGATTTTTTTACAAGGATATTAATATTCTTAGGGAGGTCTGTGCAGGATGACTTGGTTTTATGGCAGTTCTGGATACTGCAGTCCCAGCAAGTCCCTTTCAAGCTCAGTGTCCGTTTTGCCTAACTTTGCCAGTTTGTATGGCCAGTTTATTTCAACCACTAAATTGTGTCTGGTTTATAAAGTCAGTCTGTTCTACTGCCAAACTGATGGTGGCTTTCTCCATCAGCTGAGACTTGCCTCCACCATCTCTTCTACCCCTGCAAGCCTCATGTCCAAAAACCTCTCCAAGCGGCTTCTGAACTCTGGTTGCTTCACTCCTTCTTCTGGTGCTCTGGGGTCCTAGATGGACTTTTAATGTCCAGTTATTATTAAAGAACTCTCTCTCAGCAGGCTTTATACCAAGCATTTCCTGCCAGCCTTCTTAGCCTTCTGTACACTTCTCCAGCATGTCTTCTCAGTCCATAAAGGCAGGAGGAAGAGAGAGGCAGTGTGGATCTCTCTGGTTTATATATTGTATCATCTTGCGATCCTTGGCAGGCTCGAGGTTCCACAAGATTTCTCAATACCCAGAGGTCTCGTGGTTACTTGTGGCAACTGACATCATCTGTGTGGCTTGGGAGCTTTCTTAACCATGATCCTTCAACAGGGCATAATGTTGGGCCTCAAATGGGCTTTGTCCATTTCAGCAAGTTAAAGGGAACCAAGCTCCTCCCTATGTGCTGCCAGATGTCAAACTTAATTTCATACTAATTTCACTAAAGAGGTCTAACTTCTGCCATAGTTTGAGAAATCCAGAAGTAAACTATATATACAGAATTGCAAATAAGTATCAAATTTCACTTATAAGAGACATCTACAACAGTCAAATTCTTTAAGACTTAAATTACAACAGTAGTGGTTACTACAGGCTGGGAAAAAAGGCAATGGACAATGATTCTATAATGTATCTATTATTTTCCTTTTAAAATATGCACAATTATACTCATCACTGGAATCTACACACACACACACACACACACACACACACACACACACACATCAACATAAACCAATGAACCAATAAATAAATAAATATTTCAAAGACAAACAAAAGAATAAGGCTTAAATAATTTTAGGGATCATCCCTGAGTTCAATAACCAGTGTTTTAAAATGTAATATAAATGTTAATGAATGTCATTTAAAAAGTTTCATCATTATTTAGAAAATGTGTGTTAAGCACTTGCCATATCTTCTGCTCTCTGTACTATTTAATATATGAACTCAAAGATGGAATAATCTTTGTGGTGAAATGAAATCATGCCTTTCATGCATTTTCATGTATTCTTTCATAATAAATTAAATAGAAAAAATTAAAATGGTGTGATGAAATTTCATATTCAGTAGATTTTATTTTTATTCATATATATCCATATATTCTTTCTAAAGGAGTGGGTTTCTGATTGATCTGTGTGGCACTACCAGGTTATGGCTATGAAATGTTTATTTTCTCCACAGGAGATACTCTTGTTCTGCATTATTTTAATGTTAGAGAAGATATCAAGGAGAAAAAAAATAAACTTAGGGTCAAGTAATGAAAACCTATAGATGCTCTTACTATCCACAGACCCATTATAGTTATACTTTGATATTTATATTACACTCAAACAATCTTTTTTCTAGAGTACTTGTTCTTGAATCAACTTCATGTTAACATCACACACATAACAGAACTCACAAAAATGGATGTATTAATACTAGTTCAATAATTAAATATATTAATATGTCATTCTTTTAAAGACCTTAAATAGTATATGCAATAATCAGGACTAAATATATATCAAGTACAGAAACATAATTTTTTGGAAGGAGTTGTTTTCATAAAACTTGATTAAGTTGATAAGTACATCTAGTGTTCCAAAATTTGAACACATCAAGATCTTTCAGTATAAATTATCTGGTTTGACTTTCTAAAATGATGACATTAATCTCAGCAGTCAGTGCAAATAAAATCAGTAACTTTTCCACTAGGAGGAAAAGAACTTAATCTCCAGATGCCAGCAGTGGATAAATCTACTGAAGCCAGCAGTTGAAAAGAAAAATGACAAAATAATATATTACCAGGCTGTAATATCATCAAACAAGTCACATAAGCATTTCAGGACTTGTTTAAAACGATTTTTAAAACATAACGTTCTATCTTCTGATTTGTAACTACCAGTATTTCACAATATTGTCACAACTAAGTTTCTCATAGTTTTACACTTACATGAATTAAGTAATACACTCTTTCACTTGGCAATTATGAATGCATGATGGTTTTGATGAGTAGAAATATGCAATGGCACACATTTTATTTTGAAATTTTATACTGCACATTTATAAATTTGAGTTGAGATTTCATGTATAGCTCCATGAAGAATGAATTACAAAAGTGGAACTGTGTCCTGCCATTTCCATAAATGCAATCACATTAAATTATCTCTCCACTGAACATTAAAATGGAATTTTTGTTGATCATTAGTCAGAATGTACTTTGAAATTTGTTCTTTAGAATTTAAGTTGTTTATAAAAAACTAGTATATAAACATGTTTAAATATAAATGAATTACATTAATTTTTTACTTTGTAATGTGTTTTCTTCAACTTATAATACTTTTGAATTACAAAAAAAAAATTCTACCTGAGTTTAAAATTCATTCTCAGGTTCAGAAATTCTTACTTTCAGGAGAGAATCACTTTGTTAGGCTATTGTATATAAAGGTAACATTCGTTATCTATACTATGGGATCTTCAGGTAGTTGATCTCTATGCAGTTTTTAAAAGAAATGTATAGAACTTATACATATATTATAATACATAGTTCTGTCATTTATTTATTAATTATATATACATATATTATATATGTATATGTATTATATATATTGTGCTACAATTGCCTCTTATATTGTAGAAAATATCTTAGAAGTATTCCTATGTCAATAACTAACAGGTCTACTTCCTTTTAAAAGTAAGTTATAAATCTATTACATATATACTCTAACTTATTTATTTCTTTTAAATATTTTATTGTTTTTTTAGAGTTTATAACTGATATTTTGAGCATTATATCCCTCCTATCATATACTAGATCCACTCTCTATTTCATCCATAGCTACCTAACTTTGTGTCTTCATTTTTTAAAAATCCATTGAGTTTCATTATTGAAGTCTTCATATTTTTAAGTGTGTGACCATCCACTGGAGCATGTTAGATCTACCAGGAACCTCACCCTTAAATAAACCTGATTCTTCCTTTCCTGGTAACTATCAACTACTAACTGCTTCTCAGATAGTGGTGAGACCCCATGTCCATTGTCCTTCTCCATGCTGGAATTTTGTTTGTTTTGAGCTTGCTCATGCATGCTATAACAACCACTGTGGTAGCTTCTTATGTGCAACAGCCTTTCTGTGTTCAAAGGACATTGGTTCTTTGTAGTCATTCACTGCCTCTGGCTCTTACAACATTTCCATTCCCTTCTTCTGAAATTATCCCTAATGTTCAGAGGAGGAAGCTCAATATATATGTTCAATCTAGGTCTGAAAATTCTGAATTATTTTATTTTTGCACCTTGAACAGTGTTTGGCTCTCTATGTTAATCTCCATCTATTACAAAGAAGCTTCTCCATTGAGCTTTAAGAGATGCACAAAACTAAATGCATTTCTTCAGCCCCTAATATTATTTTTCTAAGACAGGCTAACTATTTAGCCTGCAGATTTATGAATAGCCAGATTGACTGACTGGTGAGTCTCAGAGACTTGCCTCTCTAGAACTCTCAAGTACCTGGGTCTGGGGACTGAACTTAGGTCCTCATACTAGGGGGCAATTACTTTATTGACTAAATTATCTCTCTAACCCTTTATATATAATTAATCTTTCTCCTATTTTTAAACTGAAAATCGATTATTTTATATAAAATATATTCTGATTAAGGTTACCCCTCAACCAACTCCTCCCAAATCCTTCCTACCTCTCATTCAATTTTAATCCCCATGCTTTCTATTGCTCTCTTTAGAAAGAAAACAGATATCTAAACAATTACAAATAGTACAAAATAAGAAGAAAAACAAGAATAAAGAAACCAGAAGAGGGCAAAACTAACAAACATACAAACAACCAAATAGAAGAGAAAAAACACAAGAAACACATATAGATGCAAATATACACATGCCCAAAGACACAGAAATTTTATGAAAACACAAAATCCATAATATATAAAAAAATAACCTGTAAGGTTAAAAACCATCCCTAACAAATCATTATTAGACATAGAACCTCCAAAAATATCATTAAGTTGATTTTGAATTGGCCATCTACTCTTGAGCATAGGCCCTGCCCTTAAGAGAGGTTTGTATCCCCATTGAGATTCCATTGAAGGAAACAATTTATCATTTGTGAAGTTATTAATTGGAGATAGCTTCTGTGTTAGGGATAAGTGCTGTGTTCACTTCCTTTCTCATTGCTGGGACCCCATCTGGCCCATACTTGTGTAAGTCCTGTGCAAGCTTCCATAGTCTCTGTGAGTTCATATGTGTGTTGTTCCTGCTGTGTTTAGAGGTTCTTGTTTTCTTGATGTCCTCCACCCCTTCTGGCTCTTATACTCTTTCTGTCTCCTCTTTTATAGGAGTCCATGAGCGCTGAGGGGAGGAACTTGAAGAGATATTCCATTTAGGACTCATTGTTCCAAGTTCTCTCAGTCTCTGTATATTGTCCCATCTGCTGCAGGAGGAAGGTTCTTTGATGATGGATGAGCAAGTCACTGATCTATGTGTATAATAGAATGATGATAGGAGTCATTTTATTGTTAGTTTTCTTTAGCATAACAATAGTATTTAGTTTTCCCTAGGTCCTGACGTATCTTATCTCCAGTTCATAGAAACTATTGCAGTAGCATATCTTGTAGTCAGGTCATAATTATAAACTGAATTGTACTTGGGTTGATGTATACCTTTCTCCTTTAGTAGTGTGCAGAGTATATTCCAGTACCATGAACACTAGCTGCTAAGGGAGAAGACTCTGGGTAGGTACCAGCTCAGCTTTTCTGTGTTCAATGAGTTGTGAAGGTGTTGTCTTCAGCAATAGGATAACTGAATTAGATGTATCCCATGCCTTGAACTGGAAGCTTTATCTGGTGATGAGAGATGTTCATCTGGAGTTTTAATGAGCATTATAATCCTATTTGCCAACATTTAGGTAAATTCCTTTAAACATCACAACAGAGCCCCCATAACAGCGAAAAGACCACAACATGTACGTTTAAAATCTCTGAATAGACCACCTAGTAACTATTTCACTTTGAGGATGTCACTTACCATATATTTCTAGAGATGTTGAAGTGGTGGTGATAATTTTTGCCCTTCAAATTACTTTGTAGAAGTGACATAGACACACATAATTAACAATAAAATAATGCTAGATTTCGTGTGTGTGTGTGTGTGTGTGTGTGTGTGTGTATGCATGTGCAGGTGTGTCCTTGTACCTGTGTGTGCACTTGTATGATTTTTACCATGAAGGTAAGACAACTAAGGTGCCAGGTGCTAATGAATCATGAATCTGTTTTAAGGAGGAAGGTAAATTTAGGAAGGTACTGAAAATGTGCTTAAAGGATAAAGTAGACAAGTAATTATAATAAAACTTAATTATTAGAGGAATAATAGATTATTTAGCATATGTCCTACTGGCACATGTAAGGAATTTATATTATTAAATAAATAAATCTCTCCCTATCCTTTAATTTGTCAATTTTTATTTCTATTAATTCTTTTCTTTAATTGAAAATAATTTTTTATCAGACAATATAATCTGATTATAATTTTCCCTTCCTCTTTTCCTCTAAGCTCCTACATATGCCTGCTTTGATACAGATTCACACCCTTTCTGTCTTTCCTTAGAAAACAGATAGACATCTAAGGAATAATAATAAAATAAATAAAGAAACAAACAAGTCAGAATATGACAAAACAAACAAGAAAAATACCCAAATAAAAAGCACAAGAAACACATAGAAATACAGAGATACATATATTCATACACTCAGCAATCCCATGCAAGCACAAAATCAGAAGCCATAATATGTAAATTAAGGACCTATATAGTAGGGAGAAAAGATAACACCTTGATTTAAAAGTAGGTTCAATGCCCAGCAGTAGATAGTCTACAGAAAATAAACTCAACAGCACATTTGGAAATTCCTTTTTTTATTATTTTAAAAGTTATCTATTTCCTCAGTCAGACTCCAACAAAGACAACTGTTCTTTTATCTGCAAGTGTCTATCAACTATAGATAGCTTCTGAGTTAGGAATGGATGCCTGTGTCCTCTTTTCCTTTCATCTCTAGTACTGCATCTTGTGCAAATTTGTGAAGGCCCTGTGCATGCTACCACAGTATCTCAGTTTTTATGTTCACCAGCACTTTGTGTCTAAAAGGACTTGATGCTTTGGTGTCCTCAAATAGCTATGGCCCTTAGACCTTTTTGACTTCATCTTCTGAAGAGTTCCCTGAGACCTTAGGAGAAGGATTTGATAAAGACACTTCTTTTAGTTGTGGGGATTTCAAAGTCTCTTGTTCTCTAGATATTATTTAGCTGTGAGTCTCTGTTCCTAGCTCATGGAGGAGGAAGCTTCTCCCATGATGGCAGAACAAGATATGGATCTATGAGTATAGAAGAATGTCTTTAAAATCATTGTAGTTCCATGTTATTTTAGTAGGACAGTAGTATGGTTTTCTCATAGGTCTCTGGGCCTTTTAGTCTCACGTTCTTGGTCAGCCAAGCAGGATTCCATCTCAAAGAATGTGTTTTAAAACCAATCAAATATTGGTTGGTTAGTTTCACAAGTTTTGCACAAATATTACACCAGCATATCTTCCCAAGGACACTCTTGTAGAGAAGACTTTATGTCTCCATTTGTGTTTACCTTTCTTTTTTGCTTAGGTGCAGTGTACTCTC
>CAJQZJ010033752.1:372077-427512 GCA_907164525.1 Lophiomys imhausi | reverse complement strand
TCAAACTCTAAAACATCTAAGCAAGTCTTCTTCAGGCCTTCTTTAGCTTCTTTAAGCACACGGTAGAAAAAAAGACTTTATATTTTCTTTTCAAAAGCAAATAACTGACAGAGCAAAAGATGCCATATAATGAGTAAGAAACCAAGGATCCTTTCAGATTTGGGTGGAGGTGTCCAATATAAACGAGGGGGATACTATGGGCAAAATAGCTAAAAAAAAAATGCCTTATCAAAATTTCTGCTGTGTCTCTGATCTGTGGAGGATGATGACAAGCATTCTAGCCTTCTTTCTACTCCATATGTAAAGAATCAGTGAAGCATATTAGTCCTTTATAAATTTTGAATTACTTTATCCATGTCTAGCGAAAGAAGTAGGAATACCCATTTTGGTATTAACTAGTTTCCGAATTAACTTAGGTCTTACAGAAAATATCACATTAAGATCTTTGTCAATCTCTATGAAAGGAGGCCTGAGTAGAGGCTGAATTTTAACATTATATTTTTATTCCATGGCAAGTAAAGGTCTATGTGAAAATTCAAAGCATGAGTAAACAAGTGGCCATTCAAATAACAGTGCTGGAAGTGGAATTTTCCTCAAGAAATTTAAGTGGAGTGTTCCTGTCTTGCCATGATTGAGCACAGCCCTATTGTTGGACAACAGTGTTCCCAGTTGTGGTGAAATACACTACCTATTTGGTCTCATCTAAGCAGACTAAAGCAACTAACAGGAACAGTAGTATGATACCAATGTGGATGGAGATGGTGATGGGGATTGAGGTAGCAAAGAAGGGTAGGCCCTTATGCCTTTCAATTATAGGTATAGTCATCCAGATCCTATCTACTAGATCTTGCTTAATTAATTATAATTATTCTAGAAGTAATGAGCAATGCCTAGAGGTTGACAATAGCCACCTCTACATCTTCCAGAGCATAGTAGCAATGAAATTTGTCTCCTCCTTCAAGACATACTATATGTTGATACTATATGACAAAATGTGCTTGTCAGAAGACAGGAATCTTCCTGGAATTTGTACTATCCACTTTTATACATTTTAAAGATGGAAAGGGTGAAATTGATATTCTGACATCATCCCACTTCCCTCACACTTGGTCAGCTATCCTACTTCTGATTGGCTGTGAGTTGCCTTTGTTATATAGCATAACAAAGAGAATGCTTACTTCAGTACATCACTGCTTCCCTACCATGAATCTAGGAATTTGTGAACACTAGGAATTTGTTGAGTGGAATAAAATGCACTTTTGATTCCTCAGGATTGTTATGAAGATTTCTGGAACAAAATATTCACGATGCTAATTTGACACACAGTTGTAATACAGAATTTGGAGGAAGATTATGAAAACTAAACTTGACTCAGGTGTTTGTCAAGAGATAAGAACTGAATTCCCACATAATTCTTGATTAAAAAATGAATTAAAGAACACTTTGGGACATATAATGAAAAAGTTGTGAAGAAATATTCAGGTTTCCCAGAGAATCCTCGGGCAGTTTACCAAACCTAATGTGCAGCCACTTGTGAAATCAGCAATAACCCCAAAATCTCTTCCTCAGAAGGCTCTGGAAGATAGTACAAAATTAAGCCTTTAAGTCCATATACTTAGATAATGATGGAGACGTCATGATGATTGCTGTAGACAATTTAAACAAGATTCTTCACTGGAGTAGGGCAAAGATGTCTAAGGCAATCTTCTTCAGGAGATTCATCAGTTTACCATGCTGTCTGAGTTTCTAGACAGGTATGTCTGCTTGAGTTTTCAATTCCACAGTTTTTTCACAATCATTTTAAAATGCCCAACCATAACAAAGACCTGCCAAAAATAGCACATCTTTCTTGGTGGAAGAAGAAATACTTTGCTACATTGGTTCTTTCTGTATAAACAGTTATGGAATTCAATTTGAACAACTATTTTTGTACTACTGAGTTGAATGAATTTTTAATGCAGATACTAGTCCTTTATCATATATGTGTTTTAAAATACTTCCTCTTGATATTTCATTTGAAGTTTCTGTATTTGCTTTTATAAAAGAAATACAGGCATACTTATTATTAGCATAGAAAATGGCATTACCTTTAAAAGTCGTATTTTCATTACATTTATTTATTTGTGTGTGTATGCATATATGAAGGTTAGAGAGCAACTAAGGAACATGAGGTTTCTCCTATCATATGAATCCCAGGGATTGAACTCAGGTCACTAGACTTGATTGTAAGTACTCTTACCCACTGAATCATTTTACAATCACAAAAGTCATTAAATTTTTAATCTTATATTTTGCTGTTAAAGAAAACCCGGAGAGCTTTCAAAATGTAGTTTAGCTTTGTATGTATACCATGATATCAAAATAAAGGTTGGTTTCATTTTAACTGATAGATCTTCATTGATATTTTAGAATCAAATGCATGAAAATCCATGGCTTTTCTGTGCATGATTGTGTATATTTTATACACATACAAACATATATATATATAAATGTGTATGAATATGTATTTGTTCTTCAATCTGGTTATATACTGTAGTGTCTGAACTTACAGTACTATGTTGACTAAGATGAAATAGAAGTCTTTCTGATCTTAAGGATAAATAGTAAATTTTCATACAACTCCATAGTTAGTTCTCAATGTTTTTTAAATGAGTGTTATCAACTTCAATATATTCTCACTGTATTCCTAGATTTGGAGAATTCTCATCTAAAAGGGTATTAAGTGTTAAGCCTTGTCAAATAATATTTTGTATCAGTTATTATGATCATGATATTTTACTTTATTTATGTGAATGAATATTCATGCACCTAGAAAAAATTATTAGTTGTAGTTCATAATGCTTTTATGCATTGATGATTGCAATTTATCAACAATTTTGAGATTGTGTAACTATATTAATTAATGTTATTGGTCTGTGATTTTCTTTACCCTATATATCATGTGTTATATCATAAAAAGGATGTTTATTTTTGAGATTACACTGTACCTAGATTTATTCACAAATTTCCATTATTTATAATGTTTTATTTTCTGTTCTTTATTAACTTCTTAATTGTATTTCTCTCACTATTTAAAAATAAGGTTATCATGCTGCTAAGGAGCTTTTTTTTTTTTGCTCATTATAGTATTTTAGTATAAAATTCTCTATCAATTTGTCCTTGTCAAAGTCAACTTACAACTTCATCATTTCAATTAAATGTTATATCACTAAGCATTAATCAGTTTTATCTATTAATTCAAATAATATATGTTCATTATTTAGAATGAGATATTCACCAAATGCTGACCCATAGTTTAGTATATTTTTAAATTTGCTGAACTCATTTATAGACCCGATGCATTTTTACTTATAAATACAGTTATTCAAAAGAATAGTAAATAATATATATATTGAAATGTCATATGTTTCACTTCTCAGTTTTCAATTTACTTTGATATCATGATAATTTACATTTCTTACAAGATAAAATGAATTATCTTTCTTTTCTAAATATTCATAACCATTAAATTAACAAATTAACATTTTATTTAATGGTTCTGCACATAACATATATTTGACTATCATTATTTTTCTGGACGTTTCTGTTTTCTTGCCTTTTCAGCCGTTATTCCAATTTTTCTTTTACATTAATAGCTAACTGTTCCTGTCTTATTCATTTGTACCTTCTAAACTGTTTGAACCTCTGTACAGTTCACTGACCACAAACTTAACTACCCTCATCCCTACTCATCTTTTTGGTGCCAGGGACCGAGTTCATAACTTGCACTTCTTTTTTAATGTTTATTTCTTCAGGCTACATCTCCATCACAGTACCCTCTTTCCACCCCTCCCAGACCCGCCTTCCCACTCTCTGCCCCCTATCCCTTCCAACCCACACTTCCAAAGTGGAGTGTCCCTACATATCAGTCCCCTGGCCCAGTTCAGCTGTCATATGAGGACCAAGAGCCTCCTCATACACTGGGGGCCTACAAGGCAGCACCTCTACGGCAAGGTGTCTCATTGACAGGAAACAAAGTCTGTCTTCCTGTTCCCTTTGGTGCATTGGTTGTAGTATAGTTATCCTGTACTATATGGCTAAAATCCGATTATAAGTGAGTAGATTCCAAGTGCATCCTTCTGAGTCTGGGTTAGCTCCATCAGGATGAGCTTCTCTAGTTCCATCCATTTGGCTGCAAATTGCATGATTTCGTTGTTTCTGATGGCTGAGTAGTATTCCATTGTGTAGATGTACCACACTTTTTTTATCCATTCCTTGGTTGAGGGACATCTGGGTTGTTTCCAGTTTCTATTACAAATAAGGCTGCTATGAACATAGATGAGGAAACCTCCTTGTGATTTGGTGAGGAGTCATGTGGATGTATACCCAGAAGTGGTATAGTTGGGTCTTGAGGTAGAGCTATTCCAAGTTTTCTAAGATATAGCCTGACTGATTTCCATACTGGTTGCACAAGCTTGCACCTCCACCAGCAATGGAGGAGTGTTCCCCTTTCTTCACAACCTTGCCAGCATGTGCTGTCATATGGACTTTTGATCTTAGCCATTCTGACAGGTGTGACATGGAATCTCAGAGTCATCTTGAGCTGCATTTCTCTGATGATTAAGGATGCTGAACATTTCTTCAAGTGTCTCTCAGCCATTAGGGATTCTTCCATTGTGAATTCTGTAGCCTGAGGCTGCCACTAGTTCAGTGCCAGAGTCCTGGACAGGAAACTAGCCTGGGATGACCACCTCTCCAGCACCAGGCAAGCACCAGATGGGCTCCCAGGATAGGAAGCAAGCCATAGACTAGAAGAACCCTACCTGGCCCTACCTGGCACTACCACCACAGGCAGAAGGGAAATCTGGGCAAGGAGCAAGCCCTAGACAACCACCAGGGAGGTACCATGGGGCATGGACAGGGAACTAGCCTGAGATGAACATTAATCTGGGGCCATGCAGACCAAAGGATGAGACCATACTGGAGATGATCCTTCCCATGACCTATAATCTACAATGCACAAGTGGGGCATGCCACTCATGAGACTACTCCTGAGACTACCCCAGATATGAAGAGACTCTGAGCACCACTGGGAGGAGCAAGTAAGTGGTTGAGAAGTGGAAGAGAAAGAGAAACAGAAGGATGTGGACCCAATGAAGAGAGGCAGAAGTGGAGACTTTAGGGTGGTGGGGAACAACCTGATGTGAGTAGTTAGTGATGTCACTTGGGACCATGGTGGGGTCCTGGCATCTGTTGCCATCATAGACAATGTCAGAGTCCATGGCTCTGCAGCATCAGGGGTCTGTCAACACTAAAAGTCAGGTGGAAACCAACCACTGGTCTGGGCAGCTATCTGGGGACATGCTGATATCTAATGGCTGTGCAGAATTTGCTTATCCCTCATGTAGGCATCATTGAAGAACTGGACCTACAGGCATGACAGCAGGTGAGCCAACCTGTCCCCAGCCAGTTGCAGTATTCCAGTGTTCAGGCCCTGCACATTTCAGGAGTGGCGAATGTGCCGGCCCCAAGGGTGTGAGCACAGGAGAGCTGGACCTACCACCCATCTGCCTGTGGTGGCATGAATGAGGGACAGACACCTTCCTCTCCCTCACTCCTCCTCACCCATAGCAGATAAGAGACCTGGCCTTAGGGTGAAAAAAGCAGGAGATCTGTCCCTGTCCCTCACGTGCTGCAGCACTTGAGAGAGCAGGCCTTGCACCTAACCTGGGCAGCACAGTACAGCTGGTTTAGAATGAGGGAGTTGTGGGTTAGCTGGTCTCCAGGTTGTGAGTGTGTGAGACCCAGCCCTGCCTTTTGTAGGCTTTGCAGTGGTGTTAGTGAGGGACAGATGCCTTCCCCTCCCATTTTCTCTTAACAGTAGTAGAGAGGAGATCTGGCCCAGTGAGGTCCCAAGAGCAGGAGAGCCATTCCTACCCCTCAAATGCAGCAAAACTTGGGAGAACAGACCTTGTACCTCACTCAGACAGCACAGTACAGATGGCCCTGTATATGGTGTTGTGGATGAGCCAGCCCCCGGGGGCTGTGAGTGTAGGAGAGCCAGCTCTACCTTTTGCCTGCTTTGTGGTAGTAGTGTTCATGAGAGAGAGAGAGAGAGAGAGAGAGAGAGAGAGAGAGAGAGAGAGAGTTCCCATGCTCTCCCTTTTGCTCTCACCATCTTGGCAGCATAACAAAAATAGCCCTGGATTTGGGGTTCCAGTCCCGTACACAGAGTTTAGAATTGGGCCACCCCAACATAAACTCCGTGGATGAACTGCTGGAGTTCATGAAGAGGGCAATTAGACAGACCCAAAAGTATAGGATTTCCATCGCCCAAGGCAAAAACAGGGTATCTGAGAGGAGTCTCAGTGATTGTTCTAGTATTGACAAAGTAGCAAAAGCCAGAGACCTTGTACCAGACCAAGGAGTCATTACAATGAACATTTGTAAGCAGAAAAAAAAGTGTGGACAAAAGGAAATATTGTAGGGCACACAGTAGCACAGTATAACTTCCACAATGAGATTTTTTTTTCTGTTGAGAGAAGTTGCAAGGGTGGAGGGCAGATCTGAGGGGAGATGTGAGATGAGTTGGAACAGGGTGCATGATGTGAAATTCACACACACACACACATTAAATGAAAAAAAATATAGTGGTTTAAACACTCATTTTTATTTATTTATTTATTTTTGCTCAAGATTCTATGTCAACAAGTTAGGCTATACAGAGAATATAGCTCATCTCTTTTCTGTAAGTTATGAAGCTTAATATTGAGTGCATGAAATTCCCATTATTCCATAGGACATGAAATTTTATCCTCTAACAGATTAGACTGTTCTTGATCAACTAGTGACAGTACTATAAGAAAGAAAGAACGGAAGTCATGAGATCTTTTGAATCCTAAATTTAGATTATGTATCATGTTAATTCTGATTAATTCAATGGTCAAAACAAGTAATACTGCAGCCTTGATCTACAAATTTAGACCTAGATTCCACTTTTTGAAAACGGATAAAATTAATTTTCTGTGATTTAAGATTCACCATATTCTATCCAGGAGTGAAGGTTCATTCTTTAATTCCAACTTGGAGACTGAATAAAGATGACAATGAGTTCTAGGTCATTCTGGACTTCATAGGCAGTCCCTCCTCTATATAATAGCTTACCACATTTTCATTGGTGGTGATATAAAAGCCTTTTAACTAGTATATTTAATGACTGAATGATAATTAATGCATTAATCATATAATATTCTTTAAAAAAATAAAATACAAGCTGAAATACTCAGGAAATATTCTTAGTAGGTTAATGTGATTAATGCTAGTGCAATTAGTTCAATAGAGGCAATGTAGGATTATCTAAAATGTACTCAGAAATTAAACTTCATTTTAAATTTAGTATCTCAATTTTGAAGCAACTTGAAAAATATGCATTTAACATCTTTTATATAACTTATTTTTATTATCTAAGGAAAAAAGAGCAGAAGAACTCAAATTTATCACTGTTTTTATGATAGAACTGTAAATTATTCAAAAATGTTTCATCTATGGAATGCCTATGTAAATATATTCAAATATTCAGAGAACAGAAACAAAAGGATTCAACAATGAGACAATCTTGTTAAGTTACTGAAAAACATACCCGGCCCTAAGCACTAAGTCTGAGAAATTCATTTTTTCTTTATAATACTCTAGTCATTCCATGAATCACAATTGACAAAAATATGTTAAGAAGAAGCTCTTAGCCCTCATTTGACTGATGAAATGAGTATGTGGGAGAGGGGGTAGAGGGTGGGACAGTGGTAAAGGAGGGGTAGTGAGGGGGTTTTGATTGAGATGTAACTTGAACTAATAAATAAATGTTAAAAAATATGTTAAAAGTAATATAACTTTTTCTCTTCACAGAATGCATAAAATCAGCTAAAATGTTAATATAAATACTATCACCCTTACTTCTGTTCTGGAATAATTTTCTACTGAAATAAATGAAAACATTTGGTATTTTGTTTTTTAGCAGTTGGCAAGTCAATATTGCTTTGTATGTTTTTCAATACTTGTGACCAGGCACTCAAATGATTTCTATTATAATTTCTGTTCTGGGTGTTAAAAACAAAACTTCATTTGCAAAGTCAAATACTGAACTTTCTTTTCAACATAAGTATTGACTTATCCCTTTGTCTAATAGAAAGAAGTAACTTTTACATCCCAAGAAAAATACCAAAAACAAGATAATAAAACTGGTAAATTATAATAGTTTCTCTTCATTTATTGATCATTAGAGTACAGTCAAGATTCAGTTAAAGTGAAAAACAAAAGGGGAAGAAAAAATAATAGCAAATCAGTAAATACATAAAACTTAGGCAATCTAAGTAATTTTAACATACTGTGCCTAACCATTTGTGAAAAATATATAAATTAACTTTTCATGTGACATAATGAACTGGTTTTACTTTCTAAAGAGATTGTCTCCCTAACTCAAGTGTTGGTAATTTGCAACTAAAAGAATCAGTAATAACAATGCATGGTCTCTCTGGCACCACAATTTCTAATATTTTTGGTAGGTTTTTGCTCACTAGTATAGTTGTCACTAAATACACAGAAGATATATATGAAGGCTTTTTGATATAAATATTTCTTGGTTTTCAAAAATATATTTTGCACCAATCATTAATTTTTTTGAAAGCTTGATCTGGACAAGAACCATATAATAATTGAAATGGAATTAATTTTCATAAAATGACAAACTGGACTCTGAAAACTGTGTGTATTCACATTTGATTAAATTTTTATAATTTTCCTCAGTTATATTCTATTTATAATGTCCAGACAAGCAAACTGAGGCTGTGAATTTAGTTAGCTATAGATGTACTATAAATTCCATTCTCAAGACTTTGGGGTTCTATTAGCATGAAATGAGACAGAAGGCTAGGGGATTCAGATTCACATGGGGGTATTATCCATGTAATATATCATACAACTTTCTACTACTGTTAATGATAACCTAAATCTCCAAAGGAAATTGATTCAATCTTTGCCTCTGTACTTAATTTCATTCTCAAATGTCACTACCACATATCCTCATCCCTGAATTTTTATTTCTGTATAACAACATCTGTGAGTATGTGTACTCTTGGTGGACTAAAGCATTCATTAGCCATGCCTAAAGCAAACACAAGGAAAATGACATACTTAGGTTATAAATCGCATCATATTTATAAATTTAATCCTTTTACTTAATTAGAGATGTTATTTTTGTATGAACTGGATTTTATGCATGTACTAAATTCAAACACTTCTTTGAAAGAAGAAAATATTTCCTAAATTATAGAGATAATAGTGGCATAGGCCTATTTAAAGTTATAATTATCTATCTCTGTGTGATTATTATATATATTAGAATAGATTAAATTTACAAAAACAAATAGACTCATAAATTCCTATATATTTTACAGCTTTTCTCAATACACTTATAATTTAAAATGCTGATTTGCATACAGAACCTACTTCAATGTGAATTACCTTTTAATATTTGAAATGTCAGACCCCCATCTTTGAAGGCAGCTTAACAATTCCAAAACAGCATGAACAGATGAAATAAAGGAATAATCAGTATGCAAGCTTTTGTCAATATTTTAGTCTATTGCATATACAAAGTGGCTATTGTGAAACACAGTGAGTTGAAAAACAGACATCCTGTGTCCTTTTCAGAGACTTATAAGGTCCTAGTAAACTTAACTATAATACTTTAAGCCACTGAAAACTCACTCCTATCTAAACATGAAAAGAATATTAATTTAAAATTGGTAAGTGGAATTTGAGCATCGGAATGATGTTCTTTTCTTGTACACGTTATTTTAGGTGAACAGATGGCCTAGTTTTTGCAAAAGAGATTGTCTATTGTTCACAAAATACTCATGGTATAAATGAAAAGGCACTAGACAAGAATTAAAAGACATAGGTTTTAGTTCAAGTCCTTTTGTTATTCTACATTCATTAACTGAAGTTAATTTATTTTAAGAAGCAGAAAACCATGAGAGATGTGAATTATAAACTATTAGGGGATCATGAAGCCAATTATGTATAACATAGAATTATTTAGAAATAATAAACAAAAGACACTAAAACAAATATATAAATTATTTTGAATGTCTTCAGTTATATAATGTCTTATTTCAGAAAGAAGTATAAATTATTAACAATCTCAACTTTAGTTGAAATATTGAACTAAATATTTAGTTTAAATATTGAAGCATCAAGAGGTCTTATTAGGAACTTATCTTTTTCCAAAATTGATTTATTTATTCAAGTTACATCCCAATCACTCTCCCATACTCCTCTTAGTTCAAAGAACTTATTATTAATATAATGAAAATTCCAATAAAGAATGGGGAAGGTATTAACATTGGACCAAAATAGCTTGAATAAACAGAGAGAGAATGATTTTGTTTTATATTCTGATTGAGAAGCAGTACTAGAATTAGGTTTCTTAAATTTTAAGGCATTTTAACTTCCTCTGGCACCAAAATTACACATTAGAGACAATTGCATAAAAGTGAGAAAAAAAGTGACAGGTAGGTATATTTTAAATCATAATTATTCATGAACCACAAGTGAAGTCAAGATATAATATAATAGATACTAGATGTGTGTGGATGTGTGTGTGTGTTTCCACTCTCCATTAAGAAGGTTATAGGGTATCACATTATCTTTTCCAGAAAAGGGGTCTTATTTTGGCACTTAAATGCATAGGTTTCAGCTCATGATGGCAGTAGCAGTTAATGTAGAAGAAAGCACTCATGGTGGCTAGAAAAAAGAGGAATGTGAAAGAGAAATGAGGAAGAGAGATTTACACATACATAGAGACAGAAAGAGGGACAGAGAGAGGGAGAGTACTCAATTTTTCTATTTCCCTTGCTTTTATTCTACCCAGGTTTCCAATATACGGAATGGTTCTAAGTATATTGAGAGTTGATATCCCTAATTTACTGCCCAGACAGACCTACTCAAAGTTCTACATTTCTATATTCCTAGGATTTTATTTATTTATTTAGTTAGTTAGTTAGTTAGTTAGTTAGTTAGTTAGTTAGTTAGTTTTTTCGAGACAGGGTTTCTCTGTGTAGCCTTGGCTGTCCTGGACCTCACTCTGTAGACGAGGCTGGACTTGAACTCACCAAAATCCACCTGCTCTGACTCCTGAGTATTGGGATTAAAGGCGTGCAACACCATGCAGGCTCCTAGGAATTTTTAACCAATCAAATTTTCAAATTTTTTGATTAATTTAACCACAGTATGAGTTTTTTCCCTGACCTCACTTCATGTTGTTATTAGTAACAAATGCTTATATTAAAATTTCCTTTATTTTTTTCTTATTTTCTCCCACATTTCCTGGTTCATAAATCTGGATACTAGCTTTATTTGTTTTCATGTTCTCTTAGGTCCTTTCAGCCTTAAAGAGTTTTAAAGAATTTCCTTGATTTTGATAACCAAGATACATTTACAAAATTTTGAATAAATATTTTATAGAATTTTTCTTTAGTGGTGAATCTGCTTCTTACCTAATCATTATGCTGTGGTATTAATTTCATGAGGTATGGTACCTTTTAAATCATATGTCAAGGACATGTGCTACAAACATCACATATCCTTTATAATTTAGATCAACTGACTGATGTTTTTTTGTTTCTCTATTATAAAAGTATTTTGTTTTCTTGGTATGCAGAAGAAATTTAATCCTGCAGCATGACTACTCTGGCAAGTGATCATATCCAAAGACCTAGGTCTGTGTGATCTGGCTGGGATATAGACATGTCCTTAGTTCACACCTTGAATTCCTCTGGCTGGAGTATACACACGCACATTTAATACACACTTTTAACATCAAACAATGATTTCTAAGTGATGGGTAGACAAAATGATGAATCAGAGAAAAATTTTACAAAATGAGTCAGAGATAGGATAGATACACCAAACTCTCTCAAGAATAAAAAGAAAAGAATTTGTAGACACAGTACAGTAGAGTTTGGGAGTTGAGTTTGGTGCAATTCAGTTGAATACAGTTGAGTTCAGTAGTGTTCATGCAGTTCCATTCAGTTAAATGCTGTTGAGTTCAGTTGAGTTTGTGTAGTTCATCTCGGTTTCATTAGGTTTGCAGTTAGTGCAGTTCAGTTCGTGAACTATAGAGGCAGTTTTTCCAAGCAGAGTAATTCATTCAGAAGCAAAGAGAAGCAGGATTGAATCAGTCAGTTTGGAGAGGAGTATGCGATAGAATAACCGAGTTGAAAATGACAGCCAGAGTTCAGAAAGAGCTAGAATGGGTGAGATTATTCAGCAGTAAGTCTGAGACTGAAAGCATTCTAGGGCTAGGTTAGCAGAAGGAGGCTGGAAGCTGAAGCATTCAGGGTCTGGCCTTACTGAAGATTAGATTATATAGAGGCTAGAAACTTCTGGGCCTAGGTGTATGAATTGCTAGAACAGAGAAAGAAACACTCTGGGATCAGCCCAACCTGTGTATTCATACAACTTGGGTATGGTTCTCATCTCATGCTCTCTTCTGAGGAAATTTTAAAAAATTTACATTTGTAGAAAACCAAGTCCATGTTATTAGGTATGACATTTACTTGCCATCTTTTTAAAGGAGCAGTACCTGTAGAAGTTGATCTGAATTAATCTTATAAGAGATTACTATTTTCCCAGTTATTTACAAATATAATTGCTTAAAAATAGACACATATGTTTTTAGTGCACACTCTGTTAAAAAAAACTTCTTTACTATACTGCTTTAATTATTTCAACTTGGGCTAGAGAGATGGCTCAGAGGTTAAGAGCACTGACTGCTCTTCTAGAGGTCCTGAGTTCAATTCCCAGCAACCATATGGTGGCTCACAACCATCTATAATGGGATTTGGTGTCCTCTTCTGGCCTGCAGTCTTACATGCAGACATTATACACTGTATAAATAAAATCTTAAAAAAAAGAATAAATGTTAGATAGCGAGTTGCTATCACTTAAAAAAAATTATTTCAACTTTGGCCACTGGGAGCTATTTTATTTTGTTCATTTGTCTTTTTGACATGTCCCTATGATTGTATGTCTTGTTTTGTTTGTGGTGTTTGTGAGCAACTACTACTATTGTGTTCATTATAAATTACTTATATTTCTGACATCACAAAGAAGCTAAGGTTAACAATATATTTCATGCTCAAGGATTTTCTAATTGGAATTGGTGGTCCCTTTTATTAGAGAATGACATTCAAAACCAGTGCCGTGGCAATGGTCCTTGCTATTACTGGAATGTCATTGCTGATACGTTTTTTGACAAAACCTATATATATATATTTTCTTCTATAATTTAACCTACAAGTTTTATAGTCTGGACTTTTATGTTGAAACTTATGGAAAGTCTATTCTATGGTGGTATGTTACCCATCTTTCAAGATGGGTAACATTTTAATAAGGAACATATAGGATTGGGTGGAAATGAGTAATTGAGCCAGATAAGAACACAGGAGCAGATCAGATTAGAAATCTTGATGCTATGTCAATAAACATTTCCAAAAAAATATGAGACCAAACACACTTTGAGGAGAGCATATCACTAATAAATAAAAAGCATCAGGTCACCAACTATTGCCAGATGGCACTATACACATGGCAGGAGTAAGAGGAAGCTCTGGTTCCCTTGATGGCTTTGGTTTGGTAAAAGGTTCCAAATTTATCCCCTGGCACAATGGTCAGTGAATAGCCTTCATCCCTAGCTTGACCTTCCACTCACTGTGCTCAGCTTATCTTGGAAAGCAGGCTGGGTGTCCCCAGGTGAAAACGATGGCACACTAAGCTTTTTTTTTTTTTGTATATGTATATATATATATATATATACTTTATTTTTTTATTTCTTCAAGTTACATCTCAGTCACAATACCTTCCCTACTCCCCCTTCCTGTCCCACCCTTCCACCCTCTTCCCCCCAACAGCTTCCCCTTTCAGTCCAACAAATGGTTCCTTCTCTTATAACAGTAAATACTATACAAAACAACAGAAATAAATACGCCACATTTATGAGAGTTAAAAGGCCCAGCATACATTCCCAATGTCCAGTTCATACATATTTGGCCCCTGACTTTAACATTCTACCATCTAACCATCTCCATGAGTTTAAAGTTCTATATCTGACTCAGCTTTCACACTAACTTGCATCACTATTAAAAACATCTTCTTAGATACATGACACCCTCTTGATTCCTAAACAGCTCAAAATTTAACTATGAGACTCTAGCTATCTATTCTTAAACCACCTCAGAGACCTGAGAGGGATAAATATATCTGATTATGTAGGAAGTGCAGGGGCTGCATCATCCAAAACTAAGAAATGACATATCAGTGGCTGCCTGGACAGTTCCTGTTTTCTCTCCATATGTTACAGCATCAATCTTCAGCCTTTTGGTCCTGTTTCTCTGACAGACATTGATTCTAGAGCAGGGATTATGAAGGACTTACCTACCCTGTCTTGGCAGAGCTAGGCTGTCGACTTCCCTACTACCAAGTTTTGTCCTTTTTGGACAGCAGTCTGCCTGCAGTTGAAGCAAGGGTTTTTTTTCATGCCAAGAGATAGGCTTGCCATCTATGGTGGTATTTTTTTTTCCATTTGACATTACTATAACAAAATAATTGTTAGAGACTGTATTTTCAGTGTATATTGATTATATAAAATTATGGGTTTTATCATTTTCATACATGTATATAAGATATTTAGGAAAAATTTATACTACATCTGTAACTATTACTCACAATTCTCTTAAACCATCCATATCTACTGGTACCTTTTCTCTTTTCCAGTAGCTATTCTTCTCTCTCTCTACCTTCCCTAATTCATGAATGCAAATATGCCATTCTTTCTTATTTTTGGCCCTTGCTTAACATGATCTCCAATTTGACCATATTACTGAAAAATAACTGGTTTTGATCTTATTAACAGCCAAACCAGATTTTATTTTGTATAAAATCCACATTTGCTTTGTATTTGCATTTACTGATGGATATATAGACTAATTATATGAATTATTCATCATGAATTATATCTAAAAACAGCTTATTATTTTTTAATTTATTTTTTATTTCTTCAAGTTACATCTCAATCGCAATCCCCTCCCTACTCACCCCTCCAGTCTCACCCTCCCACCCTCTTCCACCTCAACCCACCCATCCCCTTCCTTTTTTTTTATTTTTTAAGTTTAAGGTATGTCTTTTCCCCCCAACAGCTCCCCCTTTCAGTCCAACAAATGGCTCTTTCTCTTATAACAATAAATACAATACAAAACAACAGAAATAAATAGGCCACAATTATGAGAGTTATATGGCTTAGCATACATTCCCAATGTCCAGTCCATATGTATTTGGCACCTGACTTTAACATTCTACTATCTAACCATCTCCATGAGCTTAAAGTTCTATATCCAACTCAGCTTTCATCCTAACTTTCATCACAATTTTTAAAAACATCTTCTTAGATCCAGAACACCCTCTTGATTCCTAAACAACTCAAAATTTAACTATGGGACTCTAGCTCTCTATTCTTCAACCACCTCAGAGACCTGAGAGGGATAAATATATCTAAAAACAGCTTATTATTGACACAAAACAGACTTTTAAATAAGTGAGATAGATAATTTTAAAAAAGGACTAGGAAATAAGACCACACAAGCACCCTAATCAGGAAAAACTGATGACTGGGGAAGGCAATAATAAGTTCTTTAGTTCACCTTATGAACTGCTGGTGGAAATACCAATTACTGCACATAATCTGTAAATCAGCATGGAAGTTCTTAAAACTCTAAAAAAATAGTCATATAATACAACTATACTTCTGGGCAAACAAAAAAGAATATGTCAGAATACCACAGAAATACCTGATGGCTAAGGATGTTGAACATTTCTTTCTTTTTTTTTTTTTTATAAATACTTTATTTTTTTTCTTCAAGTTACATCTCAGTCACAAACCCCTCCCTATTCCCCCTTCCCATCCCACCCTTCCACCCTCTTCCCCCCAGAAGTTTCCCCTTTCAGTCCAACAGATGGTTCCTTCTCTTATAACAGTAAGTATTATACAAAACAACAGATATAAATATGCCACATTTATGAGAGTTAAATGGCCCAGTATACCTTCCCAATGTCCAGTTTATACATATTTGGCCCCTGACTTTAACATTCTACTATCTAACCATCTCCATGAGTTTAAAGGTCTATATCTGACTCAACATTCGTATTAACTTGCAACACACTTTTAAGAGTATCTTCTTAGATCTATAACACCTTCTTGATTCCTAAACAACTCAAAATTTAACTATGAGACTCTAGCTGTCTATTCTTCAACCACCTCAGAGACCTGAGAGGGATAAATATATCTGCTTATATAGGAAGTGCAGGGCCTGCAGCTTCCAAAACTAAGAAAGGACATACCAATGACTGCCTGGACAGTTCCCATTTTCTCTCCATACATTCCTGCATCAGTCTTCAGCCTTTGGGTCCTGTTTCTCTGACAGACATTTGTTGTAGAGCAGGGATTATGAAGGACTTATCTACCCTGTCTTGGCAGAGTTAGGCTGTCGACTTCCCTGCTACCAAGTTTTGTCCTTTTTGGACAGCAGTCTGTCTGCAGTTGGTGCAAGGGGTTTTAGTATTCCCCCAGTAGCAAGGAGACACCTTTCACTGGCAGTACTGCCTCGTAGGCCCCCGGTGAATGAAGAGGCTCTTGGCCCTCATATGAACATTTCTTTAAATGCTTCTCAACCATTTGAGTTTCCTCTGTTGCAACTTAGATCTTTAAACTATTTTTAATTGGATTGTTTGGTTTGTTGATGTTTAGCTTCTTGAATTCTTTATATATTGTGAATATTAGAGTTCTGCCAGATGTGGAGATGGTAGAAATATTTTCCCATTTTGTGGACTGCCTCATTGTCCTATTGATGGTGTATTTTACCTTTCAAAGTTTTTCAGATTAATATAGGAGTACACTCACTTCTATACACATTTTTTGTTAGTATTTTTATATGTTACAATATTAGTTGCCACATTTTTGTCCACTTTATGAAATTAAACATAAAACACAGACTTTAAATAGTTTACACAGCAATATATGCTTTTACTAATGTAGTCATTTGAGTTCACTTTTTTCAATTCTTACCTTCTATATTACAATAAAATTATATTATGATAATGATATTAGATAACGATCATTACAAAAATTAGCAAATAAGTTAAAAGATAACAACTACTGACTGTTAATGTCAGTTTTTATGTGTATCTTTTCAAATGACAAAATATAACAATTTGCCATAATATAAATCATAAATTTTGTTTCAATAATTTTTATTATAATGTTTATTTATTACATCAAGTTACATCTCCATCATAATGCCCTCTTTCCAACCCTCCCAGGTCCACCCTCCCACCCTCTCTTCCCTCTCCCATCCATCCCACTCCTTCGATATGGAGTGTCCCTACATATCAGCCCCTTTCAGTTCAACAGTCATATGAAGGCTAAGAGCTTCCTCTTGCATTGGGGGCCTACATGGTAGTGCCCCTAAGGCAAATTGTCCCATTGATAGGTAACAAGATCTATGTTCCTGATCTTTTTGGTGTGTTGGTCAAACTAAATGGAGAGAAACTTAAAAGATTTCCTCTAAACTCAGAGACAAGACAAGGATGTCCACTTTCGCCATATCTCTTCAACATAGTACTAGAAGTTCTTGCTAGAGCAATAAGACAGCTAAAGGAGATTAAGGGGATACAAATTGGAAAAGAAGAAGTCACATTATCCCTATTTCCAGACGATATGATAGTATACATAAGTGACCCCAAAAATTCCACCAGAGAACTCCTACAACAATACAAACAAACACCTTCAGAAAGGTGGCTGGATATAAAATTAATTTAAAAAATCATAAACCTTTCTTTATACAAAAGATAAATGAGCTGAAAAAGAAATTAGGGAAACAACACCTTTCACAATAGTTTCAATAACTTTAAAGTGAATTATCATATTGAAATATTTCATTTGATCATTTTCAATTTATACTATAAATTGATTTCGAAGAAGTAGAAAATATTAATATGATTGTGAAATAAGCAGTGCACTTCTGACATATCCTTGCTGGATGAGCTAAATATATAACTTGGGAAAATAAAAGCTTCAGTTAAATATTAATGGCTGATACTGAAAATCACCTGAATATGTATCTAGATGATTAACAAAAATAATAGAATTGAACCCTGAGAAACTTAAATAGATGTAAACACAGATACACAGTTATTTATGAAGCAAAAAAAAAACACTCAAATCTTTGAAGAAATTTATTTAAAGTCCTAGACAGTGTGTTAGGGTCAAAAGTAGAGACGGGAAGAAAAATCTCAAAATTTTAACACCAAAAACCAACATAGAGGGTGTTATAGATCTAAGAAGATACTCTCAAAAGTGTGTTGCAAGTTAGTATGAATGTTGAGTCAGATATAGACCTTTAAACTCATGGAGATGGTTAGATAGTAGAATGTTAAAGTTAGGGGCCAAATATGTATAAACTGAACATTGGGAAGGTATACTGGGCCATTTAACTCTCATAAATGTGGCATATTTATATCTATTGTTTTGTATAATACTTACTGTTATAAGAGAAGGATCCATCTGTTGGACTGAAAGGGGAAACTTCTGGGGGGAAGAGGGTGGAAGGGCGGGATAGGAAGGGGGAATAGGGAGGGGTTTGTGACTGAGATGTAACTTGAAGAAAAAAAAATAATAAAGTATTTAAAAAAAAAACAACATAGAATTTTAGAACTTATATTGTATAGGATAGATTATAAATGTAAATCAATTTAAGATTAGTTGAGGGCTGGTGAGATGCCTCAGTGGTTAAGAGCTATGGTGGCTGCTCTTGCAATGACCTGGGTTTGATTATTAACTAGCACCAAAGGTTGGATCATATCTGTCTATAACTCCAGTTTCAGGAATTCTGGCCTCCACAAACACTTCTCAGACATAGTGTGCTGATAAAGGCAAAATATTCATACACACAAAATAATAATAATTAACGTATAAAAAATAATAAATAATATAAAATTTGCAATCTATAAAAATAACTAGAGAAAATCTAAGAACTATGTATATTGAAACTTTAGTTAAAACCATTCTCCCAAAGAAAATTCTCAGCCCATATGATCCTACCTATGAACAGTATATACTGTCTTAAGAGAACATAACATCTATATCAATTAACTCTAAGAATAAAGAGACCATATACATCCTAAACTGCTTTACTAAAACCTGTTGCTTTCAAAGTTAATATCAAAAGTCTTTAGGAGATTTGTAAGACTGAAAGTTATATGTAGAATTCAGAGATAAGATACTATGGTATCAAGTGTGAGGTTGTTCAAATTTTGGTAAAACAGAAAGTTTCTAACAATGAAAACTTACAGCCCAATGTACTCTTTTTTGTCAAATTGTTTTTTTATTTATTTGCTTGCTTTCTTGTTTTTCAAGACAAGGTCTCTCTCATGATGTAGTCCTGGCTGGTCTTGAATTTGTTACATAGTCTAGGCTATCCTGGAACTCATAGAGATCTGCTTGTTTCTTCCTCCTGAGTTATGGGATTAAAGGCACTTGCCATTATGTTTGGCTCCAAATTTTGTATTAGATACAAAAGTTCACATGTGCACAATAATAAGGAGCAATAACACAAAAATGACAAATTATTCATAAAGCAGAAAATACATGCTACAAAACAAAGAAAATGATTTATTGATAATAGGTACTTTTAGTAAATCTTGCAAAGTCAGAGACATGTCAAACTGGTAATAATGTGAATTTAGATTTGAGCACAATTATCCTTGATCTATTTGACATGAATGAATAAATCAAATAATAATAATTATTTGATCAACCTAATGAACCTTTGATGAATACAGCCTTTTCAGTATATTTCTTAATGTGTGAACAATTGACAGCTACTGCTAATTTCACATAAGGTACTCTGTAAAAACATTTAAATTCATTGTTTTCCTTTGGTTATCCATTATAATTTCAGAAGGAATATATTTTTCCCTGCTCAAACAAGGTAGAATGGGAGTACTCTACTATTGTTTGAAGCTTAATCAGTGAATCTAAGCCAGCAGGTTAGCTCCAACATCTACATTTCCCTTGTTGTAATGTCCTTAGTATCAACCAAGATCACTAACTAAAGCTGTATTTAATTACAACCAGATTTTCTCAGTGTCTTTACAGAAATGAATGCTGTACTTGGCTTTCTCAAGACTCAACTAACCGAAAGTATAATATACAAATTGCTTTCAAACCAATATGCATGGTTGAAATAACTGACCTAAAACAGGAAAATAAAATAGAGTTACTGCCACACAAATTATGTTCTCTAACTTCAAATAAAGTAACTCAGAAACCCAGTAAAATATTTTATTTAATTTTCTTATGTGTTTCAGTGTAAGAAAGTATAAATTTTACTATTTTCTGTCATAAAAGAAATCGCAAAATAAAATATAAAAATTTGAATATATGATATAATGATAACATGTTTCTTCATGCAGAAAGCAGCTAAAGTATCATATAAAAAGACTTCTATAATTTTAAATATTTTATATTGCAATAAAGAGGAAAAACAGAATTACTTACTTCATTGTTGAGGTCAAGGAGATAGAGGGCAATTATATAAGTCTATGAAAATCGAAAGAAATAAAATAATACAGCAAAATAAATTAAGAAAAAATTCATCTTAAAGGTATTGTACCTAGTAATGCTTAAAAATGAAATGTGAAGTTTGGGCCTTTTGATAACAACCATCATAAACTGTTTAGGATAATTAAGAAATGCAAACTTATAGCCATGCAAGTGTATCATTTTGTTAGTTACTATGGCAGGCTATCACAGTTATTTTCTAAGCTACTCAGAAATCAAGTTGTAAAGAGACAAGCAACATTTGCCTATCTAAATATAAGAGATAGATAGGGCGTCTTCAAAAACCTCAAGAGATCTGCAGCATATGGCATTCAAAGATGTTTTCTTAACTTGAGATTTTTTGATACTGAGACATGTCAGCTCCTGACAGCACCCCCTATTCTACCCCAAGTAGAAAATGAGCATCGAAGAATCTCCAGTGTGAGATGGTTGAATTAGTGGCAAGCCTATCTCTTGGCAAGAAAGACCCCTTGCTTCAACTGTAGAGAGAATGCTGTCCAAAAAGGACAAAACTTGGAAGCAGGTAAGTCAACAGCCTAGCTCTGCCAAGACAGGGTAGGTAAGTTCTTCATAATTCCTGCTCTACAATCAAAGTCTGTCAGAGAAACGGGGTCAAATGGCTGAAGATTGATGCTGTAATGTATGGAGAGAAAATGGGAACTGTCAAGGCAGCTCCTGGTATGTCATTTCTTAGTTTTGGAAGCTGCAGGCCCTGCACTTCCTGTATAATCAGATATATTTATCCCTCTCAGGTCTCTAAGGTGATTGAAGAATAGATAGCTAGAGTCTCATAATTAAATTTTGAGTTATTTAGGAATCAAGAGAGTGTTATGGATCTAAGAAGACATTTTTAAAATTGTGTTGCAAGTTAGTATGAAAGTTGAGTTAGATAAAGAACTTTAAACTCATGGAGTTGGTTAGATAGCAGAATGTTAAAGTCAGGTGCCAAATACATGTGGACTAGACATTGGGAATGTACGCTAAGCCATATAACCCTCATAACTGTGGCCTAATTACCTCTGTTGTTTTGTATTGTATTTATTATTATATGAGAAAGAGCCATTTGTTGGACTGAAAGGGAGAACTGTTGGGGAGAAAAGAAATACCTTAAACTAAAAAAAAAAGGGTAGAGGATGGAGGATTGAGGGGGAGGAGGGTGGAAGGGTGGGACAGGAAGGGAGAGTAGGGAAGGGATTGTGATTGAGATGTAACTTGAAGAAATAAAAAATAAATTATTTGGGTTTTTTTTCTTTTCCTTTATTTTTTATTTCTTCAAGTTAAATCTCAATTGCAGTCCCCTCCCTATTCCCCCCTCTAGTCCCACCCTCCCACCCTCAACTCCCCATCCTCTTCCCTATTTTTTTTAAGTTTAAGGTACATCATTTTTCCCCCTATAGTTTCCCCTTTCAGTCCAACAAATGGGTCTTTCTCATATAATAATAAATACAATACAAAACAACAGAGGTAATTAGGCCACAGTTATGAGGGTTATATGGCTTAGCGTATATTCCCAATGTCCAGTCCATATGTGTTTGGCACCTGACTTTAACATTCTACTATCTAACCATCTCCATGAGTTTAAAGTTCTATATCTAACTCAACATTCATACTAACTTGCAACACAATTTTAAAAGTATCCTCTTAGTTCTATAACATTCTCTTGACTCCTAAACAACACAAAATTTAATTATGAGACTCTAGCTATCTGTTCTTCAACCACCTCAGAGACCTGAGAGGGATAAATATATCTGATTATATAGGAAGTGCAGGGCCCGCAGCTTCCAAAACTAAGAAATGACATACCAGTTGCTGCCTTGACAGTTCCCATTTTCTCTCCATACATTACAGCATCGATCTTCAGTCGTTTGGCCCTGTTCCTCTGACAGACGTTGATTGTAGAGCAGGGGTTATTAAGGACTTGCCTACCCTGTCTTGGCAGAGCTAGGCTGTTGACTTACCTGCTTCCAGGTTTTGTCCTTTTTGGACAGCATTCTGTCTACAGTTGGAGCAAGGGGCTTTTCCTACCAAGAGATAGGCTTGCCACTAATTCAACCATCTCACACTGGAGATTCTTCGATGCTCATCTTCTACTTGGGGTAGAATAGGGGGTGCTGTCAGGAGTTGATATGTCTTGATATAAAAAAATCTTAAGTTTCGAAAACATCTTTGAATGCCATATTCTGCAGATCTCTTGAGGTTTTTGAAGAGGCCCTATCTGTCTCTTCTATTAGGGTAAGCAGATGTTGCTTGTCTCTTAGCAGCTTTATTTCTGATTAGCTTAGAAAATAACTATAATAGGCTGTCATAGTACCTAACAGAATGACCTGCTTGCATAACCATTAGTTTGCATTTCTTAATTATCCTAAACAGTTTATGACAATTAGTAGTAAAAGGCCGAAACACCCCACCCCAGAGAAATGGGATGGAAGGGTTAGGAGGTAAAAAATAAATTATAAAAAAATACCACAAAAAAAGAAATTGAAAAAAAATTCATGATCACTTATTCTCAATTTTGGAGTTTAAGAATTGAAAATAATAATGAAAACAATAATAATTGTATAAAATAACAAAGAATGTCTTAAGTATATACAATTTAATACCAAAATGCTTGAAGATAACTAAGTTAATTTATCTAAGTTGTTTTATTTTCCACTTTAGGTAAGAATTTCAACCCTCAACTTTTAAATTATTTTATAGATATATTCATTGTACAAAATTATGGACTTCATTATGACATTGTGTAAGAGACAAATCATTTATTGTGATCATATTCATTACCTCAATACCTTATCTTGTGTAGATAGTTGAAGGGGAATGAGGTACAAGAAAGTGTGTTAGAATGTAAGTTCTTTGGACTTATTGCATACCTGCAGTCATCATTATCAAACTGATATTAGTACAAGTTTCAATGTTATTCATTATACACATGCATATACATAGCCATTAATATACACATATACATGTGTATATTATGATACATATATCATATATATTATTATGTATATTTTAATTTGATTGTGTTAAACAGGGTACAGTATATATGTGTATAAAACTATTACATATACTTCAAATATATATATATAATTTATATTCATTAATTAATCATTTCAAAATAAATAGACATAAAATTAGGTGATAGTAATAATAGGCAATATGAGGCTGAAAATGCATTTAAAAAGTAGAATTATCATACAAAGCCTTACCAAGAATGTAATATCTGACCAAATATCTGAAGGGAAATCATTTTAACTAGAAAGACTATGAAGTAGAAATCCCACAGTAGCAGTATCCCTGTTGTGCTAAAAATAAATAAATAAAGTCTTTTCACTTGGATAACTTGAATAAATTAAGAGACGGGTTCAGAAAGGAACATGGATTTGAATCTATATGACAAGAAGTCCTTCAAACATGACATGATCTGAATTACATTTTCAAAGAAACACTGTAATAATATATTGCATGCTACAACATTGTAACAACTAGTCACTTAGTCTCATTTGTCTAAAGCCATGCTTCCCATGCATTGCTGAGAACTCTGCTAAGAACTCTCCTCACTTTGGTACACATACTGGCAGAATAGTACCAGTTCCCATGACAATGAGGAAAAGAAAGTTTCTTCACGCACATACCAGTCATTAGATTTTTCTTATCTTTACTAATTTGATCACTTTAGATTTTACAATTTGCAATTCATATTCCATTTTGACACTCTTCTATGTAAATTATGTGATCATTTAGGTTTGGGGAAGTGGTAGGGAAATACAAATTTCAGTACATGCTGGAGAAACATTAGATATAGAGGATAGCACTGTTTACTACAATTTCTCTGGCTCTTATAATCAGAACTCATTGTGGGTGTACCATGTCAGAAGGACATAGTATAGTCAATGAGAAGACAGAATTTTGTGAGAACTGATCACATTCTAGAAAATTTTTGAAAGAAAAGACAACAGTCTTCTGATGAAAGACATTATATGCTATGTATTGTAAAAGATGACAGAGATTGGGTTGATTTAAAATATAAACTGACTCAGTTTAATCAGGACCATTTGTATGACCACAGGTTTGGAACTATTCATTTTTGATTAGTGTGCTTCTCAGTTGGTACACAACTGAATACAATGCTCCTCTGCTCTAATAATCCATTAGTTCAGTAGGAATGGATATGATTCTGTAAATTCTGTCAATCTGTGACTGAAAGTTGATAGGTCTAGTTCTGTGAGCACCCACTGCAGGCAAACACATTTGCTATAGGATCATGACAGCATGAGCTGTGCCATGCTCATAATGTAGCATTTCAGAATCCTTCTTCCTGCCTTTTGTCTCCTACATATTTTCTGCCTCCCCTCTCATTATGTACCCTGAGCTTTAAATGCGCTTGTATATATCCAGTTTAGTAGAACTGAGCACTTACCCATTACTTATTCTCTGCAACTTCACTAATGTTCATCCTAAAGAAAGGCTTTTCTTTAAAGATAGGGTTTCTATCTGTGTATAAACATAAATATTTAGAGGACAGTTTGCCAATATAACAATCTTAATAATAGTATTGTGTTGACATAAAGGGTTTAAGACATAATCATCCGTGAGTTTTTAACTGGATTTCTGTGCCAAGTATGAGTTCCATCTTATAAAATGAATCACAACACTAATCAGAAAACAGTTGACGTTGTGTGACCCAATTTCTTGGGAAACTCTCTCCTTCAAATAGACTACAGATAACAAACAAAGTCTAACTTTATGGATCAAATAATCTATTGGAGTAAATTACAGAAGTATGAGTGAGGATCTAGAGTAGAATGGATGAACCTACTTTTAAATAAAATATAGCTGAATCACAAAAAGCTCAAAGCAGTATGAGTGATGAAGAAAGCTAGGACCCTGGGACTCTCTGAGAAACTTGCAGGAAACCTGACAAGTTAATGATTCTTTTCTCCACTCTAGTCTTCACTGCTTATGCAACCTTAGGGAAGGAGTGGCTTTGTGTTGTCATACAGTTTTTGAGACTTACTGAGACTTGTGAGTCTATTTTTAGAATCCTCTAAATTTTAAAGACCTTTCCTCTTGGATACAATGTTTCTGTTCTGAAGCTATGGCCACACAATGCCTGTGAACTCTCATAACATTTGGGTCATGATTGCAGCAATTGGTAGATTTTACTTTGCAGGTTGATTTTACAGATCAAGGAGTTCACAGATGGGTAAAGTCAACGATGCTTTTCCTTACCCAGCAGCCCACATAGGACCTCTAAGCACAGTGAAAGCTAAACAGATGGAATGAAATTTGTAGATCTCTTAAAATTGATTTCAAGATATCCTGGTATAATGGTGTGCAGTGTCTTTAGCAATAGGGTGTTATCATCTGGCTGTATTGGGAAATCAAGATATGTGCCAATAAGCTATGTAGTTTAGAGCCTTTATGACGTTCCCTGACCAATAATTTACAAGGAAGTACATCACACCTGAGTGTGGACTTATTCAAATCTTACAGTGAAATTTAGGAAGTAAATTTTATTACAGAGTCATAAACTCCCTGGAACAAGAAACTGGAGTTTTTATATTCTTGTGCTGTCAGATAATGTTGTTCTTTGTCAATTTGTGACCAGTAAATCTCTGCTGGTTTGGACTTCAATCTTTCTAGGATAATCTTCTGTTACGACTGTTGATAACATCTGTGATACACTATGTTAGTATCTAACAAAATGACATGTTGAATGACTATTGGTTTACATTTCTTAATTATCCTAATCAGTTTGTGACAGTTGCTATCAAAAGGCATTTTTAAGCGTTACATTGGTACAATACCTTAAAAGAGTTAACCTTAATTTTTTATCAATATACAAAGGTTATTACTGATAGAGCCAAATATAATCTTTATTTTGTATTAATATACAAATATATAAAACATATTCAATAATCAATCCCTTTTTCTCTATTATTATTATATCATGCCTGTATGCCATTTTTTCCAAGTCTTTTCCCCTCCATAAGGGAGAAAAAAGGATAGACAAAAGAAAAAGAGAAAAATCCCTGGGTCAAACCTCTAAAACCTTGTTTAACAAGCCCCTTTAACAACATGTAACCAATCCCCCTAAATAACAACAAATATCTATAACCAATTGTATGACCAAAGGAAAAAAGAAAAGAAAATATCACTCACCCCAACTTCTTCAAACAGAACTTGCTTTCTTAAAATTGCTCCCTATTGATTTTGGATGTAGGAATTAACTTTGTATCCAGCAACCTTGCTGAAGATGTTTATCAGCTGTAAGAGTTCTCTGGTGGAATTTTTGGGGTGACTTATGTATACTATCATATCATCTGCAAATAGGGATACTTTGACTTTTACCTTTCCATTTTCTATCCCCTTGATCTCCTTTAGTTGTATCATTACTCTAGCAGGAACTTCAAGTACTATGTTGAAGAGATATGACGAAAGTAGGCATCCTTGCCTTGTTCCTGATTTTAGAGGAAATGCTTTAAGTTTCTCTGTTTAATTTGATACTGGCTTGCTGTATATCGCCTTTATTATTTCTAGGTATGGTCCTTGTATACCAGCTCTTTCTAGGACTTTTACCAAAAAGGAGTGTTGGATTTTGTCAAATGCTTTTCAGCATCTACTGAGATGATCATGTTTTTTTTTTTTTTTCAGCTTGTTTATATGGTGGATTATGTTAATAGATTTTCGTATGTTGAGCCAGCCCTGCATTCCTGGGATGAGGCCTACTTGATCATGGTATTTGATACTTTTGAAGTGTTCTTGGATTCAGGTTGCCAGTATTTTATTAAGTATTTTTGCATCTATATTCATGAGGAAAATTGGTCTGAAGTTCTCTTTGTTTGTGGCATCTTTGTGTGGTTTAGGAATCAGAGTGACTGTGGCCTCATAGAATGAGTTTACTAATGTTCTTTCTGCTTCTATTTTGTGGAAGATTTGAAAGACTATTGGTATTATCTCTTCTTTGAAGGCATGGTAGAATTATGTGCTGAAACCATCTGACCCTGGGCTTATTTTGGTTGGGAGATTTTAATGACTGTTTCTATTTCCTTAGGGGTTATAGGACTGTTTAATCTATTAACTTGATCTTGATTTAACTTTGGTAGCTGGAATCTGTCAAGGAAATTTTCCATTTGGCTTAGGTTTTCTAATTTGGTGGAGTACAGGTTTTTAAAGTAAGACCTAAAGATCTCTGGATTTCCTCAATGTCTGTTGTTATTTCTCCCTTTTCATTTCTGATTTTGTTGATTTGGATATTTTCCCTCTGCCTTTTAAGTTAATTTGGCTAATGGTTTGTCCATTTTGTTGATTTTCTCAAAGAACCAACTATTGGTTTCGGTGATTCTTTGTATTGTTCTTTTTGTAAGTTGTTGATTTCAGCCCTAAGTTTGATGATTTCCTGCCTTCTGCTTCTCTTGAGAGTGTTTGCATTTTTCTTTTTCCAGTTCTTCCAGTTCTGCTGTTAATTTGCAAATTTGAGCTGTCACCATTTTATTTTTGAAGACATATAGTGCTATGAACTTTCCTTGTAGCACTGCTTTCATCATGTCCCATAGTTTTGGGTATATTGTGTCTTCATTTTCGTTGGATTTTAAGAAGTCTTTGATTTACTTCTTTATTTCTTCCCTGACCCAGTAGTTATTCAGTAGAGAGTTGTGCAGTTTCCATGAATGTGTACGATTTCTGTTATTTCTGTTGTTGAAGTGCAGCTTTATTCCATGGTTGTCTGATAAGATACAAGGGATTATTTGAATTTTCTTGTATGGGTTTGAAGCTTGCTTTGTGTCCAACTATATGGTCAATTTTGGAGAAGGTTCCATGAGGTGTTGAAAAGAAGGTGCATTCTTTTGTTTTTGGATGAAACGTTCTGTAGATATCTATTAGATCCATTTGGTTCATGACTTCTGTTAGACTCATAATTTCTCTCTTTGATTTCTGTCTCAATGACCTGTCCATTGTCATGAGTGGGATGTTGAAGTCTCCCACTACTGTGTGGGGATCGATGTGTGGTTTAATCTTCAGAAGAGTCTCTTTTACAAATGTGGGTGCCCTTGTATTTGGGGCATAATAATTCAGTATTGAGATGTAATCATTATGAATTTTTCCTTTAACAAGAATGTAGTGTCCTTCCCTAACTTTTCTGATTAACTTCAGCTGAAAACATATTTTATTTGATATTGAGATGGCTACTCCAGCTTGTTTCCTTGGTCCATTTGTTTGGAAAAGCTTTCCCAGCCCTTTACTCTGAGGTAGCATCTATCTTTGTTAATGAAATGTGTTTCCTGTATGCAGCAAAATGATGGGTCTTGTTTATGGATCCATTCTATAAGCCTGTGTCTTTTCATTGGTCAGTTGAGTCCATTGATGTTGATGGATATTAATGAACAAAGGTTGTTATTTCCTGTTATTTTGATGTAGGTATTGGTTCTGTGTTTCTTTTAGTTTAGCTGCAGTGGAGTTTTTTGCTTTCTCTGTTTTCTTGGGTGTAGTTATCTTCTCTGGGTTGGAATTTTCCTTCTAGGATCTTTTGCGGGTAGATACCCGGTTAAGTTTGGTTTTGGAATATCTTGTTTTTTTCCTCTGTGTTGATACAGTGTTTTGCCAGGTATAGTAGTCTGGCCTGGCACCTATGTTCTCTTAGGGCTTGAAGGATGTTTGCCCAGGCCCTTCTGGCTTTTACAGTTTCTGAGTAGAAGTCAGGTGTAATTCTGATGGGTCTTCCATTATATGTTACTTGATCTTTTTCTCTTACAACTTTTGCCATTCTTTCTTTGTTCTGTACATTTGGATTTTCAATTATTTTGTGGCAAGAGGAATTTCTTTTCCAGTCTAATCTGTTTGGTCTTCTGTATGCCTCTTGGTATTTTACCAGCATCTGTTTCTTTAAGTTTTGGAAGTTTTTTCTATGATTTTATTGAAGTTTCCTGGACCTTGGATTCAGGAGTCTTCTCTTTCCTCTATGCTTATAATTCTTAGGTTCTGTCTTTTCATTGAATCCTTGATTTCTTGGATGTTATAGGTGAGCACTTGTTCAGATTTCTCATTTTCTTTGGTTGTTGTACTGATTTCTTAAATCAAATCTTCTATACCCAAGATTCTGTATTCCATCTCTTGTATTCTATTTTTGATACTCATGTCTGCAGTTCCTGTTCTCTTCCCCTGACTTTTCACCTCCAGGATTGCTCTACTTGTGTTTTCTTTATTACTTCCACTTCCAATTTCAAGTCTTGCACAATTTTATTCATTTTATATGTTTCCTGCTCCAATTTGCTTGTCTTTGTCTGCAAACCTTTCAAATCTTTCATTGCCATGTCTCTTTCCTGTTCGTGTTGGTCTGAATTGGCTTGGAGGTCTCTAATGGTATTCTCTATTGCTTTCATTTGTAAAATTGGGGATTTTTCAAATTCTTTCAGCGATTTAATTTCTTCTTGTAAGGACTCCATCATTTTCCAAGTATAGATTTGTCATCATTTTCATTTGTTTCACCTGTGGTGGGATGTTCAGGTCTTGCAGTGTTAACCTTGTTGAATTTTGTTGGAGTTATATTTCCCTGATTTTTGTCAGTTTTGTTCTTTTTCTGACTTTTAGCCATCTGGTTGTCCTTAGCTAATTGTTTCTAATGTCTTCTGGACCTGGTGCCAAAGAGGGAGCTTTGGTGTAGAGTCCATATAATCTTTGGGGTCTGTAGCTTATCACAAGCTAGGTGGGTCCTTGAGATGGGGGCTGGGTCTTGGTAGGTCCCCTGAATTTCACTCCCTCCCCTTGTGTCCCAACTGGCGGCTCAGGTCAGGGTTTGGATGGATGAGTTATTTCAGCCTGCTGGGTCTTGGGTTCTAGCAGGTCTTCCTAGTGATGTGGGTGGAGCTTGGAGGACCATGGATTGTAGGCTAGAGCTGCAGATCTCCTGCTGCTCATGTGTCTAGTCAGAGTGTCAGGGCTGTGGTTATGATGCCCCCGGGTGGCTTCTTCTAGGTGGTCCCCAGGGCACCTCTGTGCCTCTCGACCCTAAGCAGTAAGCCCTTGTAATCTGTATCACTCAGCAGTGCACAAAGGTCAAGAACTCGCTGCTCCCATACAGGAGCAGTAGATGCTGAAGACAGGGTTTCTCACTGAGAAGGGGCAAGGTACACTGTCTCTGATATGAACACCACAACCTGTCTGCTGGGTTTAGATGAAGTGGAGTTCCTCAGCCTTATAACTTCACCACTCACCTTTCAGCCAGCTCTGATCTTACTATTTCAGTAGCACTGCTGGTTTGATTTTGGGTGCTGGAGCGACTGTGTGAATGTTGGGTGCTCAGGACGCCAGGAGGTATCTCTATTGAGCAACTGGGGCTATCTTCCAAGGCCCTACAGAGGTCAGATTTGTGGGACACTGTACCCTGTGCAGGAAGAACAGCCCTCTGCCCTGTTTGGAAACAATGTTCTTCCTCGTAATTGTATGTCCAGTAGAGGGACCAGTATGTCTAACACCTTTCTGGGTAATCCCAGATATGCTTCAGCCTCCTAGACTGACGCTCTACTGGAGATAAATTTGGTGGTTCTTCAGTTCTCCTGTATGGAATGCTGGCATGGAAGCTGGGTTCTCTGGCAGCTAGTGAGTACCCCTGTCTAGGATTTGGAGCTACTTACTAGGTATTTGAGTGGCCTGTGGCTACTTCTGTAGTGGGCTCTGTACTGGCATCTCTTCTTTGCCACTGACCTCTGCTCCACACCTGGTAGGTCAGTTTCCCTGAGTGTCTGAGAGTCCTGCCCAAGGACCCCCACAAGTCCCTGGATTTGCCGGGTGAGACTCCTTGGGTGGGTTTGTCTTTCTCAGGTTGTTGCTCAGCTTGTTTATATTTCTGTGATGTTGTAGCTGTTTTCCCTGTGCTTAAAATGTCTGCCGCCATCTTGGAATTCCCCAAGCCAGAACATTTTTAGTGAAGCAGAAAAAGCTTTTGACTGTCTAGCGTGGTAGTTCAGCAGGTAAAGGTACTTGCCATCACAATTGACAACCTGATTTTGTTTCCCAGAACTCACAATGTAGAAAGAGAAAAGCAATTGGACACCATATGCTCTCTGTAGCATGCTCGTACCCACCAGTACACACACATACATATATTCAATTGTAAATATGAAGTAAATAAATAAAAGCTGGTGAGATGGCTCAGCAGCTTTGAATAGGTACTGCTCTACTGCTCTTGCAGAGGACCCGAGTTAGGTTCCCATCACCTATATCAGGTGGCTCAAAAAATCCTGTGAAGCCAGGTCCAGTGAATTAATTGAACAGTCTTTTCTGGATTCTTTAGGTACCTGTACCCAGTTGAATGAATGTAATCACACAGAGACATACATGTGCACACATAATTTAAATATATATATATCTTAAAAAGTAAATGTAAAAGTATGTTTGAAGAAGCAATAAAAATACTAGATGCTTTAGTACTTCCCAAATGCAGCATGCCTTTTCCTCTGTTTATCTACTATCCATCATGGAGAACCAATTTGCAGTAGAAGTTTGCAATTTGTTTTATAAATCAATTACTTTAACCAATGTTTCTTTCTACCAAGTGCTTTAAATTAAAAACATTTAAGGTTCCTTTGTTCATTTTTAAATATTATGCCATAGTCAATAAAGTTGTGAACTCACTGACATACTATAGAAATGCCAGGAAATGTATATACTTGTGAGAATGCCTATAATACCACATCATAACTCAATATCCATTCCCCTGGAGTTTCCTACTAATTTACTCTGAAATCATTAAAAATAGTCATTAGTTAGATTGTACTTTTTTTCTCCATATAATTGCTTAAACGTGTCAATTACCATTTGCTTAAGGGTAAGATCAAATGAAGTAATTTATTTCCAGTTTTCCTGATGACCCAAGTCAGAAAACTTCAAATGTATGCAAATGCACTATTTGTAACAAATTATTTTATGCAAGCACCTTCTGAAGAAGATGCAATGAGAATCAGCCTTTAGGAATCTCCAACTATTAGAAAGTCTGACATAGCACTAATAAAAACAAACACTTATAGTCAAATCTTATTTCTGATTCTGCTAAATGAGAGTGTACAACTTAACATAATAGGCAGTTTAGCACATAAATATGTCCCATAAAAGCAAGATGCTGGCAGTTCAAAATAATAAATGTTAACCTTCGGGCAAGTTTTTATTGAGGTGTTAAAGGCCCCTGAAATCTTAATGAACTAATTTATACTAAGAATTTCCTTAGTAAGTATGTTGCATACTCTAATATACTCTTTATTTCTCAGGCCCAAGTACTAAGAAAACACTCAAAAAATTAGGTCTGAACAATAGTTTTTTCATTTACTTCTTTTCATGGAAGTTCTTACTCCGTCTTCCCTGAACTTTCCTGATTATCATTTCATGTCATCCATTTTTTAAATAATCTATTTTCATTTATGGTATTGGTGTTTTGACTGCATGTATGTCTGTGTGAGGGTATTGCATCCCCTGGAACAGAAATTACAGACAGTTGTAAGTGGCCATGTTGGTGCTCGAAATTGAACCCAGGTCCTGTGGAAGAGCAGTCAGTGCTCTTAACAATTGAGCTATCTCTCTGACCCCATTTCCTGTCATTCTTTGATATACCTCTTCAAGCACATTATAGTACATGCTACATTTGCAGCTGAGCACTGTATAGTCTCCTATTCTCTGCATGCTGACCAGTTATCGGTCTCAATATTGGTAGCTCTCTACTTCAAGAGTCTCTGATGATGATTCAGAAGGTACTACTCTATGGGTTTAATGATAAAAACATAGGGGACAATTCACTATTATGTCCTTTTAACATGAAATATTATTAGAATTTCTCTCAGGTACTATGATCCAGCTAGTTCAGGCAATTAACAGTGCAAGAAATGAATTCCATCATACCATTATTATTATTAATTTTAAAATGGCTCCAAAACTCATCCAAATCTTTTTTTTTGATAGTTTGTCATCTCTGAGGTTTAAGAAAGTGTTTCAATAGCACATGACATTATATTAATGATTTTTTTCCAAAAAGGTCATGAGTTACACACAATAATGAAATGTATACAAAATCCCTTAGATATCATCACACTTGAATGAATGTTAATTGAAGTTTTACATAAATAGCTGAGATGTTTCAATAATAGAATTTTTTAAGCTAATATCTTAAATTTCCTTCCAAAGCCTGACTTTGTCAGAATGTGATGCAATTGGGAGTTGGTAGAACCTTTATGAGATAGAACTTAATGGAAGAAAGTTAGGTCATTGATTATACCCTTGGATGAAATATTGATTTCCTGTTCCCCTCATTGTTGGAAAAAGGTCTTATGGATGGGTTTCAAAAGCTGATTTCAATGCTCTGAGATCTGATTACCACCCTTTCTGGTGCATTCTCTGATTGGATCATACAAGTTGCTGATGATCAATTAGCTGGAAAGAGAGAGAATAGGAAGGCAGGACTTACTAGGAGGAAGAAAAGAACCATGGGAAGAGACAGAGGAAGTGCTCCTTTGACCAGAAGACAAAGAGGAAGACAGACTGTGAACTCAGAAGTTACAGAGAGCCATGTGACTGGTAGGGAATAACCAACTGGTCAGGTTAACTTTGGTTAGTTAGTTAATAGTCTGCCCAGCTAAGGCCTAAGTGTTGAAACATTAAACAGTCTTGGCATATATATTTATTGGGGAAAGGACTGCCCTAGATTTCAGCTCTCTTCACATGAAGACATACATTTTTTTGGTCAGGCCTCTAGCTAAGGCCAGTCAGGCCTGCCAGGTTTGCAGGCTTCCTGTCAGGCCCTGCTGATTTTTGCAATACCTCATCCCCACACATTGCCCATTTCCTATTTACCATGAGTATAATAGACATGTAGTAGATACAAATAAACATATAGAAATCATGAGGCAAGATAAACTTCCCTTATATTCAAGTTGATTATTTCAGATATATTGTCAAATGAATGGAAAATCAACATGCTCTGAAATTTGGACTACACTTTTGTGGGGACCCAGGAAATAGAGGCTTATGAAAAATGCCTCATTGCTGGGAAAATAAAAGTAACTTGTGGGAGATATCTAAGATGGTGCCCACTGGAAGATGGGTGGAGTTAAAGCCCGATCGTGGGTATAGCTGTTTGGGTGAGCAAGATTTCTGTGCTCACAATTAGTGCATGATCACCATGTTACCAGGCTTGTGCTATGTGGTGTGATAGGATGACCTTTAATGTGATTGGCTCATGTAGCCTCATGTTGAAACACCCATTTGGTTCTGTATATAAGCCAGACAATGAAATATTAAAAACAGGAAATGCTTAGACATTACCCCTTTCACATCTGTTTGTCTTCAGAGTGAAGGCTGGAGGTACTGGCAGGCAGCACCTCACCTTTCCCTGAGATCTCCCTTATGTGGTGATCACCTTGTCAGGGATCACTACATAACTGGCTCCTGAATGTGGGGCATGAAAAGAGACTCTCCCCTTCATAAGGGACAGGAAGAGACAGTTCAGGGCTAAGCCGTCCACAGGGTGAGTGATCCCCGAAAGGATGGGGCATACAACTTCAAAAAACGGAAGAGCTAAATATATTCTTAAAAGGAGGGATTTGGAGCTTTCCAAGACCCAAGCCACCAAGGTCTGGGAAGTGGTTCGATGGGTAGATTCTGCAAACTTGCTTTGCTGGGATACATGGGATTTCATTGCATGCCTTCCTGCATGGCAAGAAATCAAACAGGACATGATTATTCCCAATAGTGTCAGCCCTTAAGACCATCAAAGTCGATCAAAAGGTTGGGGGAGACCCCTCCTCAATTCCTGTAGATGGTGCTGGTCAGATGATGGTTTTGGAGCCAGAATGGGAACAATTCACTGCGGAGAGATGAAGGGATGAACCAAAAACAAAAGAAAACTCATTAAAATCCCTGCCAGGCTCCAACTCTTGAATGGCAGATTACCCTGGGGAGAATGAGGGAGAGGAACAAAAGAGAGGGGAAACTAAAGATAAAAGGGAACAGGCCCCCAGGGGAAGGCTATACCCTAATCCACCTGTTAGCATTCCATTCCTCCATTTAATGAGAAGGCTCCACACCCTTGAGAAGGGACATTATCCCCCCCCCCTACATAATGCAAGGGGCCTGTGAGGTCCGAATCTCAGGCATTTCTGGTTAACCTCAACCCAGGAGGGGCCAGACCTGCCATCTTGTATCCATGGGAGGCAGGCAATTTAAAGGAACTTAAGAAGGCAGTAGCAAAGGATGGGCCTAATTCTCCTTGGGCAGAAACCGTCCTGCAGTGGTTAACTCATCAGCCATGCACCCCACAAGATTGGAAGGCATTATGCTGAGATGTGCTCCCTAATAATATGTTCATTAAATGATGTGCCCTGTATAAGAAGGAGTGCTACTTACTGGTCGATCAAAATGATCAAGCCCAGCCCACCATACCCATCACCTTTAGCATGTTATCAGGGACTGCTGACCAATATATTACAGGCTTACAACAGGCCGCTATCTCTCCTCCCTATACTGATCAGGTCAGGACTCTAGGACTTGCAGTATGGCATAAACTGTAGGAGAGACCCTCAGAGGCCCTCATTTTAGGTATAACACAAAAACTAAACGAGGATCTCTCCACTTTTATAAATAGGGTCAGTCAAAACAGGCAGAGAATGTTTCCCCCTGGCCCCTAAAGGAAACAATTTATTAAAATGCTGGTATGGGATGCAATGAATGCAGACCATAAGCTAGCATATGTAGGACAGAAAGAATGGTCAATTGGAAAAATGGGTAATCTGTTCCAAAGATTTGTGGAACAAAGCTATCTGGCACAGTCCATAACTACTGCAGGGTGGGCGATCTCTCACACCTGATGAGGCCACCACATCAGCTGAAACAAATGATCAGTACGGAAAGGAACGTATTCTGTTGGCTTCAAAACTGCATGGCCAGATTAGGCCAAATTTCCCACAAGAGGAGAAAAAGGAAAGAAGAAGAAAAAGGTCAATAAACACCTAACACAAAGAGCTCCAGGACTAAGAAAGAGCTCCCAAGATGCTATTTTCTCATTTTGTCTTCATGATGCTGGCGTTCCTGGTTTGGCTGTTGATTGGAAGGTTGCAAATCCCACAGGTGAGAATGGAACAAGGCAGAGGCAGGAGATCATTAGTTCAAGACCAGCCTGGAACATTACTGTCAGACAGACATCCCCAACTCTGCCTCTGCTGTGACCATATCTGCTGTGATCCTGACACAAACCACCACTAAGTTAGCAGATAGAGGCAGTAAGCCTCAGCAACAACAATTACATCAGGCAAATAAAAGATACTTTTGTACAAATTGGATAACAACTTCTTATAATGTCTTTCTGTAGGTCCCACCACATTCCAATATTACATGTATATCTATGGAGACTCACCTACTATACCATTGGACTTTGGCATGATTCAGGACTCAATAAAGGAAGAGGAGTTCAATAGTGTAAACAAAGCTATCCTTGCTGTATCTGGAAACAGGAAACTTACAACAGAAATTTTAAGGCTAAATTTGGATTCTTTGTGCTTTCTTAAGTTTAAGAACTTGTTTCCCTTACTACTGCAAATGTCTTACTCATCAGTGTCATTATTATGCTAATTCCATTTGACCTATTTCTATCCCTGAAAAATAATTTGCTTTTTTTTAACCTCACACTAAGACAAATTTATTCATAACTACATGAAGTGTTACCAACCCCTGGGCCTCCGCATGTCAATATAAATCAAAGTGTTATGCCAAGAGGTAAACTGTGGCATTTCAAACATTAGCCTCCTTTTAGCATTAGTATTCTTCCTGACCCTTGAATTGCATCTTTCAAGTTGCAACTTAAAAAGTTAACTTACAATACCCATCCAGTGATTACAGACATAATATCATCTGTTCTTGATTTTTTTCCCTGTGCCCTGCAAAGATTTTTTGTATTGGAACACCAAAATTAATTATTCCTGTTCCTTACATTGTGTAATCTATGCCATATCTTTATGAAATCAAATGTTTTACTCTAGAGTTAATGAACAAATATGTATTGTAGGTTTTATTATTGATGAGCTTCTTTTATCATAGCTCATGACAGATTCAGGAACGATGCTGAGAGACTGAGAATGACATGCAGAGTAGTTTCATAGATAGCAGGCTTGGAAATTGAGATCAGACAAATTGAAAGGAAGACTATATCACTTGCATTTCCAACATTCAAGGAATTTTTAACCCCCCCATTCTATAGGAAGGTTAAATAAATTAGAGTTTTAAGTATCTAATAATTATAAATCAAAACAAAACAAAATAAACATGAACAAAATGAAAAGTTTAGAATGAACTTCAATTTCTTACCATTGTTGAGAACTGGACTGTATTATCAAATAGTCTTACTTTTCACATATAAAATTATATTTATAAAAATATTAGTATATACAATAACAAAATTAAGTATCAAAAGATACTCATGAATATAAGCAAAATTCTCTTTGATTTTAATGGATTTGAACTGTTCATATGAAACTTTGTCAGAACTATGTCAATGTTTCTGTAAATTGTATGGTATCTTTAATTTTTAAGTATGGCATTATTGATCATACATTCAATGCATATTTTAATATTCTATATCATGACCATAGTTGCAACTGTATATACTTATAAATACTAGGTTTTATATAACTCTAGACTTCAAAACAAGCAGAAATTTAGTAAGAGTCAAAGATCTGAACAAATAGATTATGGAAAGCATAAAGTACCCATCAGGTTGATGAAAGTATGTGTCATAATAAGACTTACAACTTAATTTTTATACACTACCATGACAGAAAAAGAAGGGTATCAATTTTCCTTCTTATAAGGTGTAAGAACTGAGTTGGGCATTCCTCTTTCATTTGCTAATTTGACTATAAGCCATTATTTTCTCAGCTTCAAGTAAAAAGAAATTATATGTCGTTTTATATTCACAAAGATTAAAAATTATTAGTGAATAGATATATTTGGCATTCCAGCCCCACTTTTACCTTTTCTATTTGCAAAGATTGTCCTAAAATCAAAATAACAGTATAAAAACTTGAAAAATCTCCTACTCCCTAGTTACCATCAAAAGACAGAGACTAGGTTCATTACATAAAATAAGCCAATCAAATTTTTTCTTTATGGATTTAATTGAGACAGAGTTGAAATTGATTTTGATAAATATTAGAGCTTTAAGTTCATTACTGGTAGGCTTTAAAGTATGTACATGTACAAAATTTGTGATGAGAGAGGGAAAGCTACACCTAATGAAATAGGATTCTGAGAAATCCTGTTAGATCCATGTAGTAATGTCATTTTACTTTAAGCTAGGTAGATACTTATAACTAAACATATTGTAATTCAGAGTAGTAATTTGGTTCCAAAGATGAGAAAGAAGGCTGTGCAAATCTGAATCAAAGCGTTGAGGATTACAAGAGTAGCACATGATAGAAATGATATTCAAACAAGATTTGGCTGACACAGAGGTCTGTGCCTTAACTGAATTATACTTCCTCGTTACTCTTCAGCATCTGATTTTTTGAATGCAAAATGAGGAGTGTATTTTTTCTCCCAAGGATTAAGTACTATGATTAAATGTTAGATCACATATGGTATATAACTTTTAGTTGCTATTCTATAGATGGCATCTCTCTTCTCAGCTTTCAGTAAAACTGGTCATTCTTCTGATATAAAGTAGAATAGAAAGATGAAGCATGCTCTTTTACTAACACAGAGAACTTCTGAGTTTTATGAATTTTAACTTATTTTAATGAAACAGGTTTTTGATTAATAAAATGTTATTTTAATTACTTATGAGAAAGATTTGAATCTGTAGGTTCATTTCAAATTTAAAGGAATAAAACTTGGAGTAATGGTTACTACAAATTCATTTTCATCCTTGCCTCACATTTGACATTTAAATGGTTCATCCAGAGGGAAAGTAATTGAAAGTAGGATCATTGACTTACCCATTATTCATTGATTTTAATGATTGCTATATTGTTGGTAGGTACATTGTTTTATAAATATTAGGAGAGCCAGGTGACAAAGAAACCTAAAATATGTTCCAGTTATAATGGAATTTGATTTGACACAGGTACACATTCTTTTTCTTAACAAATTCAAATTATTTACAACATTCATGATCACCCACACTGTACCTTACCTCTCCAAAACTTGTTTATGTTATGGTTAAAAATTTGTGTACTTTAGTCATCAAATCTCAATTTCTCCGAACCTCTTCTTGTTGAAAACTGATTATTCTTCACCTTGCCTTTATAAATTAAGGTTTTTGTTTTTGAGACAGGGTTTTTCTGTGTAGCCCTGGCTGTCCTGAAACTTACCCTGTAGAACAGGCTGTTCTAGAACTCAGAGATATGCCTGCCTCTATCTCCTGAGTACTTGGATTAATGGTGTATATCTCCACCACCTGGCTATGAATTAATATTTTTAAAGACTCCCATATATAGTGAGATCACACAGTACTTATTCTTCCATTCCTGGAATATTTTAGTTAAGAAAACATCTTCATATTCTCTCATATTGTCCCAAATTAAAAGATTTCCTTCATTCTATGACTATATAATAGCAAATTAAACATATTTTTTTACTATTTATTTTTATGTATATGAGAATTTTTAAGTATATGTGTATATATCTATATCTATATATCTATATCCATATCTATATATCTATCTATATCCATATCATCTATCTATCTATTTATCTCATATATCACGTGTGTGTGTTTGTGTGTATGTGTGCACTGCCAGTGTGTGAAGTGTCCACAGAGTTCTGAAGAGGATATCAGGTCCTTAGAACTGGAATTATGATGATTGAAGACCACCAAGTGGGTGCTAGGAATGAAACATGAATCTTACACACAAAAAATATGTACTTTTAACTCCTGAGCCATGTCTCCAGATGCCTCATTTTATAGTTTTATTATGATGTCTTTATTCATTCATGTCAATAGTCAGTTACTTTTCTTCCATATAGTTGATATTATCAAGAATGTTACAGTTAGCAAGGGAGACAGGGATATATATATATATTTTTTTTGGGGGGGGGGGTTTCGAGACAGGGTTTCTCTGTTTAACAACCCTGGCTATCCTAGAACTCACTCTGTAGACCAGGATCACCTTGAACTCACAGAGATCCACCTGCCTCTGCCTCTTGAGTGCTGGGATTAAAGGTGTGCACCACCATGTCCAGCCTAGGGATTTCTAAATAATATTGACTACTTTAAAATGGAATTGCTATATCATGTGGATTTCCTATCTTTACTCATTTCAGTAACCATGATACTATTTTCTGTAATGGTTGTTCTAACTTACAATCACTGTAAGGGAAAAATATTAATTTTCCTCTACACTTATTATAAGATGTTCTTTTCTATAAAGATAACATGATGACATCTCACTGAGGTTTTGATTTGTATTGCCTTAGTAGTTACTGAGGCTGACAATTTTTTTAATATAAACCTGTGAGATATTTCCACATCTTTATGTGAAAATATATATTAAAGATTTCTTCACCAAATTTAAATCACTTTATTTGATTGTTGCCTGTTTTGTTTACTCTTATGTTTATTACTTATAAATTTTAAGTATTAAGCTATTATTAGATATAAAGATTACTAAAATATTTTCTCCTTTTCCATCAGACTTTCATTTATCAACTTTCCATGCCGTTGACAAACTACACAAGAAAAAACAAATTAAAGAAGAAAAGTTTATTTTAGATTATGGTTTCATTTATTCATATTTAGACCCTATTTCTGTCAGCTTTTTGTAACAAATAGATAGTGCAAATTTAATTGCATCTGATGAACAGAGAGAGGGAGAGAGAAGAAGGGTTTTGGGGTATGGTATATGCTTCTAAGGCCTGCCATCAGTGACATACTTCATACAACTAGACATTACCTCTAAAATCTTTGATCACTATAATATTTTTAAAGGCAATACAAAATGTGTTTTATTTTCATTTCTTTATTATTACTTTTACTTTATAAAAGCTTTCTAATTGCATGTAGTACCATTTATTTATTTTTGGCTTTTATTCTCTGTGGTATCAATAACATAAAAAATCGTAGCCATGAACAATGTCAAGGTATATTTTTCCTCTTTGATACTTTTGGAATTATCAGTTGCCAATCTTACAATTAAGTTTTTAAACTTCTTAGAGTTAATTTCTGTATATTCTAAAAATATGTGGGTTTGTCACTTAAGATAATTAATTTTGATAAAAAATGTCTATACTACCAAAAATATGTATGCATTCAATGTAATATCTATCAAAATTATGGTGAGATTTTACAAAGAAATAGAAACACAATCCTGTAATTTGTAGAGAACCAGAAAAGAACCACAAAAAATCTAATCTGTAGATTACCAAAAGTAATAAAGGCAATTCTGAAAGAGAACAACAATGGAGGCATGAATTACCAAATCCTTCATTATGTTACAAAGTTGTCGTATTAAACATGAACAAAGTTCAAGAGCTGGAGAAGTAGTTCAGTGGTTAATTGAATTTGATGGGTTTTTTCCCATAATACTTCAGCTAGGTTGTCAGCACTCATATCATGTGGTTCATAAGTGCTTGTAGATTCTGCTACAGAGGATCTCATGTCTCTTCTGTACTCTGTGGATAGATGCACTCTTTTGCACAGACATACACATAAATATATAATTAAAAATAAGTCTTTCTTAAATATTCAGTATAATTAGGAAACTAATCTCCAACAATGTTGCCAGGAAAACACAATAGGGAAAGGAAATACTCTTCAGTAAATTAGGTTGTTTGTGTATTTATTACAAAAAATAAAATATGAATTTATGACCTAAACCTTTAAAGGGTTCTTTAACTTTTCTACACATTTCAATTAATTTTCTTTTTCTTTTTTTTGTCATACGATATAGTATAGTCATATTCCTCCTGTCAAAAATCCTACAATATCCTCCTTAACCTTCTACTTACTGCACTGACATTTCTCTCCCTTTGTACCTTACAATAACAACTTAAAAAAAATAAAAAGCAAAAAATGAAAATCAATACCAATGAGTAAGAAAACAACAAAAAAAATAGAAAAAATACCAGAGTGAAACAAAAAGAACACACAAAAGCACAGAGTTAATGTCTGCCTGGTCCCTATAGGGAAATCCAGCATTGGTGAAGTATGTCCCACCCTTCTGCATACCATTTCTTGGGCCACATCTCTACCTGCAATCCCAGAGGATTGCAGCCATCAAGGACTACCAGAAGTCTGTAGCCATCAGGTACTACAGGTTCTCCCTGTATCCCTACAGGCCTGCTGCCATCAGGACTATCAGCTCTACCTGCAATAGCAAAGGTCTATTGCCATCAGGAACTACCAGACCTGCTAATATCAAGGACAATGAAGTAACTAAAGGCCAGCATGAGAACACAACTAGGAAACTCCAGAGCAATAGGACAGCATGGGAACCCAGCTATCCTATTACAACAAGCTTTGGATATCCTAACACTCCTGAAGTGCAAGAAATCACCTTATGTCTAGTGTTAGGAAGATGATAGAGGCCTTTCTCTATGAAGATGAAAGGAATCCATCCCTCAAAGAAATACAGGAAAAATTCAATCAAATTGGTGAAGAAAATGAGTAAATACCTTAAAGAAATACAGAAAAATGTAACCGAATTCCAGAAGGAAATGAATAAAACAGTTCAAGACATGAAAACAGAAATAGAAGCAATAAAGAAAACACAAACAGGCAATCCTGGAGATGGAAAACATAGCAAAGAAAATAGTACTATAGACTCAAGAATCACCAACAGAATTCAAGAGATTAAAGAGAAAATCTCAGGCATAGAAGATATGATAGAAGAAATTGATACATCCATCAAAGAAAATGATAAATCCAAAATGTTTCTAACACAAAACATCCAGGAAATTTGGAATACTATGATCAGACCAAACCTAAAAATAATAGGAATAGAAGGGGACAATTCCTAGATCAAAGGCCCAGAAAATATCTTCAGAAAAATCATAGAAGAAACTTTCCCTAACCTAAAGAAATTCCTATAATCATATAGGAAGCTTCAAGAAAACCAAATAGATTGGACCAAAGAAGAAAATCCTCCCTCCACATAATAATCAAAACACTAAATTTGCAGAACACCTGTCCCTAGAAGCATTGCAGAAATGGCTGCTGTGTCACTTGTGCATTGGTCGGTGGCAGAGGGGAGAGAGGCTATGTCTACATTCAATATTCTGATATATGAATATCTGAATGAATATTAGCATAACATTCTATGAGAAAAGCACGGCCAAGACCACCACCAGTTTGGCTCCAGAGGGCCCAGACAGGGAGCTAACTTATAACCATCACCAGTCCAGCAAGCACCAATTGGGGTCCCAGGACAGGAAGCAAGCCAGAGACTAGAAGAACCCTACCTGGCACAATAATGCCCAGGAAGATGACCACTCAGGAGAGCTGGCAAAGAGAAAGCCTAAGACAACCACCAAACTGATACCATGGGGCCTGGACACGGAGCTAGCCTGAGATGAACACCAGTCTGATTTCATGCAGTGCTGGGGATCAGACCATACTGCTGATTACAACTGCCAGGTGTCAAAATGCACAATGCAAAATTGGGGCATTGCACTCATGTGAGACTACTCCTGAAACAAAGCCAGGCATTCAGCGAACCCAAGCACCACTAAAAGGACAAGTAAGTAATGAAGAAATGAAAGAGAAGGAGAAACAGTAGGATGTGGGCACAACAAAGAGAGACAGAACTGGAGATTTCAGGGTAGTGAAGAAGAATTTGATGTGAGTAGCTGGTGATGCTACCTAGGCCCATAGTGTGGTCCTGGTCTCTGTTTCCAACAGGGGCCATATTTAGGTCCATAGAACTGCATCAGCAGGGGTCTGTTATCACCAAAACCAGGTGGACATCCCTGGTTTAGGCTGTCACCCAGGGTCTTGTTGATGTCTGAGGGTTATATAGAACTGACCCATCCCTCCCTCATCTGGGCATCACGGGGCAACTGGACCTAGAAGCATGAAAGCAGGAGTGATGAGGTGATGTTATGAATTATAAATGTTAATTGGTCCTGCTTGTTGCCTGTTACTTTGTTTTCTAATCATTGTCTCTGATTGGTTGAATAAATGCTGAGATCTGTGATTGGTCAAAGACAGAGGTAGGCAGGACTAAGGTGCTTAGACTTCTGAAACAGGGAGGTTGAAGGGTAGAAGACAGTTCAAGAAGAAGAAAGAGTAGAAGCCAGGAGCAGGAAAAATGAGACATACAATGAGGTAAATTAAAGATCATTCCACGTGGCCTGGAACATGGCATAGCATGGAGAATAGCAGTGTAAAGGGATGTATGTATATATGGGGCCATATTTGGATAATGGAATTAAGACCTAACTTAGATGGGCCAAGATTATTCAATCCAGGCCAAAGCTTGTTAAAATCCATGTGGTGTCTGTGTGCTTATTTATAATGGCAGGTTAAGGATTAACACCACCAACCAATTAAATATAATATAAATACAAGTAAATTATTTATTTATTTATTTTTCTACAAAGGAGAGCTGACCCTGCCCCTAGCCAGCAACAGTACTTGAAAGAGCAGGTCCTGAACATTTCGGGAGTTGCAAGTGAGCTGGGCCCTAGATTATGAGCTTGGGAAAGCAAGCCTTACCACTCATCTCCCTGTGATGGCTTGGATGAGGGAGAGATATCTTCCTCTTTCTTACCCTCATCACCCATAGAAGGTGGAATACCTGTCCCTGTCTTTTGCCACCTGAATCACTTGGGAGAGCAGGCCCTGTACTTTGCCTGGGCAGCATAGCACAGCTGTCCCTTGATGTGTGGGTTGTGTGCGAGTTGGCCCTGATGGTGTTATTGTGAGAGAGCCAGCTGAAGATGTACTTTTGTATTAATATCTCTACCTCCCTTCTACCAAATCTAAGATATGGGCTATAAAAGGTTAGTATAGACTGGGATGTAGCCCTCTTTTTTTTAAATTTCTTTTTATTTCTTCAAGTTAAATCTCAATCGCAGTCCCATCCCTACTCCCCCCCCTCCAGTCTCACCCTCCTATCATCTTCCCCCTCAACACCCCCATCCCCTCCCTTTTTTTAAGTTTAAGGTATACCTTCCCCCTCAACAGCTCCCTGTTTCAGTCCAACAAATGGCTCTTTCTCTTATAACAATAAATACAATAAAAAACAACAAAAATAATTAGGTCACAATTATGAGAGGTATAGGACTTAGCATACATTCCCAATGTTCAGTCCATACGTATTTGGCACCTGACTTTAACATTCTACTATCTAACCATCTCCATGAATTTAAAGTTCTATATCCAACTCAGCTTCCATCCTAACTTGCATCACAATTTTAAAAACATCTTCTTAGATCTAGAACACCCTCTTAATTTCTAAACAACTCAAAATTTAACTACGAGACTCTAGCAATCTATTCTTCAACCACCTCAGAGACCTGAGAGGGATAAATATATCTGGTAATACAGGAAGTGAAGGGCCAGCAGCTTCCAAAACTAAGAAATGACATATTAGTGGGTGCCTGGACAGTTCCCATTTTCTCTCCATACATTACAGCATCAATTTTCAGCCGTTTGGCCCCATTTCTCTGACAGACATTGATTGTAAAACAGGAATTATGAAGGACTTGCCTACCCTGTCTTGGCAAGCTAGGCTCTCTACTTACCTGCTTCCAAGTTGTGTCCTTTTTGGACAGCATTCTGTCTATAGTTGAAGCAAGGGATTTTTCTTGCCACGAGATAGTCTTGACACTAATTCAGCCATCTCCAATTGGAGATTCTTCGATGCTCATCTTCTACTTGGAGTAGAATAGGGGATGCTGTCAGGAGCTGACATGTCTTGATATCAAAAAATCTTAAGCTAAGAAAACATCTTTGAATGCCATATTCTGCAGATCTCTTGAGGTTTTTGAAGACCACCTATCTATCTCTTATATTTGGATAAGCAAATGTTGCTTATCTCTTAGCAACTTGATTTCTGATTAGCTTAGAAAATAACTGTGATAGATTGTCCTAGTACCTAACAAAATGACATGCTTCAATGACTATTAGTTTGCATTTCTTAATTAATCCTAAACAGTTTATGACTGTTGGGAGCAAAAGGCCAAAACACCACATTTCATTTTTAAGCATTACCTAGGTACAATGCCTTAAAAGAGTTAACCTTAATTTTGTATCAATATACACAGACACAATGCCTTAAAAAGAGTTAACCTTAATTTTGTATCAATATACAAAGATCAATACCAATTTAGCCAAATATAATCTTAATTTTTTATCAATATACAAAGGTATAAGGGCATATTCAATAATCTGTCCTTTTTTCTTTATCATTCCTATATTATATCTATGCCCCATTTTTTCTCAAGTCTGTTCACCCCTACATAGGAGAGAAAGAAGGATACAGAAAAGAAAAAGAGAGAAATTCCTGGGTCTAACCTCCAAAACCTATTTAACAAGACCATTTAACAGCTTGTTATCTCTTTCCCTAAATAACAAGATTATCTATAACCCATCAAATGATCAAAGGGGGGAAACACCCACCCCACCTTCTGGGGATGGGACGTCGCTCTCTTAAAATGACTTCCTGCTGATTTGGGATGTAGTAAACCTGTTTGGGGCCCAAATAAGAATGGAAATATGGTTAAAAATGTTAATAGAATCATTTGATATTCAGTCCTTTTGTGCTCAGCTATTTAAATGTCCTAAGAAGTTTGTAGACAGAAGCTGAACTTCAGGGCTTTACTGATTCTGGTTGGAACAGTCTGTGGAGTGAACAATCTTAGTGATTTTGCATTGTTGTGTTTGTAGACTTTTGAGGAAACAGCTATTGAGGAAGTCTGCAAGCCTGGATCATCTGGGCTATTTGTCTTCTTTGGTGTCTGATTTGTTTTCTTCTGTTGTTTCAATTGTCCAGTTGTCCCTGGATTCCTTAGGTGGATGCTTAAATCTCCTGGAAAGATAGGATCAGAGCCCTGCCATAATCCTAACTCTGGGACACTACCATTTTTGGGGGGTCAGGTAATATTTTTCCTGGAGCAAATTTGGTTTTTTGACAATATAAAAAGTAATATCTTTCAATTGAGACTAAAAAATAATTTTGATATTTTGGAACTAAACAAACCTTTAAGTGTATATATTTTGAGATCTCAAAGGATAGTTCGCTTTGAATTGCTGCATGCCTTTTGTGAGTAGCTTTTAAACTTAAATCCTTCCAAATCCTATGTGCCTGTCTCTGCATTCTAAGTATTGGGATCAAAGACATGTGATTCCCAACTGATTGGATTAAGATATGCTCCGCCACCCTTGGATGGAAGATTTTCTCTATTTAGAGCTTGTTTTGTGTTAGTCTGACCTTGAGCTCTGAGATCTGCAGGTTTCTATCTCTATTGTGTTGGGATTAAGGGTGTATCCCTCTCGGGCTGGAGAGATGGCGGTTAAGAGTACTGGCTACATTTCCAAAGGACCTGATTTCAAATCCCAGTAACCACATGGCAGTTCACAGCTGTCTAATTGCTGGGTGTGGTTGTGCACACTTTTAATCCCAGCACTGGGGAGGCAGAGACAGGTGGATTTCTGTGAGTTCAAGGCCAGCCTGGTCTACAAAGTGAGTCCAGAACAGGCAAGGATACACAGAGAAACCCTGTCTCAAACCGCCCCCCACAGAAAAGGGTGTATCCCTCTCAAATGATGGGATTAAGGGTATGTACCATCACCACCCTGTTCCTTGTAACTCTTGAATTTATAAGACAACTAACTCTATATTGATCCTCCTGTCTCTGCTGGAGTTAAAGGCATGGGCTAACACCATGCATTTCATATATTTTACCTTAGCTCCAAATTTTTTCAACTCTTGGAGGTTTAGAACACCTGGTTGAGCTGCATTAATGTTTAATTTATTTACAGTATTTTAAACCTCTTACCTGCTTTTTAATGCTAAACCAGGAGAATATCCTTTATATCTACAAAAAAAAAAAACCTTTTAAGCTACTATCAAGTTTGTGTAAGCTATGTGGCCACCTGCAGTCTAACATTCTAATCTGAAATTAAGGCCATTTTTCCTTTCATGCCAATAAGGCAAGTATACCTTTCGTAAATTATAGTTTGAAATTTTTATTATATTTTTAAGCTTATTAACTCTTTTCTTAAAAAAGTATTATTTTGTTTTCTTAAGTTACTTCTAGAACATAGTTTCCTCCCTCCTACCCTCCTGTCCTGTACCTCTCTCCTTCCCTCCCTCCTCCCTTCCCTCCCTTCCTTCCTCCCTCCCTCATTGTTCCTTGGATGTAGCCCTCTTTAGATGTGTGTACCTGGGGTGATTCATCAGGATTCTAGAAGTCCAGTCAAACAGCAAAACTAGGAAACACAGCAATGGGAACAAACACCAATCATCAGCAATGGCAGTGGCTATCTGCCTCCAGTACTGGCAGTAGGAGTGATTACAGTTGCCACACCCTGCATGGGTATTCGTTCTCTTCAGCCAGACCTGGGCCATGATTGGCAGCAGCTATATCAGCAGCATGTCTCAATAACAGGAACTCTGTAAGCATTGTCTGGAGTCTTTCCAAGCAAAGCAAACAATTACAGGTGGAACTAAGTACAAAATGATGGATCTCTGGTGTTAGAGGCTCTCTTTATAATCTCTTAAGGGTCTGCACAAGGATGTTTTGCAGTTGGCAAACATCATGCCTCCCACATGAGGTATTTTCCTATTGACTATGATCACCCACTCTCTAGGGAGTCTTGATTATCAAAAGATGTTTTCCAGCAGGTAAAAGTCATATCCCCCACATAAGGCAATTTCTAGCAGACAGAAATCATGTCTTCTTTCAGAAGTTTGTTTTTTTTTTTTAGTGGTGGATTAAATACTTCCACATTCCACACTTGGGACCAAAACAAAAACATACCCACCACCATGTTTTCTAAAAAAAAAAAAAAAAACCCTCAAAATTTCTATTAGAGCCATCCCTGCCTTTCATCTACTTTGCAGTGGTGTTAGCGAGGGAGAGATTCCCCTCTCCTCTCTTTTGCCACTACAACCCCTGGCAGATAGGAGATCTGGCTCCAATGGGGTGTAAATAACAAGAGAGAAAGCCATGCCCTTTACATGTTGCAGCACTTGGGAGAGCAGTACCTGCACCTCACCTGGCCAGAACAGTACAGGTGGCTCTGGATATGGAGGCCATGGTTGACCTGGCCCCAAGGGTATGAGTTTTGGAGAGCCAGTCCTACTTTTTGTCTTCTTTATACTGGTGTTGGAGAAGGAGAGATCTCCCCTCCCTTTTTCCTCACTCAGAGTGGTGGACAGGAGATCTAACTACAATGGGGTGATAAGAGCAGGAGAGCTGCCCTTGCCCCTCAAATAATGCAGCACTAGGGAGCACAGGCCCTGTACCTCATCTGGACAGCAAAGTAGATCTAGCCCTAGATGTGGTGATTGCAGGAGAACCAGCTCAGAGAGTGTGAACCCAGGAGAGCTTGACCTGTCTCTTGTTCACTAAGTGGTAGCATTGGCAAAGGAGAGATCCCTTCCATTCCCCTTTGCCCTTGCCACAGGTAGCAGGTGGGAGAGTTGGCCATGATGGGATCATGAGAGCATAATAACTGGCCCAGCTCCTTACCTGCTGCTGCACTAGGGAGAGAAGGTCCTGCACATTTCATGGTTAGCAAATTAGAACTGTCTCTGGATGTGGGGGTTGCATGCCAAGAACCAGAGCTTCAAATTGGCCCACCCAAATATCTACCCCATGGATGAACTGCTGGAATACATGAACAGGCCTGATCCTCAGACCCAAAACTAAAGGATTTCCATGACACAGGTCAACAACAGGATATCTGTGAAGAATCCCAGTGAGATTCCAGTATTGGTAAAGTAGTAGACACCTTTTACTGGGCCAAGGAGTCATTATAATGAACATTTGAAAGCAAAATGGTGTATAAAAGGGAATATTTTAGAATACACTGAGACATACTACAACTTCTACAATGAGTTTTTTTCTTGTATGTTTGTTTTGTTTTGTTTTGTTTTTCTGTTGGGAGAGGTTCTAGTGGTGAGGACAGGTCTGAGGTGAGGTGGGAGATGAATGGAATCTGGGTTAATGATGTGAAATTCACAAAATAAGAAAACATTAAAAAGATAAAATATAAAAAATATCTATAGAACAAAAAAGTATTAAAAGCCACAATGGATAAAGGCCAAGTAATATTTAAGGGAAGACCTATCAGAATTATACCTGACTTCGCAATAGAGACTCTAAAAACCAGAAAGGCCTAAGAAGATGTCTTGTAGACTCTAAGAGACCACATATGTCTGTCCAGACTACTATATACAGCATAACTTTTATTCACCATAGATGGAGAAAACAAGATATTCCATGACAAGGCCAAATTTAAACAATATCTATTCATAAATCCAGGCCTACAGAAGATACTAGAAGAAAAACTCCAATCCAAGGAGGATAAGTATACTCATGAAACCACAGGAAATAAATAATTTCACACAAACAAAACTAAAAGAATGGAATCACACACATTTGTGCGCACACACACACACACACACACACACACACACACACACATCACTAACATCAAAATAACATGAATCAACAATGATTCATAATTACAGAGTGGATGCTTAAACAGGATTCATCATTCAGCTGCATACAAGAAATACACCCAAGAAATAAAGATACATATTATCTCAGAGTAAAGGGATGGATAAAGGTTTCTCAAGCAAAAGGACCCAAGAAACAAGCTGAGGTAGCCATTCGTGTATCTAATAAAATAGACATTCACGCAAAATCAATCAAAAGAGATAGAGAAGTATACTTCATACTCATCAAAGGAAAAATCCACCAAAATGACATCTCAATTCTGAACATTTATTCTCAAATGTCAGGGCAAACACATTCATAAAAGAAACATTACTAAAGCTTAAAACCCACACATTATTAGTGGGAGACATCAATACCCCACTATCATCAATGGACAGGTCATCAATACATAAACTAAACAGAGAAATAATGAAGCTAACCAATGTTATAAATCAAATGGACCTAACAAATATCTACAAAACATTTCACTCAAACACAAAAGAATATATCTTTTTCTCAGCACCTTACAGAACTTCCTCCAAAATTGGTCAGCTACTCGATCACAAACCAAGCCTCAATAGATAAAAGTAGATTAAAATGATCCCTTGTATTTTATCAGACAACAATGAAGTAAAGCAGTCTATGGAATGGGAAAAAAATCTTCACTAACCCTACATCTGACAGAGGACTCATATCCAAAATATATAACTAAAGAAAGAAGACACCAAAAAAACCCCAAACAAACAAAAACACAACAAATAAGCCAAATAAAATGGGGTATATAGCTAAAAAGCAAATACTGAACAGAGGAATTTCTAGTGTCTAAGAAACACCTAAAGAAATAGTCAATGCCATTAGTCATCTTGGAAATGCAAATAAAAACTACTCTAAGATTCCATCTTACATGACTCAGAATGGCTAAGATAAAAAAATTAAGCAATAGTACCTACTAGTGAGGATGTGGAGCAAAGGGAACACTTCTCCACTGCTGGTGGGAGTGCAAACTTGTACAGCCACTATGGAAATCAATTTGGCAGTTTCTTAGAAAACTGGGAAAAGTTCCAGACCCAGATATACCACTCCTGGGCATATACCTGCAAGATGTTCCACCGTACTACAATGACACTTGCTCAACTACATTCACCTCAGCTTTATTTGTAATAACCAGAAACTGGAAACAACTCAGATGCCCCTCAACCAGAGAATGGACAAAGAAACTATGGCACATTTACACAATGTAACACTACTCACCTATTTAAAAAATCATGAAATCTTCAGGCACATCAATGGAACCAGAAGAGATCATTGTGAGTGAGTAACTCAGACCCAAAAGAACATGCACGGTATGTACTTACTTATAAGTGAATATTATCTATAAAGAACAGGATAACCATACCACAATCTACAGACTCAAGCAAGCTACATAGCAAGGAGGGCCCAAGGACGGATGCTTGAATCTCATTCAGAAGGGGAAATAAAATAGATATTGGAGGTGGATGGATGGAGGCAACTTGCAACTTGGGGGAGAAGGGGTAGTAAGATGAATGGGGTAAAATCAGGCGTATAGAGAACAGGGAGAGAGGGTCAGGAGAGAGAATGGAAACCAGAGGGCATGGGGGAGAGTGGAGGAGAATCTTTAGGATGTTCCTGAGACCTAGGATGGGGGAAGCTCCACAGAGTCTATGGGGGTGACCCTAGCTGAGACTCCTCGCACTGAAGGTTATGGAGCCTGAAGTGACCTGTATCCAGGCAGGACTCCTTCCCAGTGGTAGGATAAAGACACCATCCCACCTACAAATCATTGACCCAAAATTTGTCCTGCATGTAAGAAGTGCAGAGACAAAGATGGAACAAAGACTAAGGGAATGGTCAACCAATAGCTGACCCAATTTGAGTTCAATTCCTGAAAAGACCAAGAAACAAACGCTGACACAATTAATGATACTCTGCTATGTTTTCAAATTAGAGCCTAGCATAACTGTCCTCTGAGAGTTTCCAACCAGCAGCAGATTGAAAGAGATGCTGAGACCCACAGGTAAACATTAGACACCTGGGGAATCTTTTGGAAGAGTTAAGGGAAGGATAGAGGGACCCAGAGGGAACTAGAACTCAAGAATATCAACAGAATCAACTAACATGGGCACTAGGGGGCTCATAGAGACTGAAACATGATGGGGTGATGTTATGCATTCTAAATGTAAGTTAATTGGTCCTGCTTGCTGTCTGTTAGTTTGTTTTCTAGTCGTTGTCACTGATTGGTTAAATAAATGTTGAGACCTGAGATTGGGCAAAGATAGAGGTAGGCAGGACTAAGATGCAGGCTTCTGAAGCAGCGAGGTTGAGGGGTAGAAATCTCAAACAGAGGAAAAGAAGCTGCCAGTAGATGAAATACTCCAAGAGTCAAGCTGCCAGAGCAAGGAGGAGGACATATGCCATGGGTGAGAGAAAAGAACCTCTTTCCACATGGCCAGAAACATCAGCAGAGCATGGAGAATAACATTCCAAGGGGACATATGTATATATGGGGCCATATTTGGGTAATAAAAGTATGAGCTAGCTTAGATGGGCTAAGATTGCTCAATCCAGGCCAAGGCTTGTAAAATTCATCAGGTCTCTGTGTGCTCATTTATAATGACAGGTTAAGGATTAATAGCCACGGGCCAATTAATGATAATATAAATACTAAGTAAATAATTTTATTAGCCAATTTTCTACAAATGGCTCCTAACTATTGAAATTAGAATCTATACTTACAGACTGAGAAGGCCCGGGTGAAAGGCTGTTTCCTAGCCAAAGAGCAGGAAATCAAACACAAATGCATTTCAAAGGTGCAGCTCCCTTAACAAAAGCTGCTGCCTTACAGCAAAGAGAGAGAACCAAGGTGCTCCCTATGTACTAAAAAACCCGCAGCCTTCTACACAGAGCTTTGGAGTAGAATTAACCACCTAGATTAAAAAAATGGAGGAATTCACAATGTATCAATATATTTGGATTCCATTTGAGTTTGTTTCTCTTAGCATACAAATGATTTTTATACTGACAATTGTGTTTCTCTGTATTGATTTTGAGAAAGATCCTACTCGGGTAGGCTTAGAAAAGGAAAGAATTTGTAGATGACATGCTAAATTACCAACAATGACAATGGGGGAAAGGAAAGAGGCCCTTTCTGATAGATAAGACAAAATTGATGGCAGCTGGAGGTCACACCTCCCAGGTTGCTAGATGCTTGTCAGGAGTACCTGGTGTTGGCCCACCAGTGAAATGCAGCCACAACTAGATTCCAGGGAATAATGAACAAAACTTTAATTGTAGCATTGGATGGCACAGTTAGACTAAGACTTTTGATATGTTCTTGTTTCTTTGCTTGATTTTTGTTTACATGTCTTTGATTTTCCCTATATTGGGAGGTAGAAAGATATTTTTGTGGTTTGGCAATGCCAAAACATGGGAGATTTTTAAGGATTTTGGACAGATTTAGAATTGTCACTGCAATTCAAAGTTGCTCCCTGGGTTACAGAGTTACTATTATCTGGAATTTAAGTGAAATACTTGAGCAAGGTGGTTATGGCACACACCCTTAATCCCATCAAACTGGAGGAAGAAACAGGCAGATCTCTGAATTGAATTCTACATCAGCCTAGTCTAAATAATGAAGGCAGGGTGGGAACCCTGCTGATAAGATAAACCTGCTTGCTAAAGACAGTCTAAAATGCAAAATGACATTTTTTTTTCTTGAGGGTACTATGTAAATTTTTGCTTTGTAATAATAATGTCCTTACCTTATTGATCTAATGGATAAATGCACGTAATCTTAAATTTATATGAAGAGAAAGGTGTCACAAGCCAGTCTCCTTAGGTGTGGGGCTCCCACGGGAGAATTGGTTTCTAGAGGCATTTTGCCCCTAAAAGAGATATATTAATCATTGGGTGTGGTGGTGCACGCCTTTAATCCCAGTACTTGGGAGGTAGAGGCAGGTAGATCTCTGTGAGTTCAAGGCCAGCCTGGTCTACAGACTGAGTCCAGGACAAGGATACATAGAAAAATCCTGTCTCAAAAACATTAAAAGAGAGAGAGAGAGAGAGAGAGAGAGA
>CAJQZJ010033752.1:290594-302077 GCA_907164525.1 Lophiomys imhausi | reverse complement strand
CTAGCTCAAAGAGGCAGAGAAAGCACGCAGCTTAACTTCCTACTCCATCACTGTTCCAGAAGGTCAAAATTCTTTCTCCTTCTGTCTTAAATACCCTACAGCCTAATGCCTCTCTTTCTATTTCCCGTGTTTTCTTATGTTCACTCCCCGTCAACTAGTTGCTTGCTCTGCTTCTTGAACAGGTTGACTTTATTTAGTCTTATTTACAGAAAGCTCTTGGGTTAAAAGATGCATGATAGGGCTAAGCCATACCACAATACTTGATTACAATAAACAGAAAGTTCTCAGGTTCAAGGTGAATTCTAGAGCTGAGTCACACTACAACTAGAAACAGATTTTTTTCATTTCAGCATCTTGGTGTTCCTAATGTAACCAAATATCCTGCAGCATTTCTCCTAGTTTGTCTAAAAAAGATAATCTTTCTTTAACATTAATAAACTATATATACTATCTGGTAGTAATTACATTCACAATATCCACTCCATTTGTACTTAACAACCTTGGAAAAAGTACTCTATCACTATAACTTTGTATCAGCCTAACTTTTTAAAAACCTAAAAACATCTTTTTAGACCTTGAAACATTTTCTTAGATCATAAATTCCTTAAGCTTAATTGTGAGACTATAGTGATCTAGTCTTCAACCTCAACAGACTCATGAGAAAGATAAATATTATCGGAATAAACAGGAAATGGTGAGCAACCAGTTTCCAAAGCTATAGAATGACAAGAGACTGCTGGCTCTCTGAAGTGTCACCCAAGATTCTTCTGCAACATTGAAACATCCATTTCTTGGGACTACTGACTCAGAATTTCTGACAGACTTTTCTATGAAGCAGGAATTATGAAGAACTTGGCTACCTTGTCCTGGCAGAATTCAGCATTTGACCTTTTTTGTGTCTTGCTTGTCCATAGCTTGAACAACATATTGTCAGCATTTGAAACAAAGGCAGTTTCTTTCTCAGTGGCTAGCTTACCACATTTGAAGCAAACACCATAAGCAGGTTCTTTGATGCTCATCATCTTCTTTGAAGTTTTATGGTGGTGCTGCTTGGAGATGACAAATCTCATTGTCAAAAAAAGTCTTAAAGTAATAAAACATCTTTATATGCTATATTCTGTAGATCTTTGAGGTTTTTGAAAAACACCTAGCTATATCAGCATATTTGAATAAGGAAATGTTGTGTCTCTAGCTATTTACTATCAGATTAACTTAGAGAACAACTAGTACTTAACAAAACCACAAGTTTGATTAATATGACTATTAACTTTAATTTCTTAGTTATCCTAAAGAGTTTGTAATAGTATCTTTCAAAAGGACTAGAACTTCACATTGCTTTTGTCAGAATTACATAGGTAGAATATCTTAAAACTGTTGATATATAGTATGTTGTAACCAAAATATAACTTTAACTTTGTATCAGAGTAGATTCAATAATCTACCCTTTTTCGCAATTATTCCCACATTTTTTTAAATAGTTTATTTTTTTTTCTTCAAGTTACATCTCAGTAACAAACCCCTCCCTATTCCCCCTTCCTAACCCGCCCTTCCACCCTCTTCCCCCCAGAAGTTTCCCCTTTCAGTCCAACAGATGGTTCCTTCTCTTATAACAGTAACTATTATACAAAACAATAGACATAAATATGCCACATTTATGAGAGCAAATTGGCCCAGTATACCTTCCCAATGTCCAGTTTATACATATTTGGCCCCTGACTTTAACATTCTACTATCTAACCAACTCCATGAGTTTAAAGGTCTATATGTGACTCAACATTCATACTATCTTGCAACACACTTTTAAGAGTATCTTCTTAGATCTATAACACCCTCTTGATTCCTAAACAGTTCAAAATTTAACTATGAGACTCTAGCTGTCTATTCTTCAACCACCTCAGAGACCTGAGAGGGATAAATATATTTGCTTATACAGGAAGTGCAGGGCCTGCAGCTTCCAAAACTAAGAAAGAACATACCAATGACTGCCTGGACAGTTCCCATTTTATCTCCATACATTCCAGCATCCATCTTCAGCCTTTGGGTCCTGTTTCTCTGACAGACATTTGTTGTAGAGCAGGGATTATGAAGGACTTACCTACCCTGTCTTGGCAGAGTTAGGCTGTCGACTTCCCTGCTACAAAGTTTTGTCCTTTTTGGACAGCAGTCTGTCTGCAGTTGGTGCAAGGGGTTTTTTCATGCCAAGAGATAGGCTTGCCACTAATTCAACCACCTTACAGTGGAGGTTCTTCGATGCTTATCTTCTACTTGGAGTAGAATAGGGGGTGCTGTCAAGCGCTGATATGTCTCGATATCAAAAAAAAATCTTGATTTAAGATAACATCTTTGAATGCCATATTCTGCAAATCTCTAGTGGTTTTTGAAGATGCCCTATCCATCTCTTGTATTTAGATAAGCAAATGTTGCTTGTCTCTTAGCAATTTGATTACTGGGTAGTTTAGAGAATATCTGTGATAGACTGTCATAGTAGCTAACAAAGTGACATGTTTGCATGACTAGGAGTTTGTTTTAACTATCCTAGACCGTTTTAGACGGTTGGTATCAAGAGGTCAGAGCTTCACATTTTACTTTTAAGTATCTCTAGGTATGATACCATTGGGAAGCATTACCTTTAAATTTGTATCAATATACAAATATCTATTCAATTGTGGTTAAACATACTCTTAATTATGTATCAATATACCAAGATCAATGCCTATGTAGCCCAATATAATCTTAATATTACGTCCATATGCAAGGGTCAATACCATTGTGGCCAACTATAATCTTAATTTTGTATCAATATACAAAGATCAATACCGATGTAATCCAATACAATATTATTTTTGCACAATAAACAATGGTCAATACCACTTTAGCCAAATAAACTACTAATTTTGTATCAATATACAAAGGTATAAGGGCATATTCAATAATCTGTCCCTTCTTCTTGGACCTTCCTGTGCTATGTCTATATCTCATTTTTCTCAAGCCCATGCACTCCTACATAGGAGAGGAAGAAGGATACAGAAAAGGAAAAGTAGGAATTCCCTGGGGCTAACCTCCAAAACCCATTAAGACAGGACCATTTATCAGCTTGTAGTCTCTTCCCCTACATAACAGAGTTTTCAGTTATCCTTCAAATAACCAAAAAGAAGGGCGGAGAAACACCCTCCCCACACTCTGGGCATGGGACATCGCTCTCTTAAAGTGACTTCCTGCTGATTTGGGTCGTAGTAGACCTGTTTGGGGCCCGAACCCAAATGGGAAAAATGATTAAAAATGTTAGTACACTCCTTTTATGTTCAGTCCTTCTGTTCTCAGCTGTTTAGATGACCTAAGGGGTGTGTAGGCAGAAGCTGATCTTGCAGGTTTCACTGAGGTTCCTGCCAGGGCATTGTGTAGAGCTGAGCGGTCCCAGTGACATTGGATTGCTGTGGTGGTTGCAGGCCCCCGATGGAGACAGCTATTGAGGAAGTCTGCCAGGCAGAATCAACTGAGTCAGTCGTCCTCCTTGGTGCCTGATTCTGCTCTCTGCTGAGGTTTCCGCTGTCCAGCCGTCCCCGGGCTCCCCTAATGGATGCTTCGATTCTCCTGGAATGATAAGAACAGAGCCCTGCCCCAATACCAACCCTAGGACAATTGCCCTCTTTTTTTTGGTGGGGGGATGGGGGGGCTAGGTAGTACTTCTCCTGAAGCTAATTTGGCCTTCTGACAACATACAAAGCGTTATCTTTCAATCCGGGTTAAAGAAGAAATCATTCTCTCACCTTGGAGCTAAACCAGCTCTAGTGTATATATTTTGAGATCCCAAACGACAATCTGCCTGCATCGAGAAGGCCTTTTGTAAGTAGCCTCCAAACCTAGGTCCCTCTAAAACCCATGTGTGTGTCTCTGAACTCTAATTATTGGGATCAGGGACCTGTGTTTCCCATCTGAAGGGATCAAAGATGTGTTCCACCACTCCTGGATCGAAGTCTTTCTCTATTTAGAGTTTGCCCTGCATCAGGCTGACCCTGAGCTCCGGGATCTGCCCGTTTCTGTCTCCAGTGTGCTGGGAGCTGGGACCAAGGGTGTACTCTTCTTGAATGGTGGGACCAAGAGTATGCACCCTCACCACCCCGCTCCGTATGACTCCAGAATACATAAGACCACCAACTCTATGGTGCTCCCCCCACCTCCGCTGAAGTCAAAGGAATGGGCCAATACCACAATTCTCTTGTATTTTACCTTAGCTCCACATCTTCTCTACACCTGGAGCTCTGCAAAACCAGGCCGAATGGCTGTATCCTCTGTTCCATTCACAGTGTTTCAGCCCTGCCCCCTGCCTTTTTTTTTATTTAATAAATTTATTTGTTTGTTGCTTCAGGTTACATCATTATCATATTGTCCTCTTTTCCCGCTTCCCAGCCCCACCCTCCCATGCTCTACCCCCTGACCCTTCCATCTTGCTCCTCTGGGGTGGAATGTCCCTGCCTAACATTCTCTCACCACAGATCAGGAGTCATATAAGGGCCAAGAGCCTCTTCATTCACCGGGGGCCTACGAGGCAGTACTGCCAGTGAATGGTATCTCATTGCTACTGGGGGAATACTAAAAAAAAAGACCAACAAACACACAAACCCACAAAAACAAAGAATATCAACAAAAAAAAAGAGAGGAAAAAGAGAAGGGAAAAGGAAAAAGAAAAAAGAAAAAAAGAAAGAAAAAGAAAAAGATAAAAAAAAATTTTGTCCTTGTTCCTTTAGATGTGTTGGTTGTCATACAGATATCCTGTACAATATAGTTAAAATCCTACTATAAGTGAATAGATGCCATCCATGTGCATCCTTCTGAGACTGGGTTAGCTCACTCAGGATGAGCTCCTCTAGATCCATCCATTTGGTTGCAAATTGCATGATTTCATTGTTTCTGATAGCTGAGTAATATTCCATTGTATAGATGTACCACAATTTTTTAATCCATTCTTCAGTTGAGGGACATCTGGGTTGTTTCCAATTTCTAGCTATTACAAATCAGGCTGCTATGAACATAGAGGAGGAGATTTCCCTATGACTCCGTGAGAGGTCCTTTGGTTGTATACCCAGAAGTGGTATGGCTGGGTCCTGAGGCAAGGTTATTCCTAGATTTCTAAGATATCGCCAGACAGACCTCCATAGTGGTTGCACAAGCCTGCACTCCCACCAGCAATGGAGTAGGGTTCCCCTTTCTCCACACCCTCGCCAGCATGCCCTATCATTTGAGCTCTTTATCTTAGCCATTCTAACAGGTGTTAGGTGGAATCTCAGGGTCGTCTTGAGTTGCATTTCTCTGATGATTAAGGATGTTGAACATTTCTTCAGGTGTCTCTCAGCCCTTAGGGATTCCTCCTTTGTGAATTCTCTATTTAGCTCCATCTCCCATTTTTTGATTGGATTATTTGGTTTCTTGGCATTTAGTTTCTTGAGTTCTTTGTAGATTTTAAATAATAGCCCTCTATCAGATGTGGGGTTGGTGAAGATTTTCTCCCAATCTGTTGGTTGCCGTTTTGTTCGAATGACAGTGTCCTTTGCTTTACAGAAGCTTTTCAGTTTCATGAGGTCCCATTTATTGATTGTTGATCTCAGGTCCTGAGCTGATGGTGTTCTGTTCAGGAAGTTGTCACCTGTGCCAATGAGTTCGAGGGTTTCTTCTACTTTTTCTTCTAGTATCTTTAGTGTGGCTGGCCTTATGTTAAGGTCTTTGATCCACTTGGAATTAAGTTTTGTACAAGGTGATAGGTATGGGTCTAATTTCATTCTTTTGCAAGTGGACATCCAGTTGGACCAGCACCATTTGTTTAAGATGCTGTCCTTCTTCCATTGTGCGTTTTTGGCTTCTTTGTCAAAGATTAGTTGGCCGTAGCTGTGTGGATCCATGTTTGGGTCTTCAATTCGATTCCATTGATCCACTGGTCTGTTTCTATACCAGTACCATGGTGTTTTTATTACTGTTGCTCTGTAGTACAGCTTGAAATCTGGGATGGTGATACCTCCAGATGTTTTTTCATTGTACAGGATTGATTTAGCTATTCTGGGCTTTTTGTTGTTCCATATGAAGTTGAGAATAGCTTTTTCCAGGTCTATAAAGAATTGTGTTGGTATTTTGATAGGAATTGCATTAAATCTATATATTGCTTTTGGTAGGATAGCCATTTTTATTATGTTGATCTTACCTATCCATGAGCATGGGAGATCTTTCCATCTTCTAAAGGCCTCTTCCATTTCTTTCTTCAGGGGCTTGAAGTTCTTGTTGTATAGGTCCTTTACATGCTTGGTTAGAGTTACCCCCAGGTATTTTATGTTGTTTGTGGCTATTGTGAAGGGGGTTGTTTCCCTTATTTCTTTCTCGGTATATTTGTTTGTTGTATAAAGAAGGGCTTCTGATTTTTTTGAGTTAATTTTGTATCCAGCCACCTTGCTGAAGTTGTTTATCAGCTGTAAGAGTTCTTTGGTGGAGTTTTTGGGGTTGCTTATGTATACTAACATATCATCTGCAAATAGGGATAATTTGACTTCTTCATTTCCAATTTTTATCCCTTTGATCTCCTTTAGTTGTCTTATTGCTCTAGCAAGGACTTCAAGTACTATATTGAAGAGATATTGTGAAAGTGGACATCCTTGTCTTGTCCCTGAGTTTAGAGGAAATGCTTCAAGCTTCTCTCCATTTAATTTGATGTTGGCTACTGGCTTGCTGTATATTGCCTTTATTATTTCTAGGTATGGTCCTTGTATGCCCGTTCTCTCCAGAACTTTTAGCATGAAGGGGTGTTGGATTTTGTCAAATGCTTTTTCTGCATCTAGCGAGATTATCATGTGGTTTTTTTCTTTCATCTTGTTTATGTGGTGAATCACATTGATACTGCCTTGTAGGCCCCCGGTGAATGAAGAGGCTCTTGGCCCTCATATGACTCCTGATCTGTGGTGAGAGACTGTTAGGCAGGGACACTCCACCCCAGAGGAACAAGACGGAAGGGTCAGGGGGTAGAGCATGGGAGGGTGGGGCTAGGAAGCGGGAAAAGAGGACAATATGATAAGGATGTAACCTGAAGCAACAAACAAATTTATTAACTAAAAAAAAAAAAATGCAGGTGGCAGGGCTGAAACACTGTGAATGGAATAGAGGATACAGCCGTTTGGCCTGGTTTTGCAGACCTCCAGGTGTCGAGAAGACGTGGAGCTAAGGTAAAATACAAGAGAATTGTGGTGTTGGCCCATGCCTTTGACTTCAGCGGAGACGGGGGGAGCACTGTAGAGTTGGTGGTCTTATGTATTCTGGAGTCATACAGAGCGGGGTGGTGAGGGTGCATACTCTTGGTCCCACCATTCAAGAAGAGTACACCCTTGGTCCCAGCTCCCAGCACACTGGAGACAGAAACGGGCAGATCCTGGAGCTCAGGGTCAGCCTGATGCAGGGCAAACTCTACATAGAGAAAGACTTTGAACCAGGAGTGGTGGAACACATCTTTGATCCCTTCAGATGGGAACCACAGGTCTCTGATCCCAATAATTAGAGTTCAGAGACACACACATGGGATTTAGAGGGACCTAGGTTTGGAGGCTACTTACAAAAGGCCTTCTCGATACAGGCAGATTGTCCTTTGGGATCTCAAAATATATACACTGGAGCTGGTTTAGCTCCAAGGTGACAGAATGATTTCTTCTTTAACCCGGATTGAAAGATAACGCTTTGTATGTTGTCAGAAGGCCAAATTTGCTTCAGGAGAAGTACTACCTAGCCCCTCCCCCCAAAAAAAGAGAGCAATTGTCCCAGGGTTGGGATTGGGGCAGGGCTCTGCTCTTATCTTTCCAGGAGAATCGAAGCATCCATTAGGGGAGCCCAGGCACGGCTGGACAGCAGAAACCTCAGCAGAGAGCAGAATCAGGCACCAAGGAGGACGAGTGACCCAGTTGATTCTGCCTGGCAGACTTCCTCAATAGCTGTCCCCAATCGGGGGCCTGCAACCACGGCAATCCAATGTCGCTGGGACCATTCAGCTCTACACAATGCCCCGGCAGGAACCTCAGTGAAGCCTGCAAGATCAACTTCTGCCTACAAACTCCTTAGGTCATCTAAACAGCTGAGAACAGAAGGACTGAACATAAAGGGATTGTACTAACATTTTTAACCATTTTTTCCATTTGGGTTCGGGCCCCAAACAGGTCTACTACGACCCAAATCAGCAGGAAGTCACTTTAAGAGAGCGATGTCCCATGCCCAGAGGGTGTGGAGGGTTTTTCTCGGCCCTTCTTTTTGGTTATTTGAAGGATAACTGAAAACTCTGATATTTAGGGGAAGAGATTACAAGCTGATAAATGGTCCTGTTTAATGGGTTGTGGAGGTTAGCCCCAGGGACTTCCTACTTTTCCTTTTCTGTATCCTTCTTCCTCTCCTATGTAGGAGTGCATAGGCTTGAGAAAAATGAGACATAGACATAGCACAGGAAGGTCCAAGAAGAAGGGGCAGATTATTGAATATGCCCTTATACCTTTTATATTGATACAAAATTAGTAGTTTATTTGGCTAAAGTGGTATTGACCATTGTTTATTGTGCAAAAATAAGATTGTATTGGATTACATCGGTATTGATCTTTGTATATTGATACAAAATTAAGATTATAGTTGGCCACAATGGTATTGACCCTTGTATATGGACGTAATATTAAGATTGTATTGGACTACATAGGCATTGATCTTTGTATATTGGTACATAATTAAGAGTATATTTAACCACAATTGAATAGATCTTTGTATACTTATACAAAATTAAAGGTAACGCTTCCTAATGGTATCATACCTAGAGATACTTAAAAATAAAATGTGAAGCTCTGGCCTCTTGATACCAACCGTCTAAAACGATCTAGAATAGTTAAGTAAAACAAACTCCTAGTCATGCAAACATGTCACTTTGTTAGCTACTATGACAGTCTATCACAGATATTCTCTAAACTACCCAGTAATCAAGTTGCTAAGAGACAAGCAACATTTGCTTATCTAAATACAAGAGATGGATAGGGCATCTTCAAAAACCCCAAGAGATCTGCAGAATATGGCATTCAAAGATGTTATCTTAAATTAAGATTTTCTTTTTTTTTTTTTGATATCGAGACATATCAGCTCCTGACAGCACTCCCTATTCTACTCCAAGTAGAAGATAAGCATCGAAGAATCTCCAGTGTGACGTGGTTGAATTAGTGGCAAGCCTATCTCTTGGCATGAAAAAACCCCTTGCACCAACTGCAGACAGACTGCTGTCCAAAAAGGACAAAACTTGGTAGCAGGGAAGTCGACAGCCTAACTCTGCCAAGACAGGGTAGGTAAGTCCATCATAATCCCTGCTCTACATCAAATGTCTGTCAGAGAAACAGGACCCAAAGGCTGAAGACTGATGCAGGAATGTATGGAGAGAAAATGGGAACTGTCCAGGCAGTCACTGGTATGTCATTTCTTAGTTTTGGAAGCTGCAGGCCCTGCACTTCCTATATAAGCAGATACATTTATCCCTCTCAGTTCTCTGAGGTGGTTGAAGAATAGACAGCTAGAGTCTCATAGTTAAATTTTGAGCTGTTTAGGAATCAAGAGGGTGTTATAGATCTAAGAAGATACTCTTAAAAGTGTGTTGCAAGTTAGTATTAATGTTGAATCAGATATAGACCTTTAAACTCATGGAGATGCTTAGATAGTAGAATGTTAAAGTCAGGGGCCAAATATGTATAAACTGGACATTGGGAAGGTATACTGGGCCATTTAACTCTCATAAATGTGGCATATTTATATCTGTTGTTTTGTATAATACTTACTTTTATAAGAGAAGGAACCATCTGTTGGACTGAAAGGGGAAACTTCTGGGGGGAAGAGGGTGGAAGGGCAGGATAGGAAGGGGGAAGAGGGAGGGGTTTGTGACTGAGATGTAACTTGAAGAAAAAAAAATAAAGTATTTAAAAAAAGAAAAAAAATAAAGTAGAGAGCTTTAAAAAGCTGAAACAACTGAGATGATTGAGCATATGAGCACTGGAAAGGTAAATCAAAACTGTGTTAAAATTCCATTTCACCTCAGTCAGCATGAATATCATAAAGAAAGCATACATCAAATGACAATTGGGCTCCAGAAGGAAAAGGAACTGTAGTTTACTGCTGGCTAGAATAGAAATAAGTTCAGTCATTATGGAAATGAGTATGGAGTTTCTCCAAGGAATAGAAAGGAAAATTATCATATCTTCCAAAATCATTGATATGATTACATACACACACCAAAAACTAAAATACATCTTACTACAGAGATACCTACATATTCATATTTATATATCATTATCCAAATATACATGTTGGGGAATCAGCGATGTCCTCATAAATAACAATTCATTAGTAAATGTAGAAAATACATAAACTTTTATGTTACATATATGTAAATTAATAAAATATATAAATATATTATAAAATTATGCAGAAATATAGAAGATCAAATCTATATAATTTTCAGTAAGATGGATGGAATTGAAAATAATTATATTAATTTAAATAAGCTTAGATGTTTTATGTAACATCTGTAGAAACTAGAGCAGAAAAAGACATGAATCTAAAATAAGAGAAGCTAAGGTAGCTTGAGAAGAGGAGACAGAGTTGAAGTAATACAGGGACCGCATGTGATGAAAGTGTATACATGTTTGAAAACGTAGTAATGAAAATTCTTAATGGGAGCAATCAATATATACTAAAGAAAAACTGGATTAAAAATAAAATTCACAAAAAGTTTCTGGACAAATTAGATTACAGAAAAAATTAAACAGGTTCAGTAGAGATGATATTTGTGTGAGAAACTCATAGGTAATATAATCATATTAAATAGTAATATTTTAAAAAAAACCTATCTAAGTCGACAGCCTAGCTCTGCCAAGACAGGGTAGGTAAGTCCTTCATAATTCCTGCTCTACAACCAATGTCTGTCAGAGAAATGGGGCCAAATGGCTGAAGATTGATGCTGTAATGTATGGAGAGAAAATGGGAACTGTCCAGGCAGCCACTGGTATGTCATTTTTTAGTTTTGGAAGCTGCAGGCCCTGCACTTCCTATATAATCAGATGTATTTATCCCTCTCAGGTCTCTGAGGTGGTTGAAGAATAGATACCTAGAGTCTCATAGTTAAATTTTGAGTTGTTTAGGAATCAAGAGGGCATTCTGGATCTAAGAAGATATTTTTAAAATTATGAGGCAAGTTAGTATGAAAGCTGAGTTAGATATAGAACTTTAAACACATGGAGATGGTTAGATAGTAGAATGTTAAAGTCAGGTGCCAAATACATATGGACTGGACATTGGGAATGTATGCTAAGCCATATAACTTATAATTGTGGCCTATTTATTTCTGTTGTTTTGTATTGTATTTATAGTTATAAGAAAAAGAACCATTTTTTGGGCTGAAAAGGAGAGCTGTTGGGGGGAAAAATAAATACCTTAAACTAAAAAAAAAA
>CAJQZJ010033752.1:246799-282438 GCA_907164525.1 Lophiomys imhausi | reverse complement strand
TATATATATATATATATATATATATATATATATATATATATATATACAGGCCCAAAAACTGAGACAGGACTAACAGAAAATATACTATTAATCTGCTAAAGTAATATATCTGCAATAAAATGACTTCTAATAACACAGAAGGTTATTGCTGTGATAGGAGGTAATTGATGCAGAAACCCACAACTGGACAACATTCAGAGAGTGAGAGCCATTGGAGCTCTCAGCCCTAAATGAAATGCCTATATCAAATCCTTTACCTCAAACTCAGGGATCTATGTAGAAGAGAAAGTGGAAATATTGAAAGAGCTAGAGGTTGTAGATGATGAGTACAAGGAAATGGTGTCTTCTACACAAAACAATGTTGATGAACAAAAAATTCACAGAAACTATAGCAGCAATCTAAAGACCTGAATAAGTTCAAAGTACAAAAAAATCCAAGCACAGGAAAAAGGAAGTAGACACCAATTCCTACCCCTTGCCAAGAAGCTATTTATGACTGATACCTTGTGGGTATTGCAGTAACACTGAGTATACCAGCCACCATCTAGAACAGGCTCCATGCCCAACACATGAAGTCCATACTTTTTGTGTGCTTTTGTTTTGCTTTTATTTTTTTAATTTTTGTTTTTGGGTTTTTGAGACAGGATTTCTCTGAATAGACCTGGCTGTCCTAAAACTGACTCTGTAGACCAAACTGGCTTCAAACTCAGAGATCAATCTGTCTCTGCCTTCCAGGTGCTGGGATTAAAGTACCTTTTTGATGCGTTTGTGGTTTTTTGATACTTTTAGGGTTTTTTTTTTGTTGGTTTTTGGTCTTCTTGTTTGAGAGGCACAGGGATAAATAAAGAGGGAACACTGAGTTGGGTTAGTAGGGAAATGGAGGATCTGGGAGAATTTGAAGCAAGGGAAAAATTAATGTTAAAATATATTGTATGAGAAATGTTAAAATAATGTAAGAACATTGTGAATCAATCAATCCTTTGCACTCTATCATAGAAAAAGGCTGTAGTAAAACAGATATAAATGTTATCATTACTATTTCAGTGAAACAATTCTTCTCACACAACCAAAAATTATGATAGCATTTGGAAAGGACCAGTAATGTAAGTTGTTTCATCAAGATAAGTCTTCATATCTTACCATACAACCCTCGTTTAAATTATGAAAGTCATACTTAGAATGCTGCAGTGGGTATTGAGATGGTAGGACCTGAGCTTTTTTCTTTTTTTTTTTTTCTCAAAACTGAATTCAGTTTTGTTGGCCTAAATTAAGAAATCAATAAAAAGAGACAATTTCTACATGATTGGAAAGTAAAGGGAGAATACTTTTGCAACTATTGAACCCAGTGTACTTCATTGACTACTGAAAATAATATGAACAATATTATGCTCCATTGATTTCTTGCAGAAGTATAAAATGGATACAATCTCGACATTTTATTTCTGAAAATAACAGTTTTATCTTTAAAATATATTTTATTTGCCTAAAATATGTATATATTTTGATTTGACTATTTTGAGCAGTAGATCTAATTAGTAGGACAAGAACTCCATTTCCACAAAGCTTGTTAAAGACTTGTTGTATGAGATATTACTGCTAATTCATAAATATTGAAAATTTACTATTAAAGTTCTTGATACGATGGGATGCAACTTGAAATAGTTGCTTTCATTTCTTATAGAAGCTGGTGGAAAATTCGAGGTTCAACACACCATTTACTGTTTTAAAGCGGTGACAGGATAAATGGTATGTTCTTGAAGAGAAATACATCATCAGTGATAAACAACTCAGAAATCAGTCAAGCAAGTAATGCATCATAGGTCAAAAACTACACCAGTAACAATACTGCACATGGAGGTAATACTACACATGTCATATTTGAAGAAGGAAATGTTTTCATATTACTATATACTCAACAAGCCTTATTACTTGCACAGCAATATGAAGAATTTATAAAAGTGGTATAGGAGCACTGTAAAAAATATGGCTAATAAAGTTATTTACCAGTATTTATATTATATTTAACTGGTTCGGTGGCTAATCTTGAACCATCCATTATAAATGAGCACACACAGTCATCATGTGTGGATTTTAACAAGCTTTGGCCTGAATTGTGCAATATTAGCCTATCGAAGCTAGCTCATAATTCTATTACCCAAATATGACCCCATATATACATATGTCCCCTTGGACTTGCCATTCTCCACGATATGCTGATGTTCCTGGCCATGTGGAATGAGGTTCTTTTTTCTAACCCTGGTATGTCTCCTTCTTCCTGCTGCTCCTAGCTGGAATGAATTAATCCTCTGTCTAAAGTGTAGGCTTACTGTTACAATCTCAGGAAGTCCCACCTTCCTCTGTCTTTGCCCAATTTCAGGCCTCGGCATTTTATTTAACCAATCGGAGTCAATGTAAGTAACAGACAGAAAGCAGGACCAATTAACATTTAGAATGCTTAACATTACCCCATCAGAGCACATTTACAATTTTAAGAAATATAACACAACAAATATGGTATGTAATTAACAACTAAAACTCATCAGGGATACTAGACAAATAATAAATTGCAATGTAATTATAAAAGAAAGTAAATGTTCACTAGAACTGAATATTAAGTTTTATACAAGAAGAAAGATGATATTCCTAGTGTATTTAATGATACTTATATTTGAGAAATAGAAAGGAATGAGGCTTCTTCATTCATGGTTTATCCTGTATCTCCTCAACTCAAGATAAATTAAGGGCAAATACGGCAATATATTTTTTTTCTACTTCCAGTAGTGTACAGCCATAGAAGTCATATGGATATTATCTTAAGTTTATTTAAATATTTAAACAAATATAGTCAAAATACTTAAGTAAAATACCTAGATATAGAAGTAGCCTACAGCTAATTTGCCTTTTCAAAGGGAAACTCACAGTGTGGTCCTGAAGATTGGTGAATAATAAGAAAACATTTTTTCCATGTAAAGAGCAAAATACAACCATGTGGAAAAATTTTACAAGTTTGAAGAACACCATATGTCTCCACTTAACCTATTTTGGAAGACATACCTTGGAAATGATCCATATTTTCTGGGATGTTTTTGATAGGTTTTGTTGGCTTTTGTGTGTTTAATAATGACACAGAAAAAGAAAGGAATGGTTCTACAGTTTCTGTTCAATTTATTTTCTCCAAGGAATTCCTAGGGCTACCTGCCATATCAAGTGTAGGTTAGATGAATTTGTTTATTTAGCTTTACCCCTCATTCCCAGTATCAGAACATACTGCTCAACTTCTCAACTTTCTAGAAGAGTTTGTTAGTTTAACTTTGTCCCTCATGATCACTGTCAGAACATGCTCAACTTCACAACTTTCTAGGAAACAAAGAATACAGAGTCTCCCCTTCCAATGTTAAACTTTCTATTTTCCAAGAAAAAATCTAGACTTCTTGTTATGTCCTAAAATCTGTGAACTCACTCTTTTATTATTATTATAATGTTTATTTATTACATCAAGTTACATCTCCATCATTGTGCCCTCTTTCCACCCCTTCAGTTTCTACCCTCCCACTGTCTCCTCCCTCTCCCACCCATCCCACTCTTCTGATGGGGAGCATCCCTACAAATCAGCCCCTCTCAGTTCAAAAGTCATGTGAGGGCTAAGAGCTTCCTCTTGCACTGGGGGCCTACATGGTAGCACCCCTAGGGCAAATTGTCCCATTGATAGGTAACACAGTCTATCTTCCTGATCTTTTGGGTGTGTTGGTTGTAGGATAGTTATCCTGTACTATATGGCTAAAATCCAATTATAAGTGAGTAGATGCCATGTGCATCTTTCTGAGTTTGGGTTAGCTCACTGAGGATGAGCCTCTCGATTTCTACCATTTGGCTGTGATTTGCATGATTTCCTTGTTTCTGATAGCTGAGTAGTTTTCCATTTTGTAAATGTACCACAATTTTTTTATCCATTTGTCAGTTGATGGACATCTGGGTTGTTTCCAGTTTCTAGAAATTACAAATAAGGCTTCTATGAACATAGATGAGGATATGTCCCTGTGGTTTGGTGAGGAATCATTTGGATGGATACCCAGAAGTGGTGTGGCTGATTCTCGAGGTAGGGCTATTCTAAGTTTTCTAAGATATCGCCAGGCTGATTTCCATAGTGGTTGTACAAGTGTGCACTCCCACCAGCAATGGAGGAGTGTTCCCCTTTTCTCCACAACCTCACCAGCATAGGCTGTCATTTGAGTTTTTGATCTTAGCCATTTTGACAGGTGTGTGATGGAATCTCAGAGTCGTCTTGAGTTGCATTTCTCTGGTGATTAAGGATGTTGAGCATTTCTTCAAATGTCTCACTGCCATTCACAAAGATTCCTCCTTTGTGAATTCTTGGTTTAAGTTATGTTTCCCATTTTTTAATTGGATTATTTGGTTTCTTGAGTTCTTTATAAATTTTGGATATTAGCCCTCTGTCAGAAGTGGGGTTGGTAAAGATCTTTTCCCAATCTGTAGGTTGTGGTTTTGTTTAAATGACAGTGTCCTTTGCCTTACAGAAGCTTTTCAGTTCCATGAGGTCCTATTTATTGATTGTTGGTCTTAGAGCTTGAGCTATTGGTGTTCTGTTCAAGAAGATGTCACATGTGCCAATGAGTTAGATGCTTTTCCCCACTTTCTTTTCTATTAGCTTTAGTGTGTGAGGCTTTATGTTAAGGTCTTTGATCCACTTGGACTTACATTTTGTACAAGGTGATAAGTATGGGTCTAATTCCATTCTTTTACATGTCAACATCCAGTTAGACCAGCACCATTTGTTGAAGATGCTGTCCTTTTTCCATTGTACAGTTTTGGCTCCTTTGTCAAAAATTAAGTGACGATAGGTGTGTGGGTTTATTTCTGGGTCTTCAATTCGATTGCATTGATCAACTGGTCTGTTTATATAGCAGTACCATGCTGTTTTTATTACTGTTGTTCTGTAGTACAGCTTGAAATCTGGCATGGTGATACCTCCAGATGTTTTTATTATTATTATTATTATTATTATTATTATTATTATTATTATTATTATTTATTATTATACAGGATTGATTTAGCTATTCTAGTTCTTTTGTTATTCCATATGAAGTTGAAAGTTGTTTTTTCCAGGTCTATAAAACTTGTGATGTTATTTTAATAGGAATTGTATTAAATCTGTATATAGCTTTTGGTAAGATAGCCATTTTTATTATGATGATCCTACCTATCCATGAGCATGGGAGATCTTTCCATCTTCTGATGTCCTCTTCAAATTCTTTCTTCAAAGACTTGAATTTCTTGTCATACAGGTCCTTCACTTGCTTGATTAGAGTTACCCCCATGTATTTTATACTGTTTGTGGCTATTGTGAAATGTGAACTCAATCTTGATAACAGACTATACATGCAGTCCTTTATACCTCTAACCACTAAGTAAGAAATTTCTTCCTTCCTGGGCCTTGAAGTGGGACTCTGAATGTTGTTTCCAAACTTTGTTCTTGTACATCCCCACTTTGAAGTATTTAATGGATTTCCAGCTGAGGTCCTGGACCCTACCAAGCCTGTTTGCCTCTTAGACACACACTTCAAGCACATTCTCTAGCTCTTCAAGACCATTACAAATCCTTTATACTATTAAAAATGGAAAAAAAGATCCTGGAGGTTTCGAAACAAAACAGAGAATCCGACCTTGTTGCTAATATTTTTCCCTATAGTGTTAGGAATCCTCTAAGATCACATTTGGTCACCTCTCTCTGTCTTCTCTACACCGTGGCTCAAGGATCTCCTATGAGACAACCATCTCTCTATTGTGTCCTTCTAAGCTTCAACTTTTTCACATACCTTCCTAGAAAATCCATATATTTCACTTGATTCTTTTCTTGCTCTCCTCTTAACTAAGCTACATTCCTTCCCATGATCACTACCCTCACACATTCTTGACTAGAATTACTTGGCATCATTAGCTAAAAAAATTCACAACTTATTATTTTCCCTGTCATGTCCTGAATATAATTGGTTTATTGAAAGAAGCTCATTTTTCATCTTCCTAGGCTGGCGTAGTAAGATTCTACCCCTTTAACGTCAGGCACAATTTCTCACAAGACAGAGATCATAGTTCTCATCACAGCCCTCATTTTAACACAAGACAATACCATCAAGATATATATATATATATATATATATATTCCAAACATGTTTTCCATATTCTACACCACCACAACTCATTTGGCAAAAGAAGGGCTTCTTTACCACCAAGAGTACATCTATTACCAATAGACCACCAAACCTCAAGCTACTATAAGCCCCTTATTTTCCCAATCTGTTGACAGTTATTCAGTTTTTAGATAATTGGACCTATACTAATGATAATAGCTTTGGAAAGTGCATTTTCTGTCAAAACTGCTAGGGAGGTTAGTCAAAACCTCATTCAACTTCCTCCATTTTCATCTTGGCCCCTCCAAACTTAATACCTATTTCCTGAGTCTCAATGAGAGACCATCTAGTCCATGTGAGCTATTTGGGGCCTCCAAGGTTGGTTTCTTATACAAGGCACATATTATCTCTGAAGCTCAGGCAAACCCTTCCTGACAGCATTTCACAAGTCCTTTAACATTGGATCTTCGAACCATTCTTCCACCTTTCTGTTCTTAAGGCTATAACCTGGGGATGCTCCACCAGCACACAAACCTTCCCCAAGGGAGACTTGCAACTGGCTCTCTCCTTCATTCTTCACCAATTTTAGGGTAATCTTTCATTGTAAGACTGGCAGCTAGATTTCACACATATGCCTCCTAACAAAAAGCTAATTTTTTTCTCATGGTAGACAGTTTTTCACAATGAATAGAAGCTTTCCCTACCATGGCTGAAACTGCAAAAGTGGCCCATTTTTACCTCATGAATGATATTTTATGGATTTGGACTTCATAGATCCACACAATCAGAGGCAGAGCAGCATTTATCTCCAAAGTCTCCAATATTTTAAGGACTTCAGGGATTCAATGGCCACTTCACACACCCTATCCGCATCTACTGTCCTTGGCAAAACAGAGTTGAGGATCTTATTAAGACACATCTATCAAAACTGTATTCCGAACTTCACCTCCCTTGTACTCAACACCTACCTCTACCCTTTAACCCCATTTGGACTTCGCCACAAGCTCCTTCCTCCTCAACCCATTTGAGTTAATGTGAGGTCACTCTTTTTTTTTTTCTACTTACCTCCTCTGAACCTAGCCTACTCCATGGCTACTTAACATTCTTTCACTCTCTTAAGATACCTTCTTCAGGAAAATCTGATCTTATTCTCCCCTATACCTCCACTGATTCTATCACCCAAATCATTGTACCTCAAGACTAAAGGTTTCTTCATGCATGCTCTGGTATCACACTAGATGCATGCAAATTTGTCCTTTTTCACCACACCAACTACAAGAAAACTTCAGGAATTAACATCCTGGATCCATCTTAAGCTACTCAAGTGAGCGCTGGTTCCCCAGCCTGATAAGTACTGAAGTTGATTGACAAGATCATTAAATCTTAAGCTCTCTCACCTACTGGCTATCCCTAAGAATGGATATTTAATTTTCCTTTCCCTGTCCTTGGGGATCCTTTACACCCTGTTAATCACCACAACCAGGTATCAAACTTTGAACTTTTAAATCTGTGCCCAAGATAAAGCTCTCCCTAAAATCTTTAATGTTACCTTCTATCTTTATTCAGGATATGCTTTAGATATCCACATTACATTTGATTTCCATGCAGCCTGCTCAGTCAATCATGGATCTAAACTGTCCTCTTACCTCCATGCTAACTCTAAATATATTGACTTTCCTTAGGATCAAACAAACAAACAAAAAAAAAACTTTAAAGGTAAGACCATATGGGAAGGTTTGATCATTCTGGGACTATAGATACCATTATTCTTCTCCAATAACTCAAACTTGGCATCTTTGTTATCTAAGAAATATCGAATTGCAAATGAGTCAAGGGTTTGAAGGGATTGCCTATACTTCACTAGATTGGGGCCTTCTACCAGAAAAAAATTAAAATATTTAGGTTTCTGGAAAATCCTCTGTCCACACTTGTTGACATAGTAGTGATGTCCATAATAAATATGGGTGTCCAACTTAAGCTCAGCATTATCCATGCATAGAAACATCTCCCTTAATCTCACAGTCATGTATGGCCATCCTAAGTGATTCCCTTATATTTTTTAAAAACTATGGAAATATCACCAAATCCTTCAACACAAACTTGTGCTTCCTTTGAGCTCCCTTGCAATAATGCTTTCTGATGATTTTCTGCCTCATAAAAATAACTCTAAGCTTAATATATTGTAACCCTAAGACAATTTCTTGGCCTTCATTTCTACCAGTACCTTTCTACCCTCTAGAAATACCAGGCCATTGTATTTTCTGTAGCCATTCTCTATGTTGCCCTCCTTCTACCCATGTCAGTACCTCAATCACAAAATCCTTATTAACCCCATAAAGAGCACTATTCTAAAGCTGCTCCAAGATCTATTTATACATAGACATATCAACCCATGGTATATGTTTTCCACTCTCTATTACCTTTTCATCTTATTCTCCACAGTCATATAGAAATTTTAACTCTTGTGCAGATCACACACAGATGAAATCAAGCTGTGTCTCTCCAAGACATGACTGTCATAAGTCTGACAGCTTCAGTAGAGGCTATAGGTAGTGGGTAGACTGGTACATTGTCTATATCTATCCCAGCAGATATCCATTCAACAGACAAACCTCATCCAGGAGTCAACCTTGGCCCTAAAATTCCTCTAAAACCAGCTTATTTCCTAAATTCAGTGGTCCTGCAAAGCCAGAGAGCCTTTGACTTGCTGACCACCAAAAAGGGAAGCATCCATTTTTGCGCAATGAACACTGTTGGTAAAAATCAACCAGTCTTGTCACATAGAAGATAACAATCTTACATGAACTGGTTTACATATGACAGCATCCAGGAACTGACACCAAACCAAGGTCTTCCTTTGGGACCTTGGCTCCTTCCTTTCATTGGCCCATTAATATCCATACTTATTACAATTGACATCTCTTTAGGTTCTTTCAAGAGGAAATTAGTGAAATGACCATACAGTAAACCAGAAGATCCTGAATAAATTTCTTCAGGTCTTCTACCATTGTCTGCCAGCTCAAGTCTCTGCTTTGGACCAGTATTGCAGCCACCAACTCACTGAGCAGGAAGTAACCAGGGTGGTGTGGAGGACTACACTTGCCACTTATCATCGATGAAAGACTGACTGTTAGGTCACAAAGCAGGCCCCCTAATGGTAGTACTACTGACTATATCTTAAGAAGGCAGCTCTAGCCCCATGCAACCCAGATTCTTAATGAGTAAATGGGGGGATTCCCTCAAGTAAATGGAAGAATTCTTAAATGAAAAACAAGAAATCTAAACTCAACACTCCTTGGAAACCTCATGATACAGATTTCTGTTTGTCGTGAAAGCCACCAATTCCTTTCCTACAAGCTGCTGCTATTTATTCTCATAAGACAGTCTATGAGGATTTGTTCCCCAAGAAGTTATCTGTTTTCCATTAACTGAGTGGCATAGTTCAGTAGTTTTGCTGAACCTGTTTGCACTCATAAAATTATTAAAATAAAATTTCTGCTATGAGTTTAGTTTAACAAACAAAAATATATGGCTTCTGATAGAAATAATATCTACATACCTAATATTCAATTATAGTCTTTGATATTTGAATGTAATTTATTTTCTTTGGAAATGAGACTGAAATCGTTTATGGAGATAGATAAGTTGTCTTCAAAAACCTCAAGAGATCTGTAGAACATGGCATTCAAAGATGTTTTCTTAACTTAAAAATTTTGGATATTGAGACAGCATCCCCTATTCTACTCCAAGTAGAGGAAGAGCATCAAAGAATCTCAATTTAGAGATGGTTGCATTAGTGGCAAGTTTGTCACTGGGCAAGAAAAATCCCTTGCTTCAACTGCAGACAGAATGCTGTCTGAAAAGAACAAAACTTGGAAGCAGGTAATTTGACATCCTAGCTCTGCCAAGACAGGGTAGACAAGTCCTTCATAATTCCTGCTTTACAATTAATGTCTGTCAGAGAAATGGGCCAAATGGCTGAAGATTGATGTTCTAATGTGTGGGGAGAAATTGGGAACTGTCCAGGCAGCCACAGGTATGTCATTTCTTAGTTTTAGGAGCTGCTGGCCCTGCACTTCCTGTATAATCAGATATATTTATCGTTCTGAAGAGAACTCTTAAAAAGAGTGATGGAGATACTTAAGTATAGCTCTCCACAATTTATGGCTTCTAGCAAGGGTGTGAGGGGGAAGGACTCAGTTCTATTTAAGGGATAGGCTACTGACAGATCCATCATGCTCCAATGAGTAGATAGATGACACAAATTATACTTGTTATTTTTTAATTTTTCTATATTTTTGTTCTTATTTTTATTTGTACATTTTTGGGTGAGATCATAAGGGTGGGAGCCAGACATGGAAGTGAGTATTATGGAGTGCAAAATGAATGAGGTATCCCAGACTCAGAAAGAGAAATATAGTAGGTGTCCACTTCTATGTGGATATTAGCTGTTAAATCAATGATAACCAAACTACAATACATAGAATCACACAAGGTAGAGAGAGTGTACAGGACTAGGTGGAACAGATAGATCTCATTAGGAAAGGGAAATATAATAAATAGATACTGATGAAGAAAGTGCGGGAATGGCAGGATAATGATGGGAGGGGAAGGAGACTGAGGTTTATGAGAAGGAATATGGGGAGAAACAGATAAAATTAATGAAGATTTTATGGGTAGTATGAAACTAATAAATAGAAACTTTCTAAAATATATACATATATGAACATGATCTAAAATGCAATCCTGGTAGCATAATACTGTGTAAATGGTAATTTCTGCCAGTATAATACATATGTTTCCATCCAATTTTGCCTTACTAAGATTAAGTACATAAACTTTGTACTTATTCAGTGTTTAATAATCACTCATTAAAAGCAAAACCATAGGGGGATCCAAGATGGCGGCCGCCCGCACGGACGTATTTTGATTTCGGGGTTAACAGTCACAGGGCGGTGATTGTTGCAGCACGCTGTACAAACGGCTTGACCCCCTCTAGATCTCACCCAACTACCCAGGGACCACTGAGGGTCCCTGGGCAGGACGCTCCTTCCCACTCTTAGACATGCAAGGAAGCCGCTGGACCAGGGAATCGGGATACCCCCATCCCCCAACAGGAGACACGCCGGGTAAGTTCCAATCTAATACCCAGCGGGCAGATTCAGATCCCACGCAGAGATAATCCCCACCCTGCTGGGCACCCTCAGGTCTCGCACAGAGGATCCAGCTATCTGGCAAAACATTGCGACCCTTGGAAGTGAGCACAGCTCTGCTGCAAAGTGCTTTCAGACTGCAGATTGCAACCCACTGCTGTGACTTCACTGGCCAGTTTCCAGACTGTGGGAGCGGCAAGGCTATTGAGGATGAAGGGCAGATTTACCCACCACAGGAACCAACCCTGGGCAAACTGCGAGGTATTTGAAACTGTTGTATATTGGACTTTTGTATCATTACTGGCCATTCCTGTGGGGAACCAGAGCTTACTTGTACACAGCTCCATCCCCTGGATTAGGTAGGTCTCCACCTAGGAGGCGGGGCCGAATGACTCACCTTATAGGGGTGGAGTAAGGCAACTCGACTCCTACACCAAAGCACCACCTTTGGACCCAAGTCCAGAAGACAGCTAAAAAATTCCACATGGCCAGAGGCCCCAGACCAAAAAATAAAATAAAAAAAATAAAAAAAAACAGAGCGAAATGACTCCAACAAAAGAAAGCAACGCTATTCCGTCTAGCCCAAACCAAATCACCACAGCTGAAACACATGAAAACTATGACAATTCTACATTATGGAACGTGATAGAGTCCCTTCAAGAAGAACTTAAATTTATGAAGGAATTCAAAGAAGCCACAATTGCATATACAAAAGGGATGGAAAACATCATTAGAGAACTTTAGAACATGGTGAGTCAACTTGAACAAGAAAAAGAGAGGGCAATGGAAGACTTCAAGTCAAAGACAAGCAAACTGGAGCAGGAAATGTACAAAACAAATAACATCACTAAAGAAATGAAAATGGAAACAATAAAGAAAACACAGTCAGAGTTAAAAATGGAAATGGAGAATAAAGGGAAGAGAACAGGAACTATGGATTTGAGTACCAAAAACAGGATTCAAGAGATAGAAGACAGGATCTCAGGCATGGAAGACTCGATGGAAGAAATCAATACAACATACAAAGAAAATGAGAAAGCTAAAAAATCTCTCACCCACAATATCCAAGAAATCAAGGACTCAATGAAAAGATGGAACCTAAGAATTATAGGCATAGAGGAAAGAGAATACTCCCGACTCCATGGTCTAGGAAATGTCTTCAACAAAATCATAGAAGAAAACTTCCCAAACCTAAAGAAAGAGATGCCAGTAAAAATCCAAGAGGCTTACAGAACACCAAACAGATTAGATCAGAAAAGAAACTCCTCTCGCCACATAATAATAGAAACTCCAAATGTAGAGAACAAAGAAAGGATATTAAAAGCTGTAAGAGAAAAAGGCCAAGTCACATACAATGGCAGACCCATCAGAATTACACCTGACTTCTCCTCAGAAACTTTAAAAGCTAGAAGGGCCTGGACAGATGTCCTACAAGCCCTGAGAGAACACAGGTGCACAGCCAGACTACTATACCCAGCAAAACGCTCTATCAACATAGATGGAGAAAACAAGATATTCCATGACAAACTCAAATTCAAACAATATCTCCCCACAAACCCAGGCCTACAGAAGACCCTAGAAGGAAAATTCCAACACAGAGAAGATAACTACACCCAAGAAAACAGAGGAAATAGAAACCTCCACAGCAACTAAACAAAAAGAAACACAAGACAGCCAGCTAAACCAAAATAATGGGAAATAACAACCCCTGGTCACTAATATGCATCAACATAAATGGATTCAACTCGCCAATAAAAAGACACAGACTTACAGACTGGATCCGTAAACAAGACCCATCTTTTTCCTGTATACAAGAAACACATCTCACTACTGAAGATAAACACTATCTCAGAGTAAAGGGCTGGGAAAAGGCTTTCCAAGCAAATGGACCCAGGAAACAAGCTGGAGTCGCCATCCTAATAACAAACAAAATAGACTTCCAATTGAAGTTAATAAAAAATGATAGAGAAGGGCATTACATACTTGTTAAAGGAAATATCCATCAAGAGGACATCTCAGTATTGAACATCTGTGCCCCAAATACAAAGGCACCTACATTCATAAAAGAAATGCTTCTAAAACTTAAATCGCACATCGATCCAAACACTTTAATAGCGGGAAACTTCAACACCCCACTCACAACTATGGACAGATCATCAAGACAGAAGTCAAACAGAGAAATAATGAGTCTAACAGAGATCATGAAACAAATGGACCTAACAGATATATACAGAAAGTTTCACCCAAACACAAAAGAATACACCTTCTTCTCAGCACCACATGGAACCTTCTCAAAAATCAACCATATAGTTGGACACAAAGATAGCCTCAACAGATACAAGAAAATTGAAATAACCCCTTGTATCTTATCAGATAACCATGGAATAAAGCTGGACTTCAATAGCAAAAGAATCAACAGAAAGTCAACACTCACATGGAAATTGAACAACACTTTACTAGAAGAACCCTGGGTCAGGGAAGAAATAAAGAAGGAAATCAAAGACTTCTTAAAATTCAACGAAAATGAAGACACAACATACCCAAACCTATGGGACACAATGAAAGCTGTGCTACGAGGAAAGTTCATAGCACTATGTGTCTTTAAAAAGAAAATTGTGACAGCTCATATAAGTGAATTAACAGCTAAACTGGGTGAATTGGAAAAAAGAAAAAAGAAGCAAACACTCCCAAGAGGAACAGAAGGCAGGAGATCATCAAACTTAGGGTTGAAATCAACAACTTAGAAAAAAAAAGAACTATACAAAGAATCAATGAAACCAACACTTGGTTCTTTGAGAAAATCAACAAAATAGACAGACCCTTAGTCAAATTAACTAAAAGAGAGAGGGAGAAAACACAAATCAACAAAATCAGAAATGAAAAGGGAGAAATAACAACAGACATTGAGGAAATCTAGAGAATATTTGGGTCCTACTTTAAAAATCTATATTCCACCAAATTTGAAAACTTAAGTGAAATGGACAATTTTCTTGATAGATTCCACATACCAAAGCTAATTCAAGATTAGATAAACAGATTAAACAGCTCTATAACCCCTAAGGAAATAGAAACAGTAATTAAAAATCTCCCAACCAAAAAAAAGCCCAGGGCCAGATGGCTTTAGAAAGGAATTCTACCAGACCTTCAAAGAGTAGCTAACACCAATACTTTTCAAACTCTTTCACCAAATAGAATCTGAAAGAACATTGCCAAACTCATTCTATGAGGCCACAGTCACTCTGATTCCTAAACCACACAGACCCAACAAAGAAAGAGAACTTCAGACCAATCTCTCTCATGAACATAGATGCAAAAATACTTAATAAAATACTAGCAAACCGAATTCAAAAACACATCAAAAGTATCATACACCATGATCAAGTAGGCTTCATCCCTGGAATGCAGGGATGGTTCAACATATGAAAGTCTATCAACATCATTCACCATATAAACAAGATGAAAGAAAAAAACCACATGATAATCTCGCTAGATGCAGAGAAATCATGTGACAAAATCCAACACCCCTTCATGCTAAAAGTTCTGGAGAGAACGCGCATACAAGGACCATACCTGGAAATAATAAAGGCAATATACAGCAGGCCAGTGGCCAACATCAAATTAAATGGAGAGAAACTTGAAGCATTTCCTCTAAACTCAAGGATAAGACAAGGATGTCCACTTTCATGATATCTCTTCAATATAGTACTTGAAGTTCTTGCTAGAGCAACAAGACAACTAAAGTAGATCAAGGGGATAAATATTGGAAACGAAGAAGTCAAATTATCTGTATTTGTAGATGAAATAATAGTATATATAAGCAATCCCAAAAATTTCACCAGAGAATCTTACAGCTGATAAACACCTTCAGCAAAGTGGCTGGATACAAAATTAACTCAAAAAAATCAGAAGCCCTTCTTTATACAACAAACAAATATACCGAGAAAGAAATAAGGGAAACAACCCCCTTCACAATAGCCACAAACAGCATAAAATACCTGGGGGTAACTCTAACCAAGCAAGTAAAGGACCTGTACAACAAGAACTTCAAGCTGTTGAAGAAAGAAATGGAAGAGGCCTTTAGAAGATGGAAAGATCTCCCATTCTCATGGATAGGTAGGCTCAACATAATAAAAATGGCCATCCTACCAAAAGCAATATATAGATTCAATACAATTCCTATCAATATACCAACACAATTTTTTATAGACTTGGAAAGAGCTATTCTCGATTTCATATGGAATAACAAAAAGCCCAGAATTGCTAAATCAATCCTGTACAATAAAAGAAATCTGGAGGTATCACCATCCCAGATTTCAAGCTGTACTACAGAGCAATAGTTGTAAATACAGCATGGTATTTGTATAGAAACAGACCAGTAGATCAATTGAATCAAATTGAAGATCCAGGAATAGACCCACACACTTATGGCCACCTAATTTTTGACAAAGAAGCCAAAACGGCACAATGGAAGAAGGGCAGCATCTTCAACAAATGGTGCTGGTCCAACTGGATGTCCACTTGTAAAAGAATGAAATTAGACCCATAAATATAACCTTGTACCAAACTTAAGTCCAAGTGGATCAAAGACCTTAACATAAGGCTGGTCACACTAAATCTACTAGAAGAAAAGGTTGGGAAATACCTTAAACTCATTGGCAGAGGTGACCACATCCTGAACAGAACACCAACAGCTCAGGACCTGAGATCAACAATCAATAAATGGGACCTCATGAAACTGAAAATCTTCTGTAAGGCAAAAGACACTGTCATTCGAACAAAACGGCAGCCTACAGACTGGGAGAAAATCTTCACCAACCCCACATCTGACAGAGGGCTAATATCCAAAATCTACAAAGAACTCAAGAAATTAAATGCCAAGCAACCAAATAATCCAATCAAAAAATGGGGGACAGAGCTAAATAGAGAATTCACAAAGGAGGAATCCCTAATGGCAGAGAGACACTTGAAGAAATGCTCAACATCCTTAATCATCAGAGAAATGCAACTCAAGAAGACTCTGTGATTCCATCTCACACCTGTCAGAATGGCTCAGATCAAAAGCTCAAATGACAGCACATGCTGGCGAGGGTGTGGAGAAAGGGGTACCCTACTCCATTGCTGGTGGGAGTGCAGGCTTGTGCAACCACTGTGGAGGTCAGTCTGGCGATATCTTAGAAAACGTGGAATAGCTTTGCCTCAGGACCCAGCCATACCCCTTCTGGGTATCCACCCAAATGCCTCTTCACGGAATCAAGGAAGTTTCCTCATCTATGTTTATAGCAGCCTTATGTGTAATAGCAAGAAACTGGAAACAACCCAGATGTCCCTCAACAGAAGAATGGGTTAAAAAACTGTGGTACATCTACACAATGGAATATTATTCAGCTATCAGGAAACATGAAATTATGCAATTTGCAGCCAAATGGATGGAACTAGAAAAGCTCATCCTGAGTGAGCTAACCCAGATTCTGAAGCATGCATATGGCATCTATTCACTTATAGTTGGATTTTAGCTATATAGTAGAAGGTATCGATACTACAACTAACACACCAAAGGGAACTTGCACATAGATTTTTATTTTTTATTTATTTTTTTAAATAATTTTTTAATTTTTTTATTTTTCGTCTTTTTTATCTATTTGTCTGTAGAGAGCTGCGAAGTGCCGCGCCCTAAAGATGGCGCTGGCCTCCGCCTTCCACCAGCCCGACGGTGAGTGCTCTTTTTGATAATAAGTTCATATTTGGCAAAGACTGCTGATCTGGCTTGCTTCCGCATACGCAGACCTCTAAGATAGCACCACTTGGCTTTACTTGACTGGCTGTCTAATTAGTATTTAGCCTGTGGGTTGGGTCTGCCCCATTATTCGGAAGACTGTTTTCAAGGGACCTGAATAAACTGCAGGAGAAGAGCTTTTATGAGTTGCGTCATTCCTTGCTGGACAAGGGGGGACGCGACATTTGTCTGCTTATTTGTTTGTTTGTTTTTTAGTTTTCTCTCCCAGGCAATGAGACACTTTTCACTGGTGGTACTGCCTCGTGGACCCCCAATGAATGAGGAGGCTCTTGGCCCTCATATAACCTCTCAACTGAGATGAGGGACTGTTATATAAGGACACCCCACCCCAGAGAAATGGGATGGAAGGTTTAGGAGGTAAAGAAAAAAAATGAATTGTGATGTTTCGGCCTTTTACTACTAATTGTCATAAACTGTTTAGGATAATTAAGAAATGCAAACTAATAGTTATGCAAGCGGGTCATTTTGCTAGGTAGTATGACAGCCTGTTATAGTTACTTGCTAAGCTAATCAGAAATAAACCTGCTAAGAGACAAGCAACATCTGCTTACCCTAATATAAGAGATAGATAGGGCCTCTTCAAAAACCTCAAGAGATCTGCAGAATATAGAATTAAAAGATGTTTTCGTAACTTTAGATTTTTTATATCAAGACATATCAACTCCTGACAGCACCCTCTATTCTACCCCAAGTAGAAGATGAGCACTGAAGAATCTCCCGTGGGAGATTATTGAATTAGTCGCAAGCCTATCTCTTGGTAGGAAAAGCCCCTTGCTCCAACTCTAGACAGAATGCTGTCCAAAAAGGACAAAACTTGGAAGTAGGTAAGTCGACAGCCTAGCTCTGCCAAGACAGGGTAGGCAAGTCCTTCATAACCCCTGCTCTACAATCAATGTCTGTCAGAGAAACAGGGCCAAATGACTGAAGATCGATGCTGTAATGTATGGAGAGAAAACGGAAACTGTCCAGGCAGCCACTGGTATGTCATTTCTTAGTTTTGGAAGCTGCAGGCCCTGTACTTCCTATAAAATCAGATATATTTATCCCTCTCAGGTCTCTGAGGTGGTTGAAGAACAGATAGCTAGAGTCTCATAATTAAATTTTGAGTTGTTTAGGAGTCAAGAGAGTGTTATAGATCTAAGAAGATGTTTTTAAAATTGTGTTGTAAGTTAGTATGAATGTTGAGTTAGATATAGAACTTTAAAATCATGGAGATGTTTAGATAGTAGAATGTTAAAGTCAGGTGCCAGATACATATGGACTGGACATGGGGAATGTACGCTAAGCCATGTAACCTCATAACTGTAGCCTAATTACCTCTGTTGTATTGTATTGTATTTATTATTATAAGAGAAAGAGCCATTTGTTGGACTGAAAGGGTAAACTGTAGGGGGAAATAAGATGTACCTTAAACTTAAAAAAAAGGGAAGAGGATGAGGGGGTTGAGGGTGGGAGGGTGGGACTAGAGAGGGGAATAGGGAGGGGACTGAGATTGAGATGTAACTTGAAGAAATAAAAAAATAAAGGTAAAAAAAACAACAAGAAAAAAAGTAATCATTTTCAATTGTCTTAATAAAGGATTTTAATTTCAAAAAAAATCAAAACCGTGTATTTTTATAATAGATACTAAGACACTCACCAACTTAGGCATTGAAATTCTAACATAATTCAATAAAGTGTTCTTGAGAGATAATATAAAATCTGTTTATATATGACAGGTAGGAAATATGTAAATGCCTACACACATTTATTTTTGTAATTTAAATATGAAAGGATTAAAGTCAATTTCAAATGAAGCAAAACTTTACCAATATAGAAGGTACTCTGAATTTGTGGTGAAAAATTGTGTCATTTAAAAGCAAATCATTTTTTATACACTTGAAAACATTACAAATTAAAAAAGACTACTGAAGATTCAATATATGCATTCTTTTAAATCTATTATTTCCAGTTTCATCATTAAATATAGAAACTTGTTTTTAAATATTTATTTATTTTCTGTGTATGAATGTTTTACCTGCATGTGTCTTTGTACATCACATAATTATAGTGAAAATGGACAGCAGAATGGGTTTGGATCTCACAGAACTGCAGTTGAAGATAGTTATGAATAGTCATATGGATACCTAAGACCAAATCCAGGTCCCCTACTATTGTAACAAATATTCTATACCATTAAACCACCTCTCCATATCCCCAAATCACTAATATTTACTCCAAATTAATGAATAAAGAACACTGTAAAATGGATGGTAGATCAATTAACCACTCTGTAAAATTTTATGTATGTCATTATTTTATCTAGAGCCAAGAAATATTTTCTGGCATGGTGTAACTGAATTTCTCATATAGACAAGCTAAATCTATTATTGATTTTAAGTTTAAGTTTCATGAAATATATTTGAATTGTGATTAAATGATCACTTTGTCAGACAGTATTAAGTGTACATAAAATGGTTGATTGAAACTTTAAAGAGCTTTGGTTAGTATTCTATCTCTTAGTGGATCTATTAATACCTTGTAGTGATGATCTAATTTCTGAATAGGGAGTGTTTAGACACTTTCATAATAATGCAGTTTTTGTAAGTAGAACTGAATTCTAGTTAATAATAGGACAAGTGGATACAGATGACAATTGGAAGATTACTTACTACATTTATTTCTGTGGTTGCTATGGCACCTATGTGTAGGTCAGAGGACAATTTATAGGAAACAGCTTTCTTCTTTCATGGGTCCTCCCAATTTGCTCATAGGAGAAATATATCCACATGTTACTGGGAATATGTCACGGTATTAGTATTGTTGTTATGGGACAAAATAACCAACAGTTGACTATCAGGAAACTCTTTATATATCACAGAACTAATAAACAGAGTGATATTTTACTATTGAGCAAAGCTATTTATTAGAAACAGATGTTCAGTACATCATTTCTCATATAGAAGTAGGATTACACCAAACTGTCACCAAAGGAATTCTATTAATTATCCCTGATTCAATGTCACAGGGAAATATGTCTACATTTGTGTATTTGAAGACTGTCATGTTTCAGATTCAATAATTACAACATGTGTAGATTTTGTGCTCTCATTGTCCAAATTTATACATATATATATATATATGTGTGTGTGTGTGTGTGTGTGCGTGTGTGTTTGTATATATATATATATGACAACATGGCAAATTATATTAGAGACATATTATAATGAAAATTTTACATTCTTTATGTGAATACTCACTAATATTTTACCATAATGGTATTCTAATTCATTTTATTACTATGGGCTCCTGACACAATTTAGGGCTTGTGCAAATAAAAACCTTTATGTGGACAATTTTTATGACAATTTTAGATGTTAGTTGCACTTTAAAATAATATTCCTAAAATAGTCAAGGAGAATTTCATTTTCCTAAATAACACAAATGTGATAAAATATTATATATAATCTGAAATATCATCCAAAATAAAAAATGAGGGTGAAACTAACTAAATTAACCAAATGTATAATATGTCACAATATGCTTTTTAAAGTAGTAAAACACCTATTGGTAAATATCGTACTATGCAAAATAATGTATGTAAAGTGATAATTGAAATACTTTTTCCATTTATGTATTTATTTATTTTTTCAATCCCTGCATATCTGAAGTCCAAGAACATGAACTGAAATCCAACCTTATGAAGATGAATAAAGGCCTTTAAAGAGAAAATGAATATAAGAAAATACAATCAAACAGGTAGAGTAAATTACATGTATTTAAATGCTTTATTATTGTTAATTTTTTAGTGAGTAAACATTAACTTAATATTATTTTCCACGTTACTTGATTATTATAGCTTGTAAATCAATTTACTTCATTTCCATCACACAATGATAATGAAAGTGTAATGATGAAATGATGAAAAAATAATGATGTAATGATAATGATGAAAAAGACCATCATACAATGATAGAATTATGAGAATTCTGCAGAAAATACACTTGAACAATGTGATGGCTATTCTTGGCTGTTAGCTTGACTACATCTGGAATTAACTGAAATCCTAATATGGAAGGAACACATGTGAGGGATATTTGCTTAGTGGGTAGATCGACTTCTACTCTGGAGATTTGAAGTGAGAAGACATACTGTCAATCCATATATTTTTTTACTGTTTATTTATTACTTCAATTTACTTCTCCATCACAGTCCCCTCCCTCCAGCCCTCCGAGGCCAACCCTCTCACCCTCTCCCCCTTCTCCCATCTATCCTACTCCTTGGCGTGAGTTGCCCTATGTATCAGTCCCGTTCAGTTCATCAGCCGTATGAGGGCTAATAGCTTCCTCTTGCACTGGGGACCTATATGCGAGCTCTACTAGGGCTAAATATTCCACTAACAATTAACAAAGTCTGTCTTCCTGTTCCTTTCAGTCTGTTGGTTGTAGAATAGTTATCCCGTACTACATGGCTAAAATTCAGTTATAAGTGAATAGATTCCATGTGCATCCTTCTGAGTCTGGGTTAGCTCACTCAGGATGAGCTTTTCTAGTTCCATCCACCTAACAGCAAGTTGCTTGATTTCCTTGTTTCTGATGGTTGAGTAGCATTCCATTGTGCAAATGGTCCGCAGCTTTTTTATCCATTCCTTGGTCGAGGGACATCTGGGTTGTTTCTAGTTTCTAGGTATTACAAATAAATCTGCTATGAACATAGTTGAGGAGATGTCCTTGTGGATTGGTGAGGAATCATTTAGATGTGTACCCAGGAGTGGTATGGCTGGTTCTTGAGGTAGAGCTATTCCAAGTATTCTAAGATATTGCCAGATTGATTTCCATAGTGGTTGTACAAGTGTGCACTCCAACCAGCAATGGAGTGTTCCCCTTTCTCCATAGTATCGCCAGAATGTGATGTCATTTGAGTTTTTGCTCTTAGCTATATCTTTTGAGGTAGGATGACCCACCTTTAATCTGGGATATGCTTCTTGCTGGAAGCCTATATAAGGATGTTGAAGGAAGATGATTTTTCTCTTTGACTGCTTGCTCTCACTTCCCAAGCAAATCCATTCTTTCACTAGCATTAGAGCCTATTTCTTGAAATTCCAGTGTATACTGAAGACTACTAAGATATCCAGCCTACAAAACTGAATGACTACTGGCTTCTTGGGCCTTACGTACATTGATGAATTAGCTGGTCCACAGACTAAAGTCATTCTAAGAAATAATATATATATATATATATATATATATAATTTATATATATGATATTATATATAATATGTATATATAATCTTTATATATACATATTCATTCTGTAAGTTGCATTATTCTAAAGAACCCTGACTGATACAATGATTTCTGTTACTTTCAACCCTCCTCCCTACTTTTGTTATCCTATGGAAACAGGTTTTCTTTAAAAGCCATCATATATATTTGTTGGAACATTAAGAGGTAATTATTATATAATTATTATAACATATGGATTTGATTATCACTTGGCATTTCTTTGTGTTTTTCACATTGAGTTGTGGTACCCATTTTATCTTTATGTAATCTCTAGGACATGGTGAACTTTTATGACAAATATTAGTTCCAAGAAACTCTAAAACTCTGCAGGAATTATATCTTTTGCACCTGCTTGGAAAGAAATGGAAGGCATTCTAATCTAAGAAACAGAGAGGATCCTCTAAAGAAAATTGCTTTTTTTAAATTTCCATACTAGTTAATTTAAATATTCATAAAATAAAAAAGGTTCTACAGCTACATAATATCGCTTTAAACCAGACACAGATGATTCAAATTAATATATTTTGTTTACACAATCAGAAAGGCAAACACATTTTTAAATGGCAGGATGACAGACAGCCTCACTATCAATGAGCCTGTTTCAAAAACCCTGGGTGCTCTTCTATTACAAATGTAAATCCTTTCAAAAATATACACATAATACTTTCTAGCCAACTGTAACGTCTCTTTGAAGTAATTGGTTTACGTGGGTTTGCAAAATAAACTACTACTTAAACCAGTTTGTACTTCTGAATCAATTATTTCCTCATGAAGACAATAGCTAAGAGAATCTCTTTAATAGTATGTTAATTTTGTGTTTCATTATAAAATATTTTCGGAATCACTGAAAAATTTACATTCCCATGAGCAATATACATGGGTTACAATTTGTACACATCTTTGTCAATAGTACTTATTTTTCTACTTTTTAAAATATCTTAGTGGAAATTAAATAGTATATTCAGCTTTTGACTTTCATTAATCTACTGATACACACACACATATTAGTATATGGGTATTTTTAAGAAACATCTATTCATAATTTTGAGTGGATTTAGAACTTTTTTGTTATTGGTGAATCATAGAATTGAATTAGGATATCATACCTGCCAGAAAACTGGGTGGGCTGCCCACAGAACTTCTGAAAATTCTCGGTTCCCCTAGACCCAATGCCCCAGTACCTCCCCTAGTGCTACTACACAAGACCAACTGCAACCTCTCTTACCCTGTCCATGTCTCCTATGGATCCCACAGATTGTATGCTCCTGGCCACTCTCCTCCTACTTCTTGTTGTGTCCTAGCCCCCAAATATGGCAAACTCCTAGTGTTCAACAACAGGACATGCCTGCCAGAAAACCAGGTAGACTCCCCATGGATATTCTACATTCTTTATGTCCCCCCAGAACCAATCCCTCAAGCTTGTCTCAAGCACTGCAGGAGAACAACAACTGCAGCCTCCTTCCTTCCCTGCCTACATCTCCTGTGGATCCCAGAGACAATCTCCTTTTGACTTCCCTCTCCCCACTCTTAGCTTTATAGCAACTCCCAACTCAGGCAGATGCCCCCTGCTCAACTGCTGGTCACCCCTGCCAGAAAGCCAGGTGGGATGCCCACAGATCTTCTTAATTTTCTATTATTTTAGACCTAACCCCTCAACTCACTCCCTTGTACAGCAACAGACACCAGCTGCAGCCTCCCCTCCCCCTACCAATGTGTCCATCCCAAAGATCAACCCTCCAATCTATCTCCCCTTTCTGCATCCCAGCTTCCAATACTAGCAGGAATTCCCTATAAACACACCAGCATAGCAGGACAGTACAAAAGACAAAACACAGCCATTATATTCTGAATATCCACAGAGGAAACAGAGACCAAAGAACAAAACACCCAGCCATCCAAGAGTAACCAAGAAATCAGCACCTAGAACTGCGGCCACCAAAATCCAGATGCATAAATGTCAACATAAAAATAAAATCAGTAACAGCCAAGATAAGAATACTCTATTAAAACCCAGGTATACTGCCATAGCAGGCCATGATTATTCCTTCATAGCTGGAAAAAAGGACCATAAAATGAACTATATGAAGATGATAGAGGTCCTTAAAGAGGAAAGGACTAAACTCCTTAAGAAATCCAGGAAGCCAGGTGTGGTGGTGCACACCTATAATCCCAGCACTGGGGAGGCAGAGGAAGGTGGACTTCTGTGACTTCAAGGCCAGCCTGGTCTACAAAGGGAATCCAAGACAGCCAGGGCTACACAGAGAAACCGAGTCTCAAAACAAAACAAAACAAATATCCAAGAACACACACACACACACACACACACACACACACACACACACACACAAGTACATGAATACATTAAGAAAATCAAGAAAAAAAATCAAAGGAACCATAGAAAGAAACAAACAAAACTTCTCAAGACCTGAAAATAGAAAAAAGAAATAGAACACAAACTGAGGGGATTGTGGAAATGAAAAAAAAAAAAACAGGAATTGGAACAAGAACTAAAGAGGCAATTTTCACCAACAGAATACAAGAGATGCAGACTGATTGTCAGATGTTGAAGTTGCTATAGAAGGAATGAAAATAATATCCAAAGAAATCCTGTCACAAAGCAACAAGAAAATCTGGAACACTATAAATAGAAAAAACCTAAGAATACTAGTAATAGAGTAAGGAGAAGAATCCCAGCTCAAAAGCCCAGAAAATATTTTTAATACAATCACAGAAGAAAACTGTGTTAATCTAAAAAAGGTTATGCCTACAAAGATAGAAGCATAGAGACAAAAAATAGATTGAATTAAAAAAAAAGTCCCTTTACCCCATAATAATCAAAATACAAAAGATAGGGAACAAAAAATGAACACGAAAAGCTGCAAGAGGAAAAGACCAAGTAACATATAAAGGCAAAACTATTAAAATTATACCTGAAATTTCAAGGAAAACTACAAGTCAGAAGGGCCTGGACTCATGTGGTACAGATTGTAAATATCACAAATACTAATCTAGACTATTACAAGAAAAACATTCGCTGGGCATGGTGGTGCACGCCTTTAATCCCAACACTCAGGAGGCAGAGGCAGGCAGATCTCTGTGAGTTCAAGGCCAGAGTAGACTACAAAGTGAGTCCAGGACTGTCACGGATACTCAGAGAAAACCTGCCTTGAAAAAACCTTAAAATAAAATAAGAAAAACATTCAATTCCAGTAAATGGATAAAATAAGGTATTTCATGATAAATTTAAAACAATATCTATCTAAAAATCACTTTTATGGAAGGTGTTAGATAGAAAACTTCAAGCCTATGAAAACACAGGAAATAATCTCATATCAGTAAAACCAAAAGAAGGGAAGCACAAATACACAAATATGCACACACACCACCACAAAAAACAGCACGATAACATCCCCCAACAACAACAACAACAAAATTATAAGAATCAACAATCGAGGGGGCCAAGATGGCGGCGACCTACACTGACACATTTTGAACACGGGAAAAAAGAGGCATAAAAAACACAGAGTTATTGGGCACTGTGTAAAAACCGGAGAGGCTAGACACCCCCGGGAACATTCACAGCACCCAAGGGACTGTTAAAAGTCCCAGGGTAAGGCTTTCCCCCCATCTCTCGCAGACACAGAAGCCACTAAACCCGGGATTCAGGAACTCCCATTCGGAGAGGCACCCGGTAAGATCCACCCCAACTCACAGCAGGAAGAATCAGAGGCCACTTGGCGATTGCCCACTAGCCTACTGGGCTCCCCACACCTCAGGAAGAACTTATAGCCATTTAAGAAACTTTGTGGGATAGTGGAAGTCTTAGCAAGGAAGAAACAGGGTGGTCCACAGCCGCTCGAGACGCGGAGGTTCCAAGAGAGAGGGAAGCCACCATCGGGCAAAGTAATCAGGGTGGGAAGTAGGCTCAGGTGGGCGGGAGGGGCCGGGAGGCACCTACAGCAGTGCAGCTGGAGAGGGAGCCCGGCATGGGCAGGGCCGAATCCCCGTGCACCTACGGCAACGCAGCTGGGGAAGGAGCCTGGTGCGGGCGGGGCCGAATCCCCCCCCCCCACACACACACGGAAGGACAACTGGGGAGGGAGCCCGGCAGAGATGGCGGGCAGGGCCAAGGATCCGCGCACCCACGGCTGAGCTGCAGGGGAGAGAGGCCCACTCAGGAGGCCTGAGGATCCGGGGCTCGGTGCACCCACGGCCGAGCAGCTAGGGAGGAGACCCGCGGCTGGGCAGACAGGGTCGGAACCAGGCACAGGTGGGCGGGGCTGAGGGGCCAGGCCTGTGGCGAGAAGCCTAGTGAGAAACCAGAAGTCAGGGGACCATAGCTGTATTCTGGAAAATCCAGACATATTAGGTGTGGAGCCAGACCCTGTCAGCCTCCGTGACGACAAACAAAGCCCACAGAATCTGTGCCTGGGCAAACAGGTCCATACCATCAGAACCATTACAGGCTGATAACTCAGAGTGCAATATAAAGAAGTCTGAATTGGGAGCAGTGAAACAATCCCAGTCCATTACTCACAACCTGGGAATAGGCTGCACCAGCTCACAGTGTTTCAGGCGATTAAAATCACAGTGACCCTGAAATCCCCCTGTAAGCAATGACAGATGATAGCCAAGTAACTCGTCCTCTGCACCAAAGCATCCCCTGTGGATCCAAGCAAGGAAAACGACAAGAACAGACAGCTAAACGCATCCAATTGCCAAAGGTCCAAGAAAAAATAGAAATCAAGGAAATATGACTCCAACAAAGCAGAATTATCCTAGCTCATCCAATTCGGATGACCTCACACCAACAGAAACACATGAAAACGTTGACAATTCTGAATTATGGAAAGTGATAGAGTCCCTTCCAGAAGAGCCTAAATCTATGAAGGAATTCAAAGAAGCCACAATTTTACAAGTCAAAACAACGAACAACAACATTAAAGAGGTCCAAGACAAGGTGACAGAGCTTGAACAGGAAAAGGACAAAGCAATGAAAGATTTTCATACAAAAACAAGCAAGCTGGAGAAGGAAATGTACAAAATGAACAAAACCATAAAAGACATGAAAATAGAAATAGAAACAATAAAGAAAACACAGTCAGAGTTAAAAGAGGAAGTGGAGAATCAAGGGATGAGAACAGGAACAACGGATGGGAGTATCAAAAATAGGAAGCAAGAGAAGGAAGACAGGAACTCAGGCATGGAAGATTCTATGGAAGAAATCAGTACAACATCCAAAGAAAATGAGAAGGCTAAAAAATCTCTCACCCACAACATCCAAGAAATCAAGTACTCAATGAAAAGAGGGAACCTAAAAATTATAGGTATAGAGGAAAGAGAGGACTCACAACTCCAAGGTCCAGGAAATATCTTCAACAAAATCATAGAGGAAAACTTCCCAAACCTGAAAAAAGAGATGCCAATAAAAATCCAAGAGGCTTACAGAACACCAAACAGATTAGATCAGAAAAGAAACTCCTCTCGCCACATAATATTTAAAACACCAAATGTACAGAACAAAGAAAGAATGTTAAAAGCTGTAAGAGAAAAAGGTCAAGTCACATACAATAGCAGACCCATCAGAATTACACCTGACATCTCCTCAGAAACTTTAAAAGCTACAAGGGCCTGGAGAGATATACTACAAGTCCTGAGAGATCATAGGTGCCCAGCCAGACTACTTTACCCAGCAAAACTCTCTATCAACATAGATGGAGAAAACAAGATATTTCATGACAAAATCAAATTTAAACAATATCTACCCACAAACCCAGCCCTACAGAAAATCCTAGAAGGAAAATCCCAACCCAGAGAAGAAAACTCCACCCAAGAAAACAAAGGGAATAGAAAACCCCTCAGCAACTAAACCAAAAGAGGCACAGGACCACCACCTATACCAAACTAATGGGAAATAACAACCCCAGGTCACTAATATTCATCAACATCAATGGACTCAACTCCCCAATAAAAAAAAAAAAAAAAAAAACACAGGTTTACAGAGTGGATCCGCAAGCAAGACCCGTCCTTTTGCTGTATACAAGAGACACATCTCACTACCAAAGATAGATGCTACCTCAGAGTAAAGGGCTGGGAAAAGGTTTTCCAAGAAAATGAACCGAGGAAGAAAGCTGGAGTAGCCATCCTAATATCAAACAAAACAGACTTCCAACTGAAGTTAATGAAGAAAGACAAAGAAGGGCACTATATACTCATTAAAGGGAATATTCATCAAGAGGAAATCTCAATACTGAACATCTATGCCCCAAATACAAAGGCACCTACATTCGTAAAAGAAACACTTCTAAAACTTAAAGCGCACGTGGATCACAACACATTAGTAGTGGGAGACTTCAACACCCCATTCACAACAATGGACAGATCATCAAGACAGAAGACAAACAGAGAAATACTGAGTCTAACAGAGATAATGAAACAAATGGACCTAACAGATATCTACAGAACGTTTCACCCAAACACAAAGGAATACACCTTTTTCTCAGCAGCCCACAGAAGCTTCTCTAAAATCGACCAATAATTGGTCACAAAGATAGTCTCAATATATACAAGAAAATTGAAATAACACCTTGTATCTTATCAGACCACCATGGAATATAACTGGTCTTCAACAACAAAAGAATCAACAGAAAGCCTACACACACATGGAAATTGAACAGCTCCTTACTGGATGACCACTGGGTCAGGGAAGAAATAAAGAAGGAAATCAAAGACTTCTTAAAATCCAACGACAATGAAGACACAACATACCCAAACCTATGGAATACACTGAAAGCTGTGCTACGAGGAAAGTTCATAGCACTATGTGCCTTCAAAAAGAAAATTGTGACAGCTCATATTAGTGAATTAACAGCTAAGCTTTGTGAATTTGAAAAAAAGAAACAAAACTCCCCAGAAAAGCAGAAAGCAGGAAATCATCAAACTAAGGGCTGAAATCAACAACTTAGAATCAAAAAGAACTATACAAAGAATCAATGAAACCAAGAGTTAGTTCTTTGAGAAAATAAACAAAATAGACAGACCCCTAGCCAAATTAACTAAAAGGCAAAGAGAAAGAACCCAAATCCACAAAATCAGAAATGAAAAGGGAGAAATAACAACAGACATTGAGAAGATCCAGAAAATATTCGGGTCCTACTTTAAAAATCTATATTCCACCAAATTTGAAAACCTAAGCGAAATGGACAATTTCCTCGATAAATTCCACCTAACAAAACTAAATCAAAATCAAATTAACAGCTTAAACAGCCCAAATAACACCCAAGGAAATAGAAACAGTCATTAATAATCTCCCAACCAAAAAAAGCCCAGGGCCAGATGGCTTTAGCATGGAATTCTACCGGACTTTCAAAGAGGAATTAACACCATTACTTTTCAAACTCTTCCACCACATAGAAACAGAATGAAAACTGCCAAACTCATTCTATGAGGCCACTGTCATTCTGATTCCTAAACCACACAAAGACCCAACAAAGAAAGAGAACTTCAGACCAATCTCCCTCATGAACATGCATGCAAAAATGCTTAAGTAAATACTAGCAAACTGAATTCAAGAACATATCAAAAGTATCATACACCATTATCAAGTAGGCTTCATCCCAGGAATGCAGGGATGGTTCAATATACGAAAGTCTATCAATGTAACTCAACACATAAACAAGATGAAAGAAAAAAAACCACATGATAATCTCACTAGATGCAGAAAAAGCATTTGACAAAATCCAACACCCCTTCATGCTAAAAGTTCTGGAGAGAACGGACATAAAAGGACCATACCTAGATATAATAAAGGCAATATACAGCAAGCCAGTAGCCAATATCAAATTAAATGGAGAGAAGCTTGAAGCATTTCCTCTAAACTCAGGGACAAGACAAGGATGTCCACTTTCACCATATCTCTTCAATATAGTACTTGAAGTCCTTGCTAGAGCAATAAGACAACTAAAGGATATTAAAGGGATTAAAATTGGAAATGAAGAAGTCAAATTATCCCTATTTGCAGATGATATGTTAGTATATATAAGCGACCCCAAAAACTCCACCAAAGTACTCTTACAGCTGATAAACAACTTCAGCATGGTGGCTGGATACAAAATTAACTCAAAAAAAATCAGAAGCCCTTCTTTATACAACAAACAAATATACCGAGAAAGAATTAAGGGAAACAACCCCTTTCACAATAGCCACAAACAACATAAAATACCTGGGGGTAACTCTAACCAAGCACATAAAGGACCTATACAACAACAACTTAAAGCCCCTTAAGAAAGAATTGGAAGAGGCCTTTAGAAGATGGAAAGATCTCCCATGCTCATGGATAGGTAAGATCAACATAAGAAAAATGGCTATCCTACCAAAAGCAATATATAAATTTAATGCAATTCCTATCAAAACACCAACACAATTCTTTATAGAGCTGGAAAAAGCTATTCTCAACTTCATATGGAACAACAAAAAGCCCAGAATAGCTAAATCAATCCTATACAATGAAATAAACATCTCTAGGTATCACCATCCCAGATTTCAAGCTGTACTACAGAGCAACAGTAATAAAAACAGCATGGTACTGGTATAGAAACAGACCAGTAGATCAATGGAATCAAATTGAAGACCCAAACATGGACCCACACACCTATGGCCAACTAATCTTTGACAAAGAAGCCAAAACCACACAATGGAAGAAGGACAGCATCTTCAAGAAATGGTGCTGGTCCAACTGGATGTCCACTTGCAAAAGAATGAAATTAGACCCATACCTATCACCTTGTACCAAACTTAAATCCAAGTGGATCAAAGACCTTAACATAAAGCCGGCCACACTAAATATACTTGTAGAAAAAGTAGGAGAAACCATCGAACTCATTGGCACAGGTGACAACTTCCTGAACAGAACACCATCAGCTCAGGACTGAGATCAGCAATCAATAAATGGGACCTCATGAAACTGAAAAGCTTCTGTAAGGCAAAAGACACTGTCATTCGAACAAAACGGCAACCAACAGACTGGGAGAAAATCTTCACCAACCCCACATCTGATAGAGGGCTGTTATCTAAAATCTACAAAGAACTCAAGAAACTAAATGCCAAGAAACCAAATAATTCAATCAAAAAATGGGAGATGGAGCTAAATAGAGAATTCACAAAAGAAGAATCCCTAAAGGCTGAGAGACACCTGAAGAAATGTTCAACATCCTTAATCATCAGAGAAATGCAACTCAAGACGACCCTGAGATTCCACCTAACACCTGTTAGAATGGCTAAGATAAAGAGCTCAAATGATAGCACATGCTGGCGAGGGTGTGGAGAAAGTGGAACCCTACTCCATTGCTGGTGGGAGTGCAGGCTTGTGCAACCACTATGGAGGTCTGTCTGGCGATATCTTAGAAAACTAGGAATAACCTTGCCTCAGGACCAAGCCATAACACTTCTGGGTATACACCCAAAGGACCTCTCATGGAGTCATAGGGAAATCTCCTCCTCTATGTTCATAGCAGCCTTATTTTTAATAGCTAGAAGTTGGAAACAACCCAGACGTCCCTCAACTGAAGAATGGATTAAAAAACTGTGGTACATCTATACAATGGAATATTACTCAGCTATCAGAGATAATGAAATCATGCAATTTGCAACCAAATGGATGTATCTAGAGAAGCTCATCCTGAATGAGCTAACCCAGTCTCAGAAGGATGCACATGGCATCTATTCACTTATAGTAGGATTTTAACTATATCATACAGGATATGTACTACAACCAACACACCAATAGGAACATGGACATAAACTTTTTTTTTTAATCTTTTTCTTTTTCCTTCTCCTTTTTTTCTTTTTTCTTTTTCCTTTTCCCTTCTCTTTTTCCTCTCTTTTTTTTTGATATTCTTTGTTTTGGTGTGTTTGTGTGTTTGTTGGTCTTTTTTTTAGTATTACCCCAGTAGCAAGGAGTCACCTTTCACTGGCAGTACTGCCTCATAGGCCCCCGGTGAATGAAGAGGCTCTTGGGCCTCATATGGCTCCTGATCTGTGGTGAGAGACTGTTAGGCAGGGACACTCCACCCCAGAGGAACAAGACGGAAGGGTCGGGGGTAGAGCATGGGAGGGTGGGGCTGGGAAGCGGAAAAAGAGGACAATATGATAAGGATGTAACCTGAAGCAACAAACAAATAAATTTATTAACTAAAAAAAAAAAAAAAAAAAAAAGACAGGTGGCAGGGCTGAAACACTGTGAATGGAATAGAGGATACAGCCGTTCGGCCTGGTTTTGCAGACCTCCAGGTGTCAAGAAGACGTGGAGATAAGGTAAAATACAAGAGAATTGTGGTGTTGGCCCATGCCTTTGACTTCAGCGGAGACTGGGGGAGCACCGTAGAGTTGGTGGTCTTGTGTATTCTGGAGTCATACGGAGCGGGGTGGTGAGGGTGCACACTCTTGGTCCCACCATTCAAGAAGAGTACACCCTTGGTCCCAGCACACTGGAGACAGAAACGGGCAGATCTCGGAGCTCAGGGTCAGCCTGATGCAGGGAAAACTCTAAATAGAGAAAGACTTCGATCCAGTAGTGGTGAAACACATCTTTGATCCCTTCAGATGGGAACCACAGGTCTCTGATCCTAATAATTAGAGTTCAGAGACACACACATGGTATTTGGAGGGACCTAGTTTTGGAGGCTACTTACAAAAGGCCTTCTCAATGCAGGCAGATGGTCCTTTGGGATCTCCAAATATATACACTGGAGCTGGTTTAGCTCCAAGGTGACAGAATGATTTCTTCTTTAACCTGGATTGAAAGATAACGCTATGTATGTTGTCGGAAGACCAAATTTGCTTCAGGAGAAGTATTACCTAGTCCCCCCTAAAAAAATAGAGGGTAATTGTCCCAGGGTTGGGATTGGGGCAGGGCTCTCTTCTTATTTTTCCAGGAGAATCAAAGTGACCATTTGGGGAGTCCAGGGACGGCTGGACAGTGGAAACCTCATCAGAGAGCAGAAACAGGCAACAAGGAGGACGAGTGACCCAGTTGATTCAGCCTGGCAGACTTCCTCAATAGCTGTCTCCATCGGGGTCCTTCAACCATGGCAATCCATTGTCGCTGGGCCCGTTCAGCTCTACACAATGCCCCGGCCAGAACCTCAGTGAAGCCTGCAAGATCAGCTTCTGCCTACAAACTCCTTAGGTCATCTAAACAGCTGAGAACAGAAGGACTGAACATAAAAGGATTGTATTAACATTTTTAACCATTTTTTTTCCATTTGGGTTCAGGCCCCAAACAGGATTACTACAACCCAAATCAGCAGGAAGTCACTTTAAGCGAGCGACGTCCCATGCCCAGAGGGTGGGGAGGGTGTTTCTCCACCCTTCTTTTTGGTTATTTGAAGGATAACTGAAAACTCTGATATTTAGGGGAAGAGATTACAAGCTGATAAATGGTCCTGTTTAATGGGTTTTGGAGGTTTGACCCAGGGACTTCCTACTTTTCCTTTTCTGTATCCTTCTTCCTCTCCTATGTAGGAGTGCATAGGCTTGAGAAAAATGAGACATAGACATAGCACAGGAAGGTCCAAGAAGAAGGGACAGATTATTGAATTTGCCCTTATACCTTTGTATATTGATACAAAATTAGTAGTATATTTGGCTAAAGTGGTATTGACCATTGTTTATTTTGCAAAAATAAGATTGTATTGTATTACATTGGTATTGATCTTTGTATATTGATACAAAATTAAGATTATTGTTGGCCACAATGGTATTGACCCTTGTATATGGACGTAATATTAAGATTGTATTGGGCTACGTAGGCATTGATCTTTGTATACTGATACATAATTAAGAGTATATTTAACCAAAATTGAATAGATCTTTGTATATTGATACAAATTTAAAGGTAATGCTTCCTAATGGTATCATACCTAGAGATACTTAAAAATAAAATGTGAAGCTCTGGCCTCTTGATACCAACAGTCTAAAACTGTCAGGGATATTTAAGTAAAACAAACTCCTAGTCATGCAAACATGTCACTTTTTTAGCTACTATGACAGTCTATCACAGATATTCTCTAAACTACTCAGTAATCAAGTTGTTAAGAGACAACCAACATTTGCTTATCTAAATACAAGAGATGGATAGGGCATCTTCAAAAACCCAAAGAGATCTGCAGAATATGGCATTCAAACATGTTATCTTAAATTAAGATTTTCTTTTTTTTTTGATATCGAGGCATATCAGCTCCTGATAGCACTCCCTATTCTACTCCAAGTAGAAGATAAGCATCGAAGAATCTCCAGTGTGAGATGGTTGAATTAGTGGCAAGCCTATCTGTTGTCATGAAAAAACCCCTTGCTCCAACTGCAGACAGACTGCTGTGCAAAAAGGACAAAACTTGGTAGCAGGGAAGTCAACAGCCTAGCTCTGCCAGGACAGGGTAGGTAAGTCCTTCATAATCCCTGCTCTACAAAAAATGTCTGTCAGAGAAACAGGACCCAAAGGCTGAAGACTGATGCAGGAATGTATGGAGAGAAAATGGGAACTGTCCAGGCAGTCGCTGGTATGTCATTTCTTAGTTTTGGAAGCTGCAGGCCCTGCAGTTCCTATATAAGCAGATATATTTATCCCTCTTAGGTCTCTGAGGTGGTTGAAGAATAGACAGCTAGAGTCTCATAGTTAAATTTTGAGTTGTTTAGGAATCAAGAGGGTGTTATAGATCTAAGAAGATACTCTTAAAAGTGTGTTGCAAGTTAGTATGAATGTTGAGTCAGATATAGACCTTTAAACTCATGGAGATGGTTAGATAGTAGAATGTTAAAGTCAGGGGCCAAATATGTATAAACTGGACATTGGGAAGTTATACTGAACCATTTAACTCTCATAAATGTGGCATATTTATATCTGTTGTTTTGTATAGTATTTACTGTTATAAGAGAAGGAACCATCTGTTGGACTGAAAGGGGAAACTCCTTTGGGGAAGAGGGTGGAAGTGTAGAATATGAAGGGGAAATAGGGAAGGGTTTCTGAATGAGATGTAACTTGAAGAAAAAAAAATAAAATATTTAAAAAAAAAAGAATCAACAATCATTGTTCATTGATTTATCAATGTCATTGCTTTCAGTATCCTAATAAAACAATGCAGAGTAACAGTAAAGGTGCTAAAACAAGATTCATCCTTCTGTTGCATCCAAGAAGCACAACTCAGTATCAAAGATTGATATTATCTCACAGTCAAATTTTGGAAAAAAGTTATTCTAATCAAATAGACCTAAGAAGCAAGGTTGTGTG
>CAJQZJ010033752.1:130147-169417 GCA_907164525.1 Lophiomys imhausi | reverse complement strand
CCAAGAAACCAAATAATCCAATCAAAAAATGGGAGATGGAGATAAATAGAGAATTCACAAAGGAGGAATCCCTAAGGGCTGAGAGACACCTGAAGAAAAGTTCAACATCCTTAATCATCAGAGAAATGCAACTCAAGACGACCCTGAGATTCCACCTAACACCTGTTAGAATGGCTAAGATAAAGAGCTCAAATGATAGCGCATGCTGGCGAGGGTGTGGAGAAAGGGGTACCCTACTCCATTGCTGGTGGGAGTGCAGGCTTGTGCAACCACTATGGAGGTCTGTCTGGCGATATCTTAAAAATCTAGGAATAACCTTGCCTCAGGACCCAGCCATAACTCTTCTGGGTATACAACCAAAGGACCTCTCATGGAATCATAGGGAAATCTCCTCCTCTATGTTCATAGCAGCCTGATTTGTAATAGCTAGAAATTGGAAACAACCCAGATGTCCCTCAACTGAAGAATGGATTAAAAAATTGTGGTACATCTATACAATGGAATATTACTCAGCTATAAGAAACAATGAAATCATGCAATTTGCAACCAAATGGATGGATCTAGAGGAGCTCATCCTGAGTGAGCTAACCCAGTCTCAGAAGGATGCACATGGCATCTATTCACTTATAGTAGGATTTTAGCTATATCGTACAGGATATCTGTACTACAACCAACACACCAAAAGGAACGTGGATATAACCTTTTTTTTTTAATCTTTTTCTTTTTCCTTCTTTTTTTCTTTTTTCTTTTTCCTTTTCCCTTCTCTTTTTCCTCTCTTTTTTGGTTGATATTCTTTGTTTTTGTGGGTTTGTGTGTTTGTTGGTCTTTTTTTAGTATTCCCCCAGTAGCAAGGAGACACCTTTCACTGGCAGTACTGCCTCATAGGCCCCTGGTGAATGAAGAGGCTCTTGGCCCTCATATGACTCCTGATCTGTGGTGAGAGACTGTTAGGCAGGGACACTCCACCCCAGAGGAACAAGACGGAAGGTTCAGGGGGTAGAGCATGGGAGGGTGGGGCTGGGAAGCGGGAAAAGAGGACAATATGATAAGGATGTAACCTGAAGCAACAAACAAATAAATTTATTAACTAAAAAAAAAAAAAAAAGAAAAGAAAAAGAAAAAAAAAAAAGGCAGGGGGCAGGGCTGAAACACTGTGAATGGAATAGAGGATACAGCCGTTCGGCCTGATTTTGCAGACCTCCAGGTGTTGAGAAGACGTGGAGCTAAGGTAAAATAAAAGAGAATTGTGGTGTTGACCCATGCCTTTGACTTCAGCGGAGACGGGGGGGAGCACTGTAGAGTTGGTGGTCTTATGTATTCTGGAGTCATATGGAGCGGGGTGGTGAGGGTGCACACTCTTGGTCCCACCATTCAAGGAGAGTACACCCTTGGTCCCAGCACACTGGAGACAGAAACGGGCACATCTCAGAGCTCAGGGTCAGCCTGATGCAGGGCAAACTCTAAATAGAGAAAGACTTCGATCCAGGAGTGGTGGAACGCATCTTTGAACCCTTCAGATGGTAACCTCAGGCCTCTGATCCTAATAATTAGAGTTCAGAGACACACACATGGGATTTGGAGGGACCTAGGTTTGGAGGCTACCTACAAAAGGCCTTCTCAATGCAGGCAGATTGTCCTTTGGGATCTCAAAATATATACACTGGAGCTGGTTTAGCTCCAAGGTGACAGAATGATTTCTTCTTTAACCTGGATTGAAAGACAACGCTTTGTATGTTGTCGGAAGGCCAAATTTGCTTCAGGAGAAGTATTACCTACCCCCCCCCCCAAAAAAAAAGAGGGTAATTGTCCCAGGGTTGCTTTGGGGCAGGGCTCTGTTCTTATCTTTCCAGGAGAATCGAAGTGTCCATTCGGGGAGCCCGGGGACGGCTGGACTGCGGAAACCCCAGCAGAGAGCAGAAACAGTCACCAAGGAGAACGAGTGACCCAGTTGATTCAGCCTGGCAGACTTCCTCAATAGCTGTCTCCATCGGGGGCCTGCAACCATGGCAATCCATTGTTGCTGGGACCATTCAGCTCTACACAATGCCCCGGCCGGAACCTCAATGAAGTCTGCAAGATCAGCTTCTGCCTACAAACTCCTTAGGTCATCTAAACAGCTGAGAACAGAAGGACTGAACATAAAAGGATTGTACTAACATTTTTAACCATTTTTCCCATTTGGGTTCGGGCCCCAAACAGGTTTACTACGACCCAAATCAGCAGGAAGTCACTTTAAGAGAGCGACTTCCCATGCCCAGAGGGTGGGGAGGGTGTCTCTCCACCCTTCTTTTTGGTTATTTGAAGGATAACTGAAAATTCTGATATTTAGGGGAAGAGATAACAAGCTGATAAATGGTCCTGTTTAATAGGTTTCGGAGGTTAGCCCCAGGGACTTCCTACTTTTCCTTTTCTGTATCCTTCTTCCTCTCCTATGTAGGAGTGCATAGGCTTGAGAAAAATGAGACATGGACATAGCACAGGAAGGTCCAAGAAGAAGGGGAAGATTATTGAAAATTAGTGGTATATTTGGCTAAAGTGGTATTGACCATTGTTTATTGTGCAAAAATATGATTGTATTGGATTACATCAGTATTGATCTTTGTATATTGATACAAAATTAAGATTATAGTTGGCCACAATGTTATTGACCCTTGTATATGGACGTAATATTAAGATTGTTTTGGGCTACATAGGCATTGATCTTTGTATATTGATACATAATTAAGAGTATATTTAACCACAATTGAGTAGATCTTTGTATATTGATACAAAATTAAAGGTAACGCTTCCTAATGGTATCATACCTAGAGATACTTAAAAATAAAATGTGAAGCTCTGGCCTCTTGATACCAACCGTCTAAAATTCTCTAGGATAGTTAAGTAAAACAAACTCCTAGTCATGCAAACATGTCACTTTGTTAGCTACTATGACAGTCTATCACAGATATTCTCTAAACTACTCAGTAATCAAGTTGTTAAGAGACAAGCAACATTTGCTTATCTAAATACAAGAGATGGATAGGGCATCTTCAAAAACCCCAAGAGATCTGCAGAATATGGCATTCAAAGATGTTATCTTAAATTAAGATTTTCTTTTTTTTTGATATCGTGACATATCAGCTCCTGACAGCACCCCCTATTCTACTCCAAGTAGAAGATAATCATCGAAGAATCTCCAGTGTGAGATGGTTGAATTAGTGGCAAGCCTATCTCTTGGCATGAAAAAACCCCTTGCTTCAACTGCAGACAGACTGCTGTCCAAAAAGGACAAAACTTGGTAACAGGGCAGTCGACAGCCTAACTCTGCCAAGACAGGGTACGTAAGTCCTTCATAATCCCTGCTCTACAACAAATGTCTGTCAGAGAAACAGGACCCAAAGGCTAAAGACTGATGCAGGAATATATGGAGAGAAAATGGGAACTGTCCAGGCAGTCACTGGTATGTCATTTCTTAGTTTTGGAAGCTGCAGGCCCTGCACTTCCTATATAAGCAGATATATTTATCCCTCTCAGGTCTCTGAGGTGGTTGAAGAATAGACAGCTAGAGTCTCATAGTTAAATTTTGAGTTGTTTAGGAATCAAGAGGGTGTTATAGATCTAAGAAGATACTCTTAAAAGTGTATTGCAAGTTAGTATGAATGTTGAGTCAGATATAGACCTTTAAACTCATGGAGATGGTTAGATAGTAGAATGTTAAAGTCAGGGGCCAAATGTGTATAAACTGGACATTGGGAAGGTATACTGGGCCATTTACCTCTCACAAATTTGGCATATTTATATCTATTGTTTTGTATAATACTTACTGCTATAAGAGAAGGAACCATCTGTTGGACTGAAAGGGGAAACTGCTGGGGGGAAGAGGGTGGAAGGGTGGGATAGGAAGGGGGAATAGGGAAGGGTTTGTGACTGAGATGTAACTTGAAGAAAAAAAAATAAAGTATTTAAAAAGAAAAAGAATCAACAATCATTGATCTTTGATATATCTGTAGGGGTTAGATAAATTAGATTTAGAAAATATATAGGAGTTTCTGATACTGTCTCTTAATTCGGGGCCTGAAGAGCATTATCAGCATGAAGTCAGCAAAAACAGGAAAGACTCAATAGACTGAAAAACAAAAGGACTGCTAAGTGTGTTAAAGAATCTACAACAAAGATTGTGTTCCTGACGACTGAGGACCTGCCCCAGAGACTGTATCATTCTAAAAGGTTATGAAAGTAGTTGTTATAATTATCAATAGGTTTAGTGGATTGGTTAAAGGGGTTGTAGGAATTTATAGGATTAATAGTTAAGAAATTGTTGGTGTTTGTTATAAGTGAATTTAGTAATAAATAAATAAGAGTTAAATAAATAATAATTTAAAAATTCGATTACAGGTGGCGTTCAACGTGGTAAGGCATTATGGGTAATTTTATTTTCAAAACTATAGAGAAAACTGCAGATTTTGAAATTATGATGCCAGTTGTTGACAATATGGCAATGTTTACTGCTGACCTCTACACTGTTTTTCAATCAGACCGAATGTTTTATGCTGTTTGCTTTTTTTTATTTTATTGGTTTGTCATAAGGAAGACGTCTGTTACACAATTAAAAATTATGGAAATGCAGATTGAGGAGCTTAAGAAAATTCTGGCAGGGCAGGTGACTGGAACTGAGAAAATGGCAAGTTCTTTTCTAGCTAGGTCTCCACAGTAGCCGCATGTACCAGTAGAAAAGCCGCCGCATGTGCCAGTAGGAAACCAGGTAGGTAATGGTGCTAATGTGGAACCAAGTGCGCCTCCAGAGGAGCTGCATGGTACTGCACAATAACCATCAGCTTTTCCAGTTATGTTTCAAATTAGGCCTGATAATAACGGTCAGCTCAATCAGGAATTAACATGGCGTCCAATAGACATTTTGGATTTAAAAAGATTTAAGGAGTCTATTGTCTCTTATGGAATGCACTCATCATTCATTAAACAGATGCTAAATAATTGGGCTTTACAAAATAGAGTCATTCCCCAAGATTGGAAGGGACTGATATCAGCTATGCTAGAAGTTAGCCAGCAATTACAATGGTTGTCATGGTGGAGACATGAAGCCAAAAAATTAGAGCAGCAAAATATGGCAAGGGGAATAAATGTCACAACCCACCAAATGCTTGGTGAGGGACCTTATGCTGACATACGGTTACAGACTCAATTTGAAGATGTTGTCATCGAACAATGTCGTGTTGCAGCTCTGAGGGCCTGGGATATGGTGGCTGAGGCTGGGAAAAGGTTTACTTCATTTACCAAGATAATACAAGGTCCTCAGGAAACCTTCTCAGACTTTTTAGGGAGATTGACTTCAGCTGTGGAGAGAGATGTAGATAGCCCTGATGCCAGAAAGGACTTGATAAATGCCTTGGCATATGAAAATGCAAATGCTGAATGTCAAAGGGCAATTAGGCCATTGAAACCTCGAGGAGCCCCAGTAGATGAATGGATAAGAGAAACAGCTGATATTGGTTTTCAAGAGCATCAGACTAATGTCATAGCACAAGCAGTTGCTAGGGGTCTTAATGAGTGCTTTAAAAATGGTGAACTTGGTCATTTCCAAAGATATAGTAAGGCTGAATCCTCCAGAACTCAAAATGATAGTTGCCTGGACTCTGCAGAACATGGTCATAGAAGGGAACGAATGGCTTTTAATGGTGAACGTGGTCGTAGAAGGGAACGAACGGCTTCTAATGGCCATAGAAGGTTAAGGTCTCCAGGATTTTGTACTCGTTGTGGAAAAGGTAAACACTGGTCCCGGGATTGTAGAGCTAGAACGGATGTCAGAGGTAATCCCTTGCCGGGAAACGAGGGGAGGGGCCTACCGGTTCAGGCCCCCCAAAACAATGTGAACCGTCATCCATCATCCAACCAGAGGGAAACAGACAGGCAGGAAGAACAAAATTAACTATTGCTGATCTTTTACAGGCTACTGAAGGTACTACAGTTTTAGATTTGACCACAGATCAATCTAAAACATTATCCAAAACAGATGAATGTTATATGTTAACCACTGGTATCTATGGTCCTTTACCATCAGGGACAATAGGATTAATATTTGGTAAAAATGGATATGTGTTATGTGTTGTGAATTGGATTTGAGGATTTTCTTTTTTTCCTCATTCTATTTTTTTGTCTCTTTTATTATTAAAAGCTTAAGATTATTTTGTTATATTGGTAGAAATTTAAGATTCTGTTTATTGATGCAAGTTTAAAAAATGTTTTGTATGTAATAGAAAGTAAGTTTATTGATAAGAATTTAAAATGTTTTGTTTGCTTTAATGTCTTTTGTCAAAAGATGTAAATACAACTATGTAATGTGAGAAGTTTAAGGTTATTTTAACACTTGCTTTAATGTATATTGATAAAAATTTAAAGTTAGTTTATGTATTGTACACAGACAATTTATTTACATTGTATATGTAGATATTATGTAGATTTATTTTTTATTTTACTAGAAGGGGGATATGTAGGCGTTAGATAAATTAGATTTAGAAAATATATAGGAGTTTCTGATACTGTCTCTTAATTCGGGGCCTGAAGAGCATTATCAGCATGAAGTCAGCAAAAACAGGAAAGACTCAATAGACTGAAAAACAAAAGGACTGCTAAGTGTGTTAAAGAATCTACAACAAATACTGTGTTCCTGACGACTGAGGACCTGCCCCAGAGACTGTATCATTCTAAAAGGTTATGAAAGTAGTTGTTATAATTATCAATAGGTTTAGTGGATAGGTTAAAGGGGTTGTAGGAATTTATAGGATTAATAGTTAATAAATTGTTGGTGTTTGTTATAAGTGAATTTAGTAATAAATAAATAAGTGTTAAATAATAATTTAAAAGTTCGGTTACATATATCAATGTCATTGCTTTAAGTATCCTAATAAAACAATGCAGAATAACAGAAAAGGTGCTAAAACAAGATTCATCCTTCTGTGGCATCCAAGAAACACAACTCAGTATCAAAGATTGATATTATCTCACAGTCAAACTTTGGAAAAAAGTTATTCTAAGCAAATAGACCTAACAAGCAAGGTTGTGTGGACATTTTAATATCTAAAAAATATAGACATCAAACCAAAACTTTTGAAAAGAAATGGGGAAAGAAATTCCATACTCATCAAAAGAAAAATTCACCAAGGAGACTCGTCAATTCTGAACAGCTGTGCTCCAAACACAAAGGTATCTGCTTTTGGAAAGAAGCACTTTTATAGGTTAAATCACATATTTACTCCCACACCATAATAGTGGGAGATATCAGTATCCTACTCTTACCAATGGACAGGTCATCCATTGGTAAAAATGATGAACAAAAAATAAACAGAAAAATAATGGTGCTAAAAGACCAAAAACAAATGAACTTACAGGTATATGTAGAGCACTTTACACACAAAAGGATATATCTTTTTCTCTGCATATCATGGAACTTTCTTCAAGATTGACAGCCTACTAGGACCCAAAACAAGACTTAACAGATACAAGAAATTTGAAGAAACTCCCTGTATCCTATCAGATGACCATGCAATATAATTATATGTCAACAACAACAGAAACCTTACAAACCCAAGAGAAATGACCAACTCTCTCTTGAGTAAAAATTTGGTCAAGACAGAAATAATAAAGAAATTAAAGACTTTCTAGAATTCAATGAGAATGAATACACAGCATAAACAATTTTATGGGATACACTGAAAGCAGTACTAAGAAGAAAGTGCAAAGCATTAATTACCTACATGAAAAAAAATGGGAGAATTATTCCTTAGCAACATAACAGGACATCTGAAAGTTCTATAACAAAAAGAAGTAAGCATATACAAGAGGAGTAGATGGTAAGAAATAATCAAACCAAGAGCTGAAATCAATGAAATAGAAAGATTAAAAATACAAGAAATCAATTAAAAAATAAAGATTTGGTTCTTTGAGAAAAATCAACAAGATAAACAAACCCTTATCCAAACCAAGTAAAAGATAGAAAATGTCAAAATTAATAAAATCAGAAATGAAAAGGGGGACATAACAACAGACACATAGGAAACCCAGAGAATCATAAGGACATACTTTAAAAACCTGTACTCCACCAAATCGGAAAATCTAAAATAAATGGATACTTTTCTCAACAGATAACACTTAACAATGTTAAACCAAGATCAGATAAGCTATTTAAATTTAAAGCCTCTGGTACAATAGAAGTAGTCATTAAAAGCCTCCCAACTGATCCACTTGGACTTAAGTTTTGTGCAAGGTGATAAGTATGGCTCTATTTGCATTCTTTTACATGTCGAAATCTAGTTAGACCAGTACCATTTGTTGAATATGCTGTCCTTTTTCCATTGTACAGTTTTGGCTTCTATGTCAAAAATTACTGACCTTGGGTGTGTGGGTTTATTTCTGGGTCTTCAATTTGTTTATATTGATAAACTGGTCTGTTTCTATAAGAGTACCATGCTGTTTTTATTACTATGGCTCTGTACTATAGCCTGAAATCAGGGATGGTGATACCTCCAGATGATTTTTTGGGTTTGTTTTTTTTTTGTGCAGGATTAATTTAGCTATTCTGTGATTCTTGTTATTCCACATGAAGTTATGAATTAATTGTTCTTTCAAGGTCTGTAAGGAATTGTGTTGGTATTTTGATAGGATGGATATTTTTATTATGTTGATCCTGCCTATCCATGAGCATGGGAGATCTTTCCATCTTCTGAGCTCCTCCTCAATTTCTTCAATGACTTGAAGTTCTTGTCATACAGGTTTTTCACTTGCTTGGTTAGAGTTAGCCATAAGTATTTTATATTGTTTGTGGCTGCTGTGAAGGGTGTTGTCTCCCTAATTTAGTTCTCACCCCATTTGTCTTTTGTGTAAAGAAGGGCTTCTGATTTTTTTTTAATTAATTTTGTATCCAGTTACCTCACTGACCTTAACATAAAAGCCTGACACGCTAAATCTAATAGAAGAGAAAGTGGGGAAAAGTCTCGAAGTCATCAGCACTGGTGACACTTCCTCAACAGAACACCAATAGCTCAGGTTCTAAGACCAACAATCAATAAATGGGACCTCATGAAACTGAAAAGCTTCTGTAAGGAAAAGGATATTGTCATTTGAACAAAATGACAGTCTACAGATTGGGAAAAAAATCCTCACCAACCCCACATCTGACAGAGGGCTGATATCCATAATTTACAAAGAACTCAAGAAATTAAATGCCAAGAAACCAGATAATCCAATCAAAAAAATGAGGAACAGAGCTAAACAGAGAATTCACAAAGGATGATTTCCTGATGGCTGAGAGACACTTGAAGAAATGCTCAGTATCCTTAATCATCAGAGAAATGCAACTCAAGAAGACTCTGAGATTCCATCTCACACCTCTCAGAATGGCTAAGATCAAAAACTCAAATGACAGTACAAGTTGGTGAGACTCTGGAGAAATGGGAATGCTCCTACATTGCTGGTGGGAGTGCAGGCTTGTGCAACCACTATGGAGGTCAGTCTGGTAATGTGTTAGAATACTTGGAATAGCTCTACCTCAAGACCCAGCCATACCACTTCTGAGTATACATCCAAGTGATTCCTGACCAGTCCACAATGACATCTCGTCATCTATATTCATAGTAGCTTTATTTGTAATAGCTAGAAACTGGAAACAACCCAGATGTTCCTCAACCAAAGAATGGAATAAAAACCTGTGGTACATTCATACAATAGAATACTACTCAGCTCTCAGAAACAAGGAAATCATGCAATTTTTAGCCAAATGTGTGGAACTAGAAAAACTCATCCTGAGTGAGCTAACTCAGATTCAGAAAGATGCACATGGCATCTATCCACTTATAATTGGATTTTAGCCATGTAGTACAGGATAACTATCCTACCACCAACACACCAAAAGGAATAGAAGCATAGTCCTTGTTACCTGTTAGTGGGACACTTTGCCCTAATGGAGTTGGCATATAGGCCCTCCAGTGCAAAAGAAAGCTCTTAGCCCTCATATGACTAATGAACTGGGGAGGTCTGATATATAGGATCAACCCACTCTGGAGGAGTAGCATAGGTGCAAGAGGGGACTAGGAAGGGTAGAAAGAGGGGATTTTGATGGATATGTAACTTGAAGTAATAATTTTTTTTTAAGTCTCCAAACTAGAAAGCATGGAAGGAGACAGTACAGGGAGAGATAACTGTGATTGGGGACAAGTCAAGGTCAAGGTGGAAACCTAGCACAACAGAAGCTCCTAGGAATCTATTAGGGTGACCCTAGGTAAGACTCCTAGTAATGGAGGATATAGAGCCTGAATAAACAATCTTCTCTATGTAACCAGACAAGCCTTCCAGCGGAGGAATTGGGATAGCAACTCCGGCCACAATACCTTCAACCTACAATTAGTTCTGTCAGCATGATGTGTTGGGGTAAAGGTGGCACATAAATTGTGGGAGTGGCTAACCAATGACTGGTCCAACTTGATACCATTGACACTGCCTGGAGAACCAGAAACCTAGGATGGATGGCCAAGAGAGCTAAGATAGAACCAAATGCAACTGACAAAAAAAAAAAAAAAAGTATCCCAAACAAAATTAAAGCCTATGAGCAAATGGTTTTATCCCAAAATTATAGCAGTACTTCAAAGAAGAGTTAACACCAATACTTCTCAAATCATTCCACAAAATAGAAAAGGAAGGTACATTGACCATTTCATTTTATGAGACCTCAGTCACCATGATATACAAAACACACAAATATTCAAAGAAAGAAATTGCAGAACAATTTCCCTTATGATCATAGATGCAAATATATTTAATAAAATACTTGCAAATTGAATCCAAGAACACATCAAAAAGATCATTCACCATGACTAAATGTTTCATCCCAGAGATACAGTGATGATGCAACATATGAAAATCAGTAAATGCTACAAACTTTTAACAATTAAGCACCAAGCTGTGTTGTCTATTCTACTGCAAAAAAGAAAGAAAAATCAGTAAATGCATTCCTCCATATAAACAAACTAAAAGAAAAAAATCATCTCTTTAGATGCATGAAAAACCTTTAACATAATCCAACACTCCTTCAAAAATATCCTGGAAAAGGTAGGAATACAAGTCACATACCTAAACATAATAAGTATAATTTAGAACAAGCCTATAGCCAACATCAAATTAAATGGAGAGCAACTCAAAGAAATTTCACTAAAATCAGGAACAAGGGAAAGATGACAACTCTTTCATCTCATTCAATATAGTACTTGAAGGTCTAGCTAGAAGAATAAGATGCTGAAAGAGATCAAGGAGACACAAATTTGAAGGGAAAAAGTCAAAGTATAGTTATTTGCAAATTATGTAATAGTATGATTCCCAAAAAATTCCACCATGGAATTTCTATAGCTGATAAACACCTTTAAAGAAGTAGCTAGATACAAGATCAAAAACATATTGTGCTCTTATATATAAATTACAAAGAGGCTGAGAAAGAAATCAGTGAAACAACTGTTGGGGTAGTGTTAAGCATTCTAAATGTTAATTAATTGGTCCTGCTTGCTGTCTGTTACTTACATTGACTCTGATTGGTTAAATAAAATGCTGAGGCCTGAGATTGGGCAAAGACAGAGAAAGGTGGGACTTCCTGTGATTAGAGCAGGAAGCCTGTGCTTTAGACAGAGAATTAATGCATTCCAGCCAACAGCTGGAAGAAGAAGCATTCTAGCCACGAGCAGCAGGAAGAAAGACACACGCTATGGGTTAGGAAAAAGAACCTCATTCCACATGGCCAGGAACATTGACATGGCATGGAAAATGGCAGTCCAAGGGGACGTATGTATATATGGGGTCATATTTGGGTAATAGAATTAAGAGCTAGCTTAGATGGGCCAGGGATGCACAACTCAGGCCAGGGCTTGTTAAAATCCATGCGGTCTCTGTGTGTACTCGTTTATAATGTCTGCTTAATGGCAGAATAAGGATTAAAGGCTGCCGAACAAATTAACAATAATCTAAATACTGGTTAAACAATTTAATTAATTATTTCTAGAAGTGGCACCCCATGTAGTTTAATTAATTTTTTTTTTACAAACAACACCTTTAACAATAGTGTCACATAATATAGCATATCTTGGTGTAACTCTAACCAAGCAAATAAAAGTGTTATATGATTTAAAAAATTTTCAAGTCTTTGAAGAAGGAAATTGAAGGAGATATCAGAAGATGGTAAGATCTCCCATGCTCAAGGATAGTAAAAGGAGCCATCCTACCCACAACAATCTATACATTTTATCCAATTCTCATTAAAACTCTAACATAATTCCTTAGAGATCTTGAAATAACAATTCTAAACTTTATATGGAAAAAACAAAAACCCAAGATATCTAAAATAATTCTTAACAATATAAGAACTGTTGGAGGTACTACCATCTCTCATTTCAAGTTGTACTGTGGAGCTATAGTAATAAAAATCACATAGTATTAATATAAAACCAGATACATTGATCTAGGGAATCAAATTGAAGCCCAAGGAATAAATCCACATAGCTATGGAAACCTGATTTTTTATAAAGCCAGAAATACACACTGAAAAAAGTTGGCATTTTCAACAACTGATGCTTGTGAAACTGGATGTCTGCATGTAGAAGAATGCAACCAGATTCATGTTTATCATTCCATCCAAAACTTAAGTTCAAGTAGATCAAAAACCTCAACATAAAACCAGATACTTTGAACCTGATGGAAGTAAATCTTAAGAGTAGCCTTGCATGCATTATACAGAGGGTTATTTTTTTCTACAGAACACTGATTTCACATGCACTGAGATCAACAAATAACAAATGAGACCTCATGAAATTGAAGTGCTTCTGTACGCCAATGGACATTATCAATTAACAAAGTGACAGACTACAGAATGGGGAAAGAGTTTTACCAAATCCATATCCAATAGGGGACTAATATCAAACCCACACACCTACTGTAACGGTAAATTTTTATTTATTACATATATATTTATCAATACTTAACAATTACCTAACAATTGTCTATAAAATTCCTAAATCCTAAATCTTAAACCCAAACCCTAACTCTGAAACCTAACACCTAAAACTTCTTAGTATCTATAATACAAACATTTAACATTAACCTAAGGTTTCACAAAAGGATATTTTTCTCTGAGCGTGGGTCCTGATGGATGGCTGGTCTTCATAAAATTTTTCAGTTCGAAAGTCTCTTAAAGTCTCTGAATTTCGTTTGTCCCCTTGTGGTCTTAAGACCAATTAACACATGAAAGTTTCCCAGGCAGCTCACCGATTCAGATGCTTATGGCCTATGAAGGCCCAAAGTCCCAGAGCTCCATGTCTGAGCACTCCCAAATCTCAGGGAGAATCTCTCCCGAGTCAGACCTGAAATGGGTCAACATCAGAGGGTGAAACTTTCTGGTGAGATTGTGATGCCTGTTCTTTCACCGTTGGAGAAAAACCTTGAATGAATCAGGAACAGGAGAGAGAGCCTGCCCAGCATTCATGTGGATCCTGCCTTATATATCTTCACCTGTCAGCAGAAGCTTTTGTGTTGTGCACTTTTAAAGTTAGTTCCAGGGGCTCAGTCTTTTTCAAAAAAGCTTTTTCCAGAGGGGAGAATTCAAAGGCGGTCCGCAGATGTGGACAGGTGCCTCAGGGCATCAGGTGCCTCAGGGCATGTCATTCATATGCCCTTCGCAGAGAGCTGTGAAATGACAACAGATCCCTGACCTCCAGAGGGCAGGCACCCCAGGGGGCATGTCCTGCTCCCAGCCCCAAGATCAAAGAGGTCCTGGTCCTTGGTGAGTTCCCAAGGACATGTCACTCGGATGAAGTCTTTTTTCTTAAAAGTCCAGCCTTATTCCAAGTTCCCTATGCTACATATGCTAACATTAAACCTACCACACACCTACAGTAACTTCATTTTTGACAAAGAACCCAAAACCATACAATAGAAAAAGGAAAGCAGCTTCAACAAATGGTGCTGGTCTAACTGAATGTCAACCTGTAGAATAATGCAAATAGACCCTGATCACTTTACACAAAACTTAAGTCCAAGTGGATCAAAGACCTCAACATTAAACCCGACACACTAAATCTAACAGAGGAGAAAGTGGGGAAAACCCTTAAACGCATTGGTACAGGTGACAATTTCCTTAACAGAACACCAATAGCTCAGGCTCTAAGACCAATGATCAATGAATGGGACCTCATGAAACTGAAAAGCTTCTGTAAGGCAAAGGACACTGTCATTCGAACAAAACAACAGCCAACAGATTGGGAAAACATCTTCACCATCCCCACCTCCAACAGAGGGCTAATATTTAAATTTACAAAGAACTCTAATTAAACACCAAGAAACCAAATAAACCAATCAAAAAAAATGGAGTACAGTGCTAAACTGAGAATTCACTAAAGAGGAATCTCTAATGGTCAAGAGACACTTGAAAAAATGCTCAACATCCTTAGTCATCAGAGAAATTCAACTCAAGACAACTCTGAGATTTTACCTCATACCCATCAGAATGGCTAAGATCAAAAACTCAAATGACAGCGCATGCTGGGGAGGATGTGCAGGGTATCACACTCTTCCATTGTTGGTGGGAGTGCAAACTTCCACAACCATTTTGGAAATCAATCTGGGAATATCTCAGAAAACTGGGAATAGTTCTACTTCAATACAAAACCCTACCACTCCTGGGCATATGCCCAAAAGATTCTGCATGAAAACAACATTGGATCACCTATATTCATAGTAGCTTTATTCATAATAGCTAGAAACTGGAAATAACCCAGATGAAGAATGAATTAAAACAAAAAAACTATGGTACTTTTACACAATGGAATACTACTCAGCTATCAGAAACAAGGAAATCATGCAATTCACAGCCAAATGGATGGAACTAGAAAAGCTCATCCTGAGTGAGCTAACCCAGACCCAGAAAGGTACACATAACATTTATTAACTTATATAACTGGATGTTAGCCATATAGTACAGATAACTCTCCTACAACCCACAGATCCAAAGGAACAGGACCCTAGCATAAATATCCTAAGAGAAATTCCACCCAGAAGTAAATTAATCAAATGTAAAGATACACAGTCAAACATTGGGTGAAGCTCTTAGAGTCCTATATAAGAGAGGGAGGAGGAATGGAGAATCCCAGAGAAGATAACAACACATGACAATCAACAGAGCCAACCAACCTTGATCCCTAGAGACTTGCAGAGATTGAAACACTAACCAAAAAAAGAAGAAAATTTCTAGTCTGTACCTAGTCCTCACTATACATATATAGATGATAGGCAATTTAGTATTTATACATATCCCTAAGCAAGTAGATGATGGGGCATCTCAGTCATGGACTCTTTTGGCTATTAGAGAGACACTTTACCCAAGCTGGGCTAATATGCTGGGCACCAGAGTGAGAGGAATCTCTTTGACCTCATGTGTCTTAAAACCTGAGGGGTTTGATATGTGGGGCCCCATCACCAAAGAGAAGAATAGGAGGGAAAGGGAGCAGAGGGTGAGAGGGTGGGAGAGAGGAACTGTGATTGAGATGTAACTTGAATTAATAAATAAATATTTTAAAAAGAGAACTTGTAAAATAAGATATCAAAAAATCCCCCAAATAATCCAATTAAGAGATATGTCACAGATCTAAACTGATAATTCTAATTAGAGAAATCTAAAATGGCTCAGAAATATAAGAAATGTTCACCATCCTTAGCCAACAGGGAAATGCAAATCAAAACTACTTTTAGATTCAATCTTACAACTATCATAATGACTAAGACCAACAACACAAGTGACACCTCATGTGGTGAAGATGTGAAGCAAGGAAAATATGCCTCCATTGCTGCTGGGAGTGAAAACTGGTACAGTCACTATGGAATTCAGCATGGCAGTGAGAGACCAAAGAGAACCCCAATTTGCTTCTGCTCAGCCTTGGCTATTTTAGGTCTATAAAAAGAACAAAGTAGGAATGTCAGCCTGAGAACAAAAAAACACACAGCTCCCCTCTCTAGAGAACTTGAGCTCAACCAGACAGTGACCATCTGTGCAAACCACAAGACTTGGACCTTCAAAGGAGAATGACTCAGTGTTTGTACATTCCAACCTTATGAGTTGGAGGTATCCCCTCCACTCCAAGGAATGGGCTTATCAGAAAGTTCTCAGCCATATTTTACAATACCATATGTGCCTCTGACTGGTTTATGGTATGGCTACTTGGCCTAGACCAATCTGTCTAAAGTCCTCTATGTTCAACCAATCACATAACACCAAGGCTTGAAAGTCTTCCTACTTGCCCCGTTTACTGCTTAACCCTTAAATACCTTAATTTCCAGAAGCTTGGAGCTGTTCATCAGCTCTCTGTGTGGATATTATGGTTGGTCTTTGCCTGAGATCTTGTCAATAAAGATCTTTTTGTTCTTACATCTGGTATATACTCCTGGTGTTCTTTGGTGTTTCATGAACTGGGCACAGCAGCAACTCCCCCAGAAAGTTGGGAATTGATCTTCTTCAACATTCATCTATACCATTCTTAGGCATATACTTAAAGGATACTCTATCTTACCACAAGGACATTTGTTGAACTATGATCATTGTAGCTTTATTCATAATTGTCAGAGACTGGAAACAACTTAAATGTCTCTCAATCAAAGAATAGATAAAGAAAGGTGGTATATTTACACTGTAGAGTATTATTCAGTTGCAAAAAAAAAGATATCCTGAAAGTGGCAAGTAAATAGATATAAACAGAAAAAAAAATCATCCCAAGTGAGTTAACACAGACACAGAAAAACAAATATGGTATGTATTCACTCATAAGAGGATAATAGCCATTAAATAAATGATAACAAAGGTACAATCTATACACTCAGAAAGATCAGGTAAAGAAAAAGTTTCTAGGGTAGCGCATAGATCTCTCTGGGAAGCAGAAATAGAACAGATTTTCAGGTGGACTGGGAGTGGATGGGGGCAGGAACTGGAGGGAGCAGGTGTGAGGAAAGATGGGATAGAGGGACAGAGTGCTTGGAGAGACAATTAAAATTGTGTTGGGGACACTTGTGAGTGAAAAACCTAGTGCAGTAGAAACTTCCTAGAATCTATGAGGGTGATCCTAGTGAAATGACCACCTCTTGCAGTCAGGCAAGTGTTTCAGTGGCAGGACTGGGTTTCATTGCATTCATATGTCCTTGTGGTTTGGTGAGGAATCCTTTGGGTGGATGCCCAGAAGTGGTATGGCTGGGTCTTGTGGTAGAGCTATTCCAAGTTTTTTAAGATATCGCCAGACTGATTTCCATAGTGGTCGTACAAGTTTGAACTCCCACCAGCAATGGAGCAGTGTTCTCCTTTCTCCACAACCATGCCAACATGTGATGTCATTTGAGTTTTTGATCTTAGCCTTTCTGACAGGTGTAAGATGGAATCTCAGAATTGTCTTGAGTTGCATTTCCCTGATGGTTAAGGATGGTGAACATTTCTTCAAATGTCTCATTTCCATTAGGGATTCCTCCTTTCTGAATTCTCAGTTTAGCTCTGTTCCCCATATTTTGATTAGATTATTTGTTTCCTGGTATTTATTACTTGAGTTCTTTATAAATTATGGATATTAGCCCTCTGTCAGGAGTGGGATTGGTAAAGATCTTTTCCAAATCTGTAAGTTGCCATTTTTTTTCTAAAGACAGTGTTCTTTCCTTATAGAAGATTTTCAGTTTCATGAGGTCCCATTGATTGATTGTTGGTCTTAGAGCCTGAGCTATTTGTGTTTTATTCAATAAATTATCTCCAGTGTCAATGGGTTTGAGGCTTTTCCCCAATTTCTCTTCTATTAAATTTAGTGTGTAAATTTGGTGTAAATTTGGGCTTCAGGTTAAGTTCTTTGATCCACTTGGACTTAAGCTTTGTGCAAGGTGATAAGTATGGGTCTAATTTCGTTCTTTTAAATGTTGACATCCAGTTTACCAGCACCATTTGTTGAAGATGCTGTCCTTTTTCCATTTTATGGTTTTGGCTTCTTTTTCAAAAATTAAGTGACCAAAGGTAAGTGGGTTCATTTCTGGGTCTTCAATTTGATTCCATTTATCAACTGATCTGTTTCTATAGGAGTACCCTGCTCTTTTTATTACAATTGTTCTGTAGTATACCTTGAAATATGGGATGGTGATAACTTCAGATTTTTTTTTAATTGTACAGCATTGATTTAGCTATTCTGGGTTTTTTTGTTGTTCCATATGAAATTGAGAATTGTTTTTTCCAGGTCCATAAAGAATTGTGTTGGTATTTTGATAGGAATTGCATTGAATCTGTATATTGCTTTTGGTAGGATGTCCATTTTTATTATGTTGATCCTACCTATCCATGAGCATGGGAGACCTTTCCATCTTCTGATGGCCTCTTCAATTTCTTTCTTCAAGGACTTGATGTTCTTGTCATACACGTATTTCATTTGCTTGGTTAGAGTTACCCCCAGCTATTTTATATTGTTTGTGGCTATTGTGAAGGACATTCCTTCCCTAATTTCTTTCTCAGCCCATTTATCTTTTGTATACAGAAGGGTTTCTGAATTTTTTGAATTTATTTTGTATCCAGCCACCTTGCTAAAGGTATTTTTCAGTTGTAGGAGTTCTCTGGTGGAATTTTTGGGGTCACTTAGTATACTATGATGCCATCCGAAAATAGGGATTATTTGACTTCTTTGTTTCCAGTTTTTATCCCCTTGATCTCCTTTAGTTGTCTTATTGCTCTAGCAAGAACTTCAAGTGCTATATTGAAGAGCTATGGCAAAAGTGGGCATCCTTGCCTTGTCCCTCAGTTTAGAGGAAATGCTTTAAGTTTCTCTCCATTTAATTTGATCTTGGCTACTAGCTTGCTATATATCGCCTTTATTATTTCTAGGTATGATCCTTGTATGCCCGTTCTCTCCAGGACTTTTAGCATGAAAGGGTGTTAGATTTTGTCAAATGATTTTTCAGTATCTAGTGAGGTGATCATGTGTTTTTTTTCTTTTTTTCTTTCAGCTTGTTTATATGGTGAATTACGTTGATGGATTTTCTTATGTTGAGCCATCCCTGCATTCCTGGGATGAAACCTACTTGATCATGCTATATAATACTTTGTATGTGTTCTTGGGTTCATTTTGCCAGTATGTTATTAAATATTTTTATGTCTCTGTTCATGAGGGAAATTGGTCTGAAGTTCTCTTTCTTTGTTGGGTCTTTGTGTGGTTTAGGAATCAGGGTGACTGTGGCCTCATAGAGTGAGTTTGGCAGTGTTCCTTCTGTTTCCATTTTGTGGAAGAGTTTGAAGAATATTGATATTAGCTCTTCTTTGAAGGTCTGGTAGAATTCTGAGCTGCAAGCATCTGGACCTGGGCTTCTTTTCTTTTTTGGTTGGGGGACTTAATGACTATTTCTATTTTCTTAGGTTTATAGGACTGTTTGATCTGTTAACCTGATCTTGATTTAACTTTGATAGTTGTAATCTATTAAGAAAGTTGTGCATTTCATTTAGGTTTGATGGGGTACAGATTTATAAAGTGGGACCTAACAATTCTCTGGATTTCCTCAATGTCTTTTTTATTTCTCCCTTTTAATTTCTGATTTTGTTGATTATTTTCTGTCTGCCTTGTAGTTAATTTGGATTGGGGTTTGTCTATTTTTTTTTTCCTCAAAGAATCTAATCTTGGTTTCATTGATTTTTTTGTATTGTTAATTTTGTTTCTAAGTTGTTAATTTCAGCCCTAAGTTTGATGATTTCTTGCCTTCTGCTCCTCTTGGGTGTGTTTGATTCTTTTTTTTTTTTCCCACATCTTCCAATTCTGCTGTTAATTTGCTAAGATGAGCTGTCACAAATTTTTTTTTTTTGAAAGATCTTAGTGCTATGAACTTTCCTCCTAGCACTGCCTTCATTGTGTCTCATAGTTTTGGGTATGTTGTACCTTCATTTTCATTGGATTTTAAGAAGTCTTTGATTTCCTACTTTATTTCTTCCCTTACCCAGTAGTCATTCAGTAGAGAGTTGTTCGGTTTCCATAAATAGCAAGCTTTCTGTTATTTCTGTTTTTGTTGAAGTCCAGCTTTATTCCATGGTGGTCTGATAAGATACATGGGGTTATTTCAATTGTCTTGTATTTGGTGAGGCATGGTTTGTGTCCTACTATATGGTCAATTTTTGAGAAGGTTCTGTGCAGTACTGAGAAGAAGGTTTATTCTTTCGTGTTTGGATGAAACATTTTGTAGATATCTGTTAGTTCCATTTGGTTCATGACCTTTATTAGACTCATAAGTTCTCTGTTTGGTTTCTGTCTTGTTGACCTGTCCATTGTTGTGAGCGGAGTGTAAAGTCTCCCACTACTAATGTGTGATGATCAATGTGTGATTTAAGCTATAGAAGAGATTCTTTTACAAATGTAGGTGCCCTTGTGTTTGGGGCATAAATATTCAGTATTGAGATTTCATCTTGATGAATTTTTCCTTTAACCAATATGTAGTACCCTTCCCTATATTTTTTTATTAACTTCAGTTGAAAGTCTATTTTATTTGATATTAGGATAGCTACTCCAGCTTGCTTCCTGGGCCCATTTGCTTAGAAAACCTTTTCACAGTCCTTTCCTCTGAGGAAGCATCTATCTTTCTTACTGAGATGTGTTTCTTATATGCAGAAAAATTATAGGTCTTGTTTACAGATCCATTCTGTAAATTCTGTGTCTGTTTATTGGGGAGTTGAGCACATTGATGTTGAGGGATATTAATAACCAAAGTTTGTTATTTCCTGTTATTTTGATGTAGGTGGTGGATGTGTGTTTCTTTTGGTTTAGCTAGAATAGGATTTTTTGCTTCCTCTGTTTTCTTGGGAGTAGTTATCTTCCCTGGGTTGGAATTTTCCTTCTACCATCTTCAGTAGGGTTGGATTTGTGGGTAGATAGTATTTAAATTTGGGTTTGTCATGGAATATCTTGTTTTCTCCTTCTATGTTGATAGAGAGTTTTGTTGGGTATAGCAGTCTGGCCAGGCACCTATGCTTTCTTAGGGCTTGTAGGATGTCTGCCCAGGTACTTCTGGCTTTTAAAGTTTCTGAGGATAAGTCAGGTATAATTCTGATGGGTCTGCCATTATATATTACTTGACTTTTTTTTCTTACAGATTTTAGTATTTTTCTTTTTTCTGTACAGTTGGAGTTTAAATTATTATGTGGCAAGACGAGTTTCTTTTATGATCTAATCTGTTTGGTGTTTTGTATTCTGTATGCCTCTTCGAATTTTACCAGCATCTCGTTGTTTAGGTTTGGGAAGTTTTCTTCTATGATTTTTTTGAAGGTGTTTCCTGGACCTTGGAGTTGGGAGTCTTCTTTTCTCACTGTGCCTATAATTCTTAGGTTCTGTCTTTTCTTTGAATTCTTCATTTCTTGGATGTTGTGGGTGAGAACTTTTTTAGATTTCTCATTTTCTTTGGTTGTTGTATTTATTTCTTCAATCGAGTCTTCCATGCCTGAGATTCTGTCTTCCATCTCTTATATCCTATTTTTGATACTCATGTCTGTAGTTCCTGTTCTCTTCCCTTGACTTTCCACCTCCAGAATTGCTCTGCTTGTGTTGTCTTTATTGCTTCCACTTCCAATTCAAGTCTTGAACAATTTTACTCATTTTATATGTTTCCTGCTCCAATTTGGTTATCTTTTTCTGCAAATCTTTAAGATCTTTCATTGTCTTGTTTCTTCCTCCTTCAAGTTGTACTACGTTGGCTTGGGGGTCTCCAATGGTATTGTCTATTGCTTTCATTTGTAATATTGAAGATTCTTTAAATTCTTTCAGAGATTTAATTTCTTCTTATAAGGACTCCATCATTTTCCTAAGTATAGATTTGTCATCATTTTAATGTGTTTCAGTTGTGGTGAGATGTTCAGGGCTTGCTGTGTTAACCTCGCTGGATTTTGTTGGAGTCATATTTCCTTGATTTTTGTCAGTTTTGTTGTTTTGCTGACCTTTCCCCATCTGGTTGCCCTAAGCTGATTGTTCCTGATGTCTTCTGGACCTGGTGTCAAGGAGGGAACTTTGGTGTAGAGTCCATATAATCTTGGTGGCTTTTAGATTAACACACGCTAGGTGGGGTCTTGAGTGGGGGCTTGGTCTCAGTGGACCCCCGAAGTTCACCCGTCCTCCCTTCCTGTTGTGTCCCAATTGGGAACTCAGGTTGGGGATTCAGTGGGATGAGTTACTCCAGCCTGCAGGATCTTCGGTTCTAGAAGGTTTTCCTAGTGATGTTGGTGGGTCACAGATTGAAGGTTAGAGCAGTAGATTTCCTGCTGCTTATGTGTCTCATCCAACAGTCAGGTCTGTGGTCATGGTACCCCCAGGGATCTTCTTCTAGGTAGTCCCCAGTGCACCTCTGTGCCTCTTGGCCCTAAGCATTAAGACCCTGTAGTCTGTATCACTCGAGCAGTGCACAAGGACCAAGAATTCACTGCTCCCATGAAGGAGCTGTAGATGCTGAAGACAGGGTATCCCTCCAATAATGTGCAAAGTGCACTGGCTCCAATATGAACACCACAACCCATCCACTGGGCTTGGACTCAAGGGAGTTCCACTGCTATATAATGTGACCACCCACCTTTCAGCCTGCTCTGATCTTACCATTTCAGTGGCACTGCTGGTCCTCTTTAGGGTATAGGAGTGACTGTGTGAATGCTGGGTACTCAGGGTGCTAGGAGGTACTTCTACCTAACAGTTGGGGCTGCCTCTCAAGGCCCTGTAGTTATCAGACCTGCAGGACACTGTACCAGTGCAAGAAGAGCAGCCCTCTGCCCTGTCTGGGCACAATGTTCTTCCACGTGATTTTATATCCAGTAGAGGGACCTGTATGTCCAACACCTTTCTGAATAAGCCTCGATATGCTTGTGCCTCTCAGACTGCTGTTCCCCTGGAGAAAAATCTTGGTGATCTTGCAGTTCTCCTGTTTGGAATGTTGGCATGGAAGCTGGGTTATCTGGAGGCTGGTGAGTACCCCTGTCTGGGGTTCGAAGCTACTTGTTGGGTATTTGAGTGGCTCAGTGCCTACTTCTGTGGCAGGCTCCAAGCTGACATCTCTTCTGTAGCAGCTCCACACTGGCCTCTGCTCTGTGAGGCTGGCCTCTACTCTGGGCCCCAGACCTCTGTCCCACGCTGCTGACCTCCACTCTGTGCCTCAAGTCTCTGCTCCAAGCTGCTGGCCTCTACTTTGTGGCCCGGTTCTCTGTCCCACGTTGCTGTCCTCCATTCCAGTTCCTGGACCTCTGCTCCATGCCACTGGTTTCTGGTATGCACTAGAGGCCTCTGCTCTACGGCTAGGAGGTCTGTTTCCCTGAGTGTCCAAGTGTCCGGCTCAGGGACCCCACTAGTCCCTAGGTTCACTAGGTAAAACCCCATAGTTCATGCTTCTTGGGTTATTGCTCAGCTTGTTTATATTTCTGCAATGTTGTAACTATTTTTCCTGTGTTCAAAATGTGTCTATGCCCTCTACCACCATCTGGTTTTCCTAAAATTATTTATTTTACACCCTGAACATAGCTCTCTCCCTTCCTTCCTCTGGGTCCCACCTTCCTGCCTCATTCTCCCTAGCCCTGTTTACTTTCCCCTCAGAAAAGGGAGTGACCCTTGGCCCATACCATCCCATCCCAGCATGTTGAGTCTCATCGGGACTGAGTGAGCACATCCTCTTCCAATGAGGCCAGGTACCTTAGCCCCATTAGGTGGAAATGGTTAAAAAGCAGACAGAAGAGTCCATGTCAGAGACATCTCCCACTCTACTTACTAGGGGACCCACATGATGACCAAGCTGCCCGTTGGTTTACATATGTGTAGGGGACCTAGGTCTGGTTCATGAGTTCTCTTTGGTGCTTCAGTCTCTGTGAGACCCCATGGGCCTAGGTTAGTTGTCTCTGTTGGTCTTCTTGTGGAGTTCTAGTCCTCTCTGGATCATTTTATCCTTCCTCTCATTCTTCCAACAGACACCCTGCATTCTGCCTAATGTTTGACAGTGAGTCTCAGCTTCTGTTTGGATCCTCTGCTGCATGGAGGTTCTCAGATGACAGTTATGCTATGTTCCTCTCTGTAAGCATGGCAGATTATCCTTTAATAGTGGTAGGGGTTGGCTCTCTCCCTTGGGGTAGGTCTCATGTTGGACCCATCATTGGTTGGATATTCCCTCAATTTCTTGTATAATTTTATACCTGCACATCTTGTATAGAGGGTAAGTTTTGGATTGAAGTTTTCGTGGGTGGGCTGATGATCCCTTTCCTTCCCTAGAAGTCCTACCTCACTAAAAGGGGGCCTCTTCAGTTTCTTTATTGCCTGATGCTAGGAGTCGCAGAAAGAGGCACCACCATATCTTCCCAGGGGACTACTTACCCTGTTTCTGGTATACAGCTTGTCTCAGGAATGGCCTTCCACCTTGGTTTCCCATATTTCTCCAAGTCCTCTCACCTCCTTCCCTCAACCTCCCTACAACTTATCACCCCTCATTTCTCTCCTCTCTCCCACAACTACTCAGTACCCTCTCTTCATCCATTTTTGCTATCTATTCCTTTTCCCCTTATGAGTGAGATTCACACATCTTCCCTTGGCCTCTCTTAGTAGGTTAGCTTCTTTTGATCTGTGGATTATACTATGATTATCCTGTAGTATATGGCTAGTATCTGCTTATGAGTGAATACATACCATTTGCATTTTTCTGGGTCTAGGTTATCTCACTCAGGATGATCTTTTCTAGTTCTATTTTTTTGCTTGTAAAATTAATCATTTTCTTTTTTCCCCTTGTTTTTAATAGATGAATGGTATTTTATTGTGTAAATGTACCACATTCTCTTTATCTATTTTTCAGTTGAGGGACATCTGGGTTGTTTCCAGTTTCTGGCTGTTATGAATAAAGCTGCCATGGACATAGTTGAGTAAATGTCCTTGTGGTATGGTGGGGCATCTTTTGGGTATATGTCCAGGAGTGAGTCTTGAGGAAGGTCTATTTCCAAGGTCTATTCCTACCTAGCTAGAAGGGGGCCTCTTCAGTCTCCGTATCTCCCACTGCTAGGAGTCTCAGATAGAGGCAACGACATATTCTCCCAGAAGTGTACCCTGTTGCTGGTCTATAGCTTGTCTCAGAGATTCCCCCTGCCTTGGTTTCCTATCTTTCTCATGGCGCTCTCACCATCCTGAGTGAGATATAGCTGAATCTTGAGGAAATTCTATTCTCAATTTTCTGAGATATCACCAAATTGATTTCCAAAGTAGTTGTGCAAGTTTTCACTCTCACCAGCAATGGAGCAGTATCCCTCATTCTCCACATCCTCGCCATGTTGTACCTTGAGTTTTTGATCTTTGCCATTCTGATGGGTGTGAGGTGGAATTTCAGAGTCATTTTGATTTGCATTTCTCTGATGTCTAAGGACACTGAAGAGCTTCTCAGCCATTTAAGAATCTTGTTGAGAATTCTTGGTTTAGCTCTGAACATCATTTTTTAAGTGGATTATTTGGTTTGTTGGTGTTTACTTTCTTGAGTTTTGTATATATTTTGGATATTAATACTCTCTCAGATGTAGGGTTGGTGAAGATCTTTTCCCAATATCTAATCTGTCATTTTTTTGTTTACAAAGTGTTTACAAGTGTTTACATAGTGTCTATTGCTTTACAGAAGCTTTTCAGTTTCATGAGATCCCATTTATTGATTGTTGGTCTTAGAGCCTGAGATATGAGTGTTCTGTTCAGGAAGTTATCTCCTGTGCCAATGAGTTCAAGGTTTTTCCCCACTTTCTCTTCGAATAGATTTGGTATAGCTGGTTTTATGGTGTGGTCTTTGATCCAGTTGGACTTGTGTTTTGTGCAGGGATATAATATGGATCTATTTGCATTTTTCTATATGCAGACATCTAGTTAGACCAGCACCATTTGTTGAAGTTGCTTTCTTTTTTCCATTGTATGGTTTTGGCTTCTTTGTCAAGAATGAAGTTTCTGTAGGTGCGGGGGGTTATTTCTGGGACTTTGATCTGATTCCATTGGTCAACCAATCTGTTCCTATATCAGTATCATGCAGTTTCTATTACTATTGCTCAGTAGTACAACTTGATGTCATGAATGGTAGTGCCTCCAGAAGTTATTTTACTGTAGATGATTGTTTTAGCTATTCTGGTATTTTTGTTTGTCCCTATTAACTTGATGATTATTCTTTCAGGATCTGTAAAGAATTGTGCTGTCATTTTGATGCTAATTGCATTGAATCTGTAAATTGCTTTTGGTAAGATGGCCATTTTTATTACGGTATTCCTACCAATTCATGAACATGTGAGATCTTTCCATCTTCTGATATCTTCTTCAATTTTTTTCTTCATAGATTTGAAGTTTTTTTCATACAGGTATTTCTCTTGTTTGGTTAGAGTTACTCCAAGGTATTTTATATGTTTTGGGGCTGTTGTTTCTTTATATTCTTTCTCAGTCCATGAGGGTTACTGATTTTTTTCTTTAAGTTAATTTTGCATCCAGGCACTTTGCTGAAGATGTTTATCAGCTGTAAGAGTTCTCTGGTAGAATTTTGTGGATCACTCATATAGGCTATCATATCAACTGCAAATAGTGATACTTAGATTCTTCCTTTCCAATTTGTATCCCATTGATCTTTAGTTTTCTTATTGCTCTAGTTAAAACTTCAGGTGCTATGTTGAATAGATATAGAGAGAGTGGGCAGACTTGACTTGTCCCAGATTTTAGTGGGATATCTTTGTGTTTCTTGCCATTTAATTTAATATTTGCTATAGGCTTGCCGTATATTGCCTTTATTATGTTTAGCTATGGACTGGCATCTCTCCAAGAACTTTATCGGGAAGGGCTATTGAATTTTGTCAGACTTTCATAATCTAGTAAGATGATAACATGGTTTTCTTCTCTCAGTATTTATATGATGATTTACATTGATTGATTTTTGTATGCTAAACCATGCCTACATCCCTGGTATGAAGACTACTTAATCATTGTGGATGATGTTTTAGATAATTTCTTAGATTTGGTTAATGAGTATTTTATTTAGTAGTTTTCCATCAATGCTCATGAGGGAAATTGGTCTGAAATGAAATTCTTTTTCCTTGCTGAGTCTTTGTATAGATTACGTATCACGGTGACTGCAGATTCATACAATGAGTTTGGCGATTTTCCTTCTGTTTCTACTTTGTGCGATAGTTTGAGGAGTATTGGTATTAGCTCTTCTTTGAAAGTCTGGTAGAATTCTGCACTAAAACTATCTGGCCCTCGACTGTTTTTTGGTTGGGAGAACTTTGATAACTGCTTCTATTTCCTTGGGGTTTATAAGTCTGTTTAAATTGTTTCCCTGATATTGATTTAACTTTGGTAAGTGAAATCTTTTATTTCATTTAGATTTACAATTTTGTGGAATATAAGATTTTGAAGTAAGAAGTATTGATTCTTTGGATTTCCTCAGTGTCTGTTGTCATTGTCATGTCTCTGTCCCCTTTCTCCTTTCTGATTTTTTTTTTTTAAGTTTGGATAGCGTCTTTCTGCCTTTTAGTTAGTTTGACTATGGGTTTGTCTATCTTGCTGATTTTCTCAAAAACACATCTCTTGGTTTCATTTATTCTTTATATTATTTTCTTTGTTTCTAAGTTACTGATTTCAGCCCTGAGTTTGATCATTTCTTGCCATCAACTCTTGACTGTGTTTGCTACTTTTTGTTCTGGAGCTTTTATGTGTGTTTTTAAATTGCTAGTGTCAGAACTCTCTAATTTCTTTACGAAGACACTTAGTGCTATGAACTTTCCCTTTAGTACTGCTTTCATTTTGTTCTATAAGTTTAGATATGTTCTGCCTTCATGTTCTTCGAATTCTAAAAAGTCCTTAATTTCTTTCTTATTTCTTTCCTGACCAAGATGTGATTAAGTAGGGAATTGTTCAGTGTTCATGAAATTGTAGGCTTTCTGTTGTTTGTTATTGTTATAGTCCAGCTTTAGTCCATGGTAGTGCAATAAGATACAAGGGGTTATTTCAGTTTTCTAGTGTCTGTTGAGGCTTGCTTTGTGCCTGAGTATATGGTCAATTTTGGAGATTGTTTTGTGAGGTGTTGAGAAGAATATATATTATTTATGATTATTTGAGTGAAATTATTGTAGACATCTGTTGACACAATTTGATTCACAAGAGGGGCTAGTTTTATTTCTCTTTTTAGTTTCTGTCTCATTGATCTGACCGTTGGTCAGAGTGCTGTGGTGAAGTCTCCCACTGTTAATGTGTGAGGTTTCATTTGAGATTTGAGTTTTAGTAATGTTTTTATGAGTGAGGGAATCCTTGAATTTGGGGAATAGATGTTCAGAATTGAGAAGTCATCCTGGTGGATTTTTTCCTTTGATGAGTGTTAAGTGACCTTCCCATCTCTTTTGGTTAATTTTGGTTGAAAGCCAATTTTATTAGGTACTAGAATGGCTACTCCAGCTTGGTTCTTGTGTCTGTTTTGTTTTAAAACATTTTCCCTGCCCTTTATTCTGAGATAATGCCTGTCTTTTTTCTTAGGTGTATTTCTTGTAAGCAGGAGAATTATGGATTTTGTTTCAGCATCCATTCTGTTATTCTGTGTCCTTTTATTGGGGAATGTGGATTCCAGTGGGGAATTCCCAGCTTGATTGGGTATGGTACCAGGCATTAAAAAAATGCTTTTCTCCTGGAAGGTTCTGAGCTGTGCTAGTATGGGCAGAAAAATATAGAAAACGGGCTGAGGAATCCTTACCACTTCTTCACCTGAAGGGCCAGATTCAAAAGGGTGGCCCCAGGTTAGTCCAGGGAGGGGAGATTAGGCCAGACCAGGGAAGAAAAAGGTGTCCAGGCCTGGCAGAAGGCAGGCTAGGCAAGCCTGGGCATTTTCAAGGAGCCTGGGCAAGGGACAGGTGGCAGGGTGGGTGGTGAGGGAGAGGTGCTACAAACTCAGCACCTCTCCACAGGGGCATGTGCCTCAAACAGGCCTAGCCCACTTGGCAGTGGCAGGCAGGCAGAAGCTGGGCACCCATGGAAACCTGGCCTGTCCAGTGGCTGACAGTAACAGTCTCTTCATGGAAGGAAGATCAATTCCCTTCCAGGCCCAAAAGAAACCATCAAACAGTCATGTTGGAGGCATTGAGAAAGATAAGAGGTTTACTTCATGAATCAGGTGCATTATATAATTTTGGGTAGTGGAGAGGGTTCTGGAGGTGAATGTGCTTGATTTGCTGGGTCTCTTCTAACCAGAAGAAAGAAAACTGAATGCCTAATTAACTTATGGACAGTGGGGATGGGGGAAAACTGCAGGAAGGCTAAAGTTATAGAGAAATATCATTGGTTGAAAGCCAAGGCACAGACAACCTTATTAGCATAGGGAAGTCACTGGGCAGATTTCTTATCAGGGGAGGGTGGGGTCACATGACACTTCTTACTTAGAGGATCTGGAAATCCTCAGATCAGAGGGAACAGGTGGTTCCTCTGAACAAAGAGAGTTTGTCATTCTAGAACCAATCTCAGAGGCTATCCAGCAATGCCAGACTTCTACCTCATCAGCAGAAACTCACCACAGGGGAATTTTATCCATTAATGTTGACAGATATTAATGACCAGGGATTGTTAATTTCCGTTATTTTGATGGTGGTGGTAGAATGTCTGTGGTAAAAATATATCTACAAATGCTGCTTATTTTAAGTTTTGAGTATAAAGAAGAAAGGTGGCAAAGTTTACATCCTTATCAGAGTTATAACAAAATATTTAATTTATTCTATGATAAACTATTTTGACTATTAAAAAAATGTAGACATTTCAAAGGGGGTTGGAAATAGCCTATGAGGACTCAACCCTACAAAAGGACCTACTTGTAACTAAGGAATTTTGATAGTGGGAGAAATAGTCTTCCTGAGAGAAAAGCACACCAATCAGTCAACCCTGAAAAGTATAGGTAGATTGATACAGATGGAGCAGATTATATTTAGGAATATATATTTATATAGTATAATGTTTATAAATATTCATGTAATTACAATTTATGAGAAAAGAGACCATGGATTTGAAAGAGATCAAGGAGAGGTATAGAAAAGGTTTTTAGGAAAGAAATGAAAAAAAAATGTAAAATATAATCTCATTAAGTAAAAAAGATAATACAATTTTAAATATTTTTAAAAGTAGAAGTTTTCTTCAGTGATGTTACCCACTGGTAAGTTGGACATTCTCCTGTAAGTAATCCTAATTAAATTCATTAGTTAAAAACAGTGGGAGAGAATGTGTAAAGAGGGCTAATTGGGAAAAGAAATGAAATCAATGAGAGTAGGAGGAGTGTCGAGAGCAAGAAATTCATGGTGCATTTCTCTGATGATTAACGATGTTGAACATTTCTTCAAGTGTCTCTCGGCCATTAGGGATTCCTCCTTTGTGAATTCTCTATTTAGCTCTGTCCCCCATTTTTTGATTGGATTATTTGGTTTCTTGGCATTTAATTTCTTGAGTTCTTTGTAACTTTTGGATATTAGCCCTCTGTCAGATGTGGGGTTGGTGAAGATTTTCTCCCAGTCTGTAGGCTGCGGTTTTGATCAAATGACAGTGTCTTTTGCCTTACAGAAGCTTTTCAGTTTCTTGAGGTCCCATTTATTGATTGTTAATATTAGAGCCTGAGCTGTTGGTGTTCTGTTCAAGAAGTTGTCACCTGTGCTGATGAGTTTGAGGGTTTTCCCCACTTTCTCTTCTAATAGACTTAGTGTGTCCGGCCTTATGTTAAGGTCTTTGATCCACTTGGACTTAAGTTTTGTACAGGGTTATAAGTATGGGTCTAATTTCATTCTTTTACAAGTGGACATCCAGTTGGACCAGCACCATTTGTTGAAGATCCTGTCCTTCTTCCATTGTGCCGTTTTGGCTTCTTTGTGAAAAATTAGGTGGCCATAAGAGTGTGGGTCTATTTCTGGGTATTCAATTCGATTCCATTTATCTACTGGTCTGTTTCTATACCAATACCATGCTGTTATTACTACTATTGCTCTGTAGTACAGCGTTAAATCTGGGATGATGATACCTCCAGATGTTTTTTTTTTTTTTTTTTTTTTTTTTTGTACAGGATTGATTTAGCTATTCTGGGTTTTTTGTTGTTCCATGTGAAATTGAGAATAGCTCTTTCCAGGTCTATAAAGAATTGTGTTGGTATTTTGATAGAAATTGCATTGAATCTATATATTGCTTTTGTTAGGATGGCCATTTTTATTATGTTGATCCTACCTATCCATGAGCATGGAAGATCTTTCCATCTTCTAAAGGCCTCTTCCATTTCTTTCTTCAAGGGCTTGAAGTTCTTGTTGTATAGGTCTTTACTTGCTTGGTTAGAGTTACCCCCAGGTATTTTATATTGTTTGTGGCTATTGTGAAGGGGGTTGTTTCCTTTATTTCTTTCTCAGCCCATTTGTTTATTGTATAGAGAAGGGCTTCTGATTTTTTTTTAATTAATTTGTATCCAGTCACCTTGCTGAAGGTATTTATCAGCTGTAAGAGTTCTCTGGTGCATTTTTAGGGTCGCTTATGTATATTATCATATCATCTGCAAATAGGGATAATTTGACTTCTTCGTTTCCAATTTGTATCCCCTTGATCTCTTTTAGTTGTCTTATTGCTCTAGCTTATGTATACTATCACATCGTCTGCAAATAGTGATAATTTGACTTCTTCATTTCCAATTTGTATCCCCTTCATTTCTTTTTTTTTTTTTGGTTTTTTTTCGAGACAGGGTTTCTCTGTGTATCCTTGGCTGTCCTGGACTCACTTTGTAGACCAGGCTGGCCTCGAACGCACAAAGATCCGCCTGCCTCTGCCTCCCAAGTGCTGGGATTAAAGGCGTGCGCCACCACCGCCCGGCCCCCTTCATTTCTTTTAGTTGTCTTATTGCTCTAGTTGTCTTATTGCTCTTCAAGTACTATATTGAAAAGATATGGTGAAAGTGGGCATCCTTGTCTTGTCCCTGAGTTTAGAGGAAATGCTACAAGTTTCTCTCCATTTAATTTGATGTTGGCCACTGGCTTGCTGTATATTGCCTTTATTATTTCTAGGTATGGTCCTTGTATACCCGTTCTCTCCAGAACTTTTAGCATGAATGGGTGTTGTATTTTGTCAAATGCTTTTTCTGCATCTAGCGAGATTATCATGTGTTTTTTTCTTCATCTTGTTTATATGGTGAATTACATTGATAGACTTTAGTATATCGAACAATCCCTGCATTCCTGGGATGAAGCCTACTTGATCATGGTGTATGATACTTTTGATGTGTTCTTGAATTCGGTTTGCTAGTATTTTATTAAGTATTTTTGCATCTATGTTCATGAGGGAGATTGGTCTGAAGTTCTCTTTCTTTGTTGGGTCTTTGTGTGGTTTAGGAATCAGGGTGATTGTGGCCTTATAGAACGAGTTTGACAGTGTTCTTTCTGCTTCTATTTGGTGAAAGAGTTTGAAGAGTATTGGTGTTAGCTCCTCTTTGAAGGTCCGGTAGAATTCCATGCTAAAGCCATCTGGCCCAGGGCTTTTTTTGTTTGGGAGATTTTTAATGACTGTTTCTATTTCCTTAGGGGTTATAGGGCTGTTTAATCTGTTAATCTGATCTTGATTTAGTTTCAGTAGGTGGAATCTATCAAGAAAATTGTGCATTTTGCTTAAGTTTTCAAATTTGGTGGAGTATAGATTTTTAAAGTAGGACCCAAATATTCTCTAGATTTCCTCAATGTCTGTTATTATTTTTCCCTCAAGATGACTCTGAGATTCCATCTCACACCTGTCAGAATGGCTAAGATCAAAAGCTCAAATGACAGCACATGCTGGCAAGAGTATGGAGAAAGGGGAACACTCCTCCATTGCTGGTGGGAGTGCAGGCTTGTGCAACCACTATGGAGGTCAGTCTGGCGATATCTTAGAAAACTTAGAATAGCTTTGCCTCAGGACCCAGCCATACCACTTCTGGGTATACATCCAAATGAATGACTCCTCAGAGAATCATAAGGAAGTTTCCTCATCTATGTTCATTGCAGCCTTATTTGTAATGGCTAGAAACTGGAAACAACCCCGATGTCCCTCCTCTGAAGAATGGATTAAAAAACTGTGGTACATCTACACAATGGGATATTACTCAGCTATCAGAAACAAGGAAATCATGCAATTTGCAGCCAAATGGATGGAACTAGGGAAGCTCATCCTGAGTGAGCTAACCCAGACTCAGAAGGATGCACATGGCATCTATTCACTTATAGTAGGATTTTAGCTATATAGTACAGGATATCTATACTACAACCAATGCACCAAAGGGAACATGGACATAGACTTTTTATTTATTTATTTATTTGTTTGTTTGTTTGTTTGTTTGTTTGTTTGTTTGTTTGTTTATTTATTTATGTTTGTTTGTTGGTTGGTTTGTTTTTTAGTTTTCCCTCTGTGGCAATGAGACACTTTCCACTGGTGGTACTGCCTTGTAGGCCCCCAGTGTATGAAGAGGCTCTTGGCCCTCATATGACTTCTGAACTGGGGTGAGGAAGTGTCATGTAGGGACACTCCACTCCAGAGGACCAGGATGGAAGGGTTAGGGGGTAGAGGGTGGGATGCGAGCTGGAAAGGGGGAAAAGAGGACAATATGATGGAGATGTAACCTGAAGCAACAAATAAATAAATTTATTTTTAAAAAGAAATTCATGGTGAATAAGATGTAGATAAATTATGATATTGTTATGATATTAATCAATGCTAGAACTACAAATTAAATTTTTTCAAGTTATAGGTGAAGAAACATGCATTTTTCCATTAAGTGATCTTAACATGTTTCTTGAAAATTAAATATCTATAGGTATATGCAATCATTTTACATATTCTCAATTTTATTTCTTTGTAATATATACCTATCTCTTGCTAATTCTCTATGATTTTGGATACTATAGCTTCAGAAAATATCGACTTCCCAACTATGTTCTTTCTCACGAAAATATTTTGTGAAATTTAAGCCCCTATGAGAACTTGAGGCTGACAAAAACAGGGTATGTAGGTTGCCTTATTTAGTATTTGTAATTTGAATGAGGTTGCTTCTTCTAAACCATGGTTATTAAATGTTCCTTGTATTTTATCATTTTAATTTGATAAAGTGATGTGTTTAGAGGTTTCTTTCCATGCTCATTAACTATTGATCTGAAGTTTGTCTAATTATTTATTACTTTTATTGAGGATTTTATTTTAAGTCACGTTGTTTTCCTAATTTCTATTTCAGGTATGATCACTGATTGTATAAAAAACAATATTCTTTAAGTGTCATCTATTACTAAAAAACAACTGAAATTATTAGGTCAAGTGTTATTGTAAGTCTTGTGGAAGTTTCTCTCTACATATATTCCATGGAATGTCTGAATCAGGTAAGATTTAATACAAGTGTGATTAAGGTCTCTGATGTGGTTGAAGACTAGATAGCTATAGTCTTACAGTTAAATTTTAAGTTGTCTAGGAATTAAAAGGATGTTCTAGGTCTAAGAAGGTGTTTTTAAATTGGTAATGCAAGTTAGGATGGAAAGGGAGTTAGGTATAGAACTTTAAACTCATGGAGATAGATAGATAGATAGATAGATAGATAGATAGATAGATAGATAGATAGATAGACAGATAGACAGATAATAGAATATTAATATCAGTTGCCAAATATGTATGGACTGGACATTGGGAAGTATGTTATACCTTATAATTTTTATAATTGTGGCCTACTTAATCAAAAAAAATAATTATGAGTTCTGGGAGAAGGGAGAGAGGGAGGGAGGGTGGGACCAGAGGGGTGGAGGGAGAGGACTTTTATGGAGACATAACTTGAAGTAGTAAATAAACATTTTAAAAAAAGAGAGAGAAAAAAGTGTGATTAAATAAATGAAGTATCTGTAGAGTGGCTCAGTCATAAGTATTTTGGTCTTATGATGAGAAAAAAATATGGACAAGAAGTAGAAGTTTTGTAAAAGCTTTATGATTTTTGTACAGGCAAAGTTGTGAGAAGGCAGCAATAAAATATTAAAACCCCAGGAAGTGTATAGAAGATGAAGACTTAACATGTATTCAATTTTCCAGTTACTTTAGATTCTTCTTAGCTGAGTCTCCACTGAAGAGTGGATTTTATAGAGCTCCACAGGTCATAGATAATTCATTTGTAACCAAAACTACAAAAAAGAAAAAAACAGACTTTGAGAAATCCCAGACTTTTGCCATTGACAGAGGGATAGGGACAGACATAAGGAGCTTAAGTATTTTTTTTCTGACTCGAGAACATCTCACCAAGATGCCATCCTTCTACAAACCTCTTGACAATATTCTTTGAATATATTGCCCTTTAATTTCCATTTTTGTGACATTTTACATAAAAACTCCAATACATTGACAACTTTAGAAAATTAAAGGATTGCGTTGGTGTAGTTATATTAATACTATATAGACACTGAAACTTGAACCATATCCTCTGTCTATGACATGTAATAGCTGTGCAATCTTTGGAAAAAACACCTAAATTCTCTAAGATTTTTGTTTTCTTATTAATGCACTGTCCTTCTCTATATACTAGCTATGTTCCCTATACAGGGTATTTTCTCTCTATATTATTTCTGTTTAAATGTTCAACCAGATCAACAGCTTGTTCAGCTCATCTGGTAAGAGCTCAAACCTCTAAAATGTGTACTTCATTGACAGCCTGAAGCAAATTGGTAACCTAATTTATATCATCTCCTATATTTTTAAATAATGGAAATTTGTTTTCTCCAGAAATTTCTTCATGATCTTTACAAGTATGTCTTCTATCAGTACTTCAAGTTGGTAAACTTCCTGAACATAAAATTCTTTATTGCTGATCACTCTATACCTATACATTACATAAAGTATATGTTTGTCTTCTATATAAATATCTTCATCATTAATGGATGGAAACTGAATATTATTTCTTCTCACAAAATTGAATATTTTAACCTATTATTGCATCATTTTTGTCACATACTTGTCTAGCTGATAAGTTGACCTGCCACACTTCTGAGACTTGTGATTTCTATGCTGCTCTGAATTTTATTTTATACATGTCTCTCTCATTCACTGGACTTCTGGACTCAAAACTTTCTGAAATAATGAGCTTCATTGGTATTTGCTGATACCAATCATGTACTTCTCCAAGTGCAACTTCATTAGATTACTAACTCAGAGCACTAAAACTCTTAACAGTATATATGTGCTAAGCTATTAAAATTACATATATATGTATATATATTAATAAATATGTCTAAATATCTACACACATATATGTATATATATATACATATATATGAGGACTTTTCTACATATAAAACACAAACATATTCTATCTCCTTCCTATCAATAGATTTTCTTGGATTCAGTTTTACTATACAAGCCCAATTTAACATATTTAGATTTCATTCTTGGTCTATGTTTCACAACTATCATGGATATTCTTTATATCTAGGTCTTATTTTAGAACTTGAATCTTTCTATTTACCTTTATCATAAATTGGCCATGTTGCTTTTAATATATCATATTAAAATTAATATAATTATTTTTTTCATGTAAATTTTGTTCACATTATATTAACTTAATTTAAATTAATATAAAATACAACATATTATTTTTAGCGTTGTTTGTATCTATATGCTACTGATCATTTGGTAATGTATAAACAGTTAAGGAGCTCACCCCTGAGGAAGACTAATTCTCCTTTTCTCAGCAGCTATTAACTCCCTTTAACTCCTCATATAATGGTGTACCTTTGGAAGTTTCCCCCATCCACATTTGCATGTCAGTTGATATTGTCATTTTTTTTTCTGGGATAAAACCTGCTAGCTCAGAGAGGCAGAGAAAGCATCCAGCTGATCTTCCTGTTCCACCAATGTCCCAGCCAAAAGCCTTAAGCTAAAAAGCCCAGAAGAACCTAGAGGAAGAAGCCTAGAAGGAGAAAGCCCCAAAGGAGAAAACTCAAAGGAAGAAGTCTGAAGAAACAAACCCAAAAGAACTCCAAAGGAGACCCATTCCCAACTCTTCTCCACACTGTCTTAAATACCCTCAGCTCAATGTCCCTCCTTTCTGTTTAAGTCAGGGGCCAAATAGGTATAAACTGAACATTGGGAATGTATACTGGGCCAATTTACTCTCATAAATGTGGCATATTTATATCTATTGTTTTGTATAATACTTACTGTTATAAGAGAAGGAACCAGCTGTTGGACTGAAAGGGGAAACCTCTGGAGGGAAGAGGGTGGAAGGGCGGGTTAGGAAGGGGGAATAGGGAGGGGTTTGTTACTGAGATGTAACTTGAAGAAAAAAAAATAAAGTATTTAAAAAAAAACAAAAAAAACAAAAAAACAAAAAACTAACTAAATAAAAAGTTAAGAAACATATATAGACTTATATCAGGATGTGAGTCTGTTGCAGAATGTTTGATCACATTGTGAACATGGAGTTTGTGAGTTGAAAAATCTGCTTCTAATTATGGGATGGTTCAGCCTTTAATACTAAAGCTTTCTGCTTACTGTAAATGAATGTTTATGGTGTGGCTCAGCTCTAAGCATACACCTTTAATCCAAGAGTTTTCTGTACACAGGATTAAATAAAATTAATCCTAGGTCAAGAGGCAGAGCTAGAAACCAGCTAACAGGGATATTGTCATTTTTAAGGTCTTTTTAGGAAGCAATATTTTTGAGGTTTCACAGGTGCAGCTCCACTGTAATATATAGAACACAAAGTCTCACAGTAGACTTTCTGTTTCTCTGGCTCTTACTGTCCTTCTACTCTGTGATTTTCCTCAATCCTTAGGTGTTAAAATTGTGTAAATGAGGTATCAATTATAGTTGGACACCTCATATTCAGCAAATATCTACATTTTTTTGCTGGTTATGAATTTCTGCAATTGTCTCTACTTGCTGCAAAATAAAGTTTCTTTGATGAGGGTTAAGAACTACACTTAACTATGGTTATAAGAATAAATATTTTAAATGCAGTTATCTATTATACTGGTTTGGGAAAGCAAAATAGTTGATTCTCCTCTAAGATCCACGATTTCACTAGCTATGGGTAGTTGACTGGGTCTCCCACACCCCACATTATTCTCCTCTTATTGAGTGGAACTGAAATCTAATTGGACATCTGTTGACTGTACCCAATATAGAACTGTGAATATTGAACCTTTAGTAATATCATGCTGTTCTAGTCATTTTTGTGGCTAAGGTGAAGGCTGTTTACATCTCTCACTTAGAAGCATGCATAATAGTTTTCAGTATTATGAAACTGAATCAAGGAAAGAAACTATCCGTTCATACCAAGTTTGACTCTGAATTTTGTGTCTGAAGTGCATTGTGTCTTTAGCAAAAACAACTCAACAACAACTTCTGTGAGGCAACCAAGAACAATCAATACCCTATACTTTTAGGGAGTGTATTAAATCCTACTGACCAATTCTAATGTGTTTTCTCATGTCATGTACTTGCTTGTGTGGATCATTATCACCCTATGCGACCAAAATTCATTTACGCATGCACACTTTTATGTATTATATATGGTTTTATGTAAATGTAGAAAAAATGAGTGCTTATGGCTTTGCCAAACATATTTAGCATTGCCCATACTTCCTGACTCCTTCTTTTGTACTTGCACTATTATTCCCATGTTCTATTTAATTAGAGGAATATTATTAAGGGCTTTGCTATTATTTTATTCTTTCACTTAAGGATAAATGATATATTTAAATCAACTGAAACAGGAAAAATAAACCACTACACTTAATAAATAGCTAAAAAACAAATGATAATGGAAGCCTCTACTACACAAAGCCTTTACATTAAGGTTCTGTGACATAACCAGCCAGATATTGGCAGGTTTGGAGGCCATTGGACATAAAGTGATGCTTCATTCAGGTTTAAAATCACCTTCTTTGTAGCTGAAGTAAACTCAGTTTCTTGATTTTTTTTTTTTTAGTTTTTATAAAACTACATGTTGTGCTCTAGAAACTTATGGCCCACAGAATCCAGGGGGGGTTTTCCCCCTAGCTACAGGAAAAAAATAGAAAATAGAGGGAGGATTGATCTTGTACACAGATTAGCCCCCTGACTGATTATCTATTACCAATTGGTCACCCCTAGAGGTATATATATATGTACATAAAAATGAGTGAACTCAACAGATTCTACTTGTATATTGATTCATATGCATATATGAAATGAAATCTGATCGGGATATTTTAAATAGAAAAAAAAT
>CAJQZJ010033752.1:22642-53754 GCA_907164525.1 Lophiomys imhausi | reverse complement strand
CATTTGGGTGTATACCCAGAAGTGGTATGGCTGTGTCCTGAGGCAAAGCTATTCCAAGATTTCTAAGATATTGCCATACTGACCTCCATAGTGGTTGGACAAGCCTGCACTCCCACCAGCAATGGAGGAGGGTTCCCCTTTCTCCACACCCTCCCCAGCATGTGCTGTCATTTGAGCTCTTTATCTTAGCCATTCTGACAGGTGTGAGATGAAATCTCAGAGTCGTCTTGAGTTGCATTTCTCTGATGATTAAGGATGCTGAGCATTTCTTCAGGTGTCTCTCGGCTATTAGGAATTCCTCCTATGTGAATTCTCTATTTATCTCCGTGCCCCATTTTTGATTGGATTATTTGGTTTCTTGACATTTAGCTTCTTGAGTTCTTTGTAGATTTTGGATATTAGCCCTCTATCAGATGTGGGGTTGGTGAAGATTTTCTCCCAGTTTGTTGGTGCCGTTTTGTTCGAATGACAGTGTCTTTTGCCTTACAGAAGCTTCTCAGTTTCATGAGGTCCCATTTATTGATTGTTGATCTCAGGTCCTGAGCTGTTGGTGTTCTGCTCAGGAAGTTGTCACCTGTGCCAATGAGTTCGAAGGTTTCTCCCACTTTTTCTTCTAGTAGATTTAGTGTGACCAGCCTTATGTTAAGGTCTTTGATCCACTTGGATTTAAGTTTTGTACAAGGTGACAAGTATGGATCTAATTTCATTCTTTTGCAAGTGGACATCCAGTTGGACCAGCACCATTTGTTGAAGATGCTGTCCTTCTTCCATTGTGCGATTTTGGCTTCTTTGTCAAAGTTTAGTTGGCCATAGGTGTGTAGGTCCATTTTTGGGTCTTCAATTCGATTCCATTGATCTACTAGTCTGTTTCTATACCGTTACCATGCTGTTTTTACTATTATTGCTCTGTAATACAGCTTGAAATCTGGGATGGTGATACCTCCAGATGCTTTTTTATTTTACAGGATTGATTTAGCTATTCTGGGCTTTTTGTTGTTCCATATGAAATTGAGAATAGCTCTTTCCAGGTATATAAAGAATTGTGTTGGCTTTGACTTAGATTCCTACTAAAAGTATATAAGGGGTGCCATTTCTATTCATTTTTAACAAAATTTGTTATTCCTTTGATTCAGATGTAATAAGACTGAGAATTGCTGGGACTAGAGAGAAGGCTGAATAGGTTAGTGTGATTAATCTTCCACAAAACCCAAATTCAGTTCCTAACACCCATACTGCATGGCTCACAATGACTAACTACAGTTACAGGAGATCTGATTGGCTCTTCTGGATGTTTCAAGCACTCACACATGAGTGACATAAAGAAACATGCACAAAATATACACATGAAAAAAGGATCTTTTAAATCTTTACAAAATATACAGGATTATGGATCAGGGAGTAGTAGCCACAGTTTCTAGTAAAAGGAGTATAAGACAAAGTTGATGGAAAGCTTTAAAAGAACTGGTATCCAAGTCTAGACAGATGGCTCATTGGTTAAGAGCACTGCCTCTTCTTCCAGAGGACCCGGGTTCAATTCCTAGAAATGACATGATAACTCTAATTCCAGAGGCTGCAAAGACCCATCACAGAGATACACATGCAGGAAAAACACAAGTGCACATGAAATAAAAACAAATAAAAATTTTGCATTACCTTTGATATGGCAGTTGGGCTGCCATATCAAGCCCCAGAACAAGTGGAAGCTCTTAGCCCTCATGGTACTGAAGAACTGAGGGGGGCTGATATGTGAGGGCTCCCCTCATCTGAGTAGAAGAGTACAGAGATGGGGAAGAGGGAGGGAGGGTATAACTTGGAAAGGAGGAGAGAGGGGACTTTGATTGAGATGTAACTTGAAAAAACAAAAAGAACTGGTATCCAGTGATGTGATAGAACTACTAAAAGAAACACATCCTGCTACCTTATATAATGCACTGAGACCCCAAAGAAACATTCCACTTCTGAAATTTGTATAGTAAAATAAAGATGGAAATATAGTTACTATAGGAATGTGTCCCAGTATGATTTACTAGCACACTAACAGTGGCTAAAGTCCAAATAAAGAAGATATTAGACAGTAACATTATATCCTTATGTTAAAAGATGGAAGAATATGAGTGCATTACTTACTTGTCTATCACTGTTATCAAACACCGTTATCAATGCAGTTTATAGAAGGAAAAGGTGACTTGTCTTATGGTTTCAGAGGGATAGTAGTCCATCATCATGAAACTGAGGAAGCATGACAACAGATAGATATGGAAGTTGGAATCCCAAGCTAAGAACTTACTGATATAATTTTATATCTCATTTTCATTTATTGAAAATAGATTTGTTTCATAGAATATATTCTGATTATTTTTTCACCTCCCTCAAGACCTCCGTGAGCCTTACCTCCTCTCCTTCTATATGTATCCACACCTTTTCTGTCTCTTGATAGAAAACAGACAACTAAAGAATATTAATAAAGTTTAAAAATCTGGAATAAGATGAAATAACAAGCAATTAACAACAAAAATACTTAAGAAAAAGGCATATGAAACATGTATATATAAAGAGACACAGACATTTGTACACAAAAGAATCCCATAAAAGCACAAAACTGGAAACTATAACATAAAAACAAAGGACCTGTAAATATTTTTTAAATGCCCTGACAAAACTATATGAGACTAAGAATATCCAAAGATGCCATTGGGTGCTGTACCTGGGGCTTGCTCTTGATAATGTTCTGTATCCCCAGTGAGACGACCTTCTAAAGAACTATTTTTTTCATTTGTGAGTGGTTATCAAGTAGATATAGATTCTGGGTTAGAGATGGGAGTTTGTGTACACTTCTTTCAGAGCTGGGAGCCCATCTGGCCTACACCAATGCAATCCCTATTCATGGTTCCACAGTCCCTGTGATTTCATATATGTATCAGTCTTTCAGGGTTTAAAAGGTATTATTTCCTTATTGTCCTCAATACTCTCTTGCTCATAAAATTCTTATGCTTCCACTTCTTCAGAGTTCCATAAGCTCTAACTGGATAGATTTGATAGAGACATCTCCTTCAGGACTTAGTGTTCTATGGTCTCTCACTCTATGTACTGTCTGGCTGTGGGTCTCTGTTTTTGCATTTGTTCCCATCTACTGTAGAATGTAGTCCTAAAGCCTGATAATAGGACCATGTGACATCAACCAAACATGTGAGGATTGATTGAGAAGGTTTAAGGAATGAAGAAACAAACCATGGGATTGGGAGTTCGGCAATTCACTTATTGCAGCAGTAGCCCCTAAGTTTATTTTGCAGCAGCTTTTATAAGTCAATCAAATAGATTACATTCAGTACAAAGAAGTTTGGTTCAGTTTCCACAGCAACAAAGTCACAAAGACAGAGCAGTTTGAGCTTTTGAATACAATTTACAATTAATCAGCTCCATATTTTTTGATATCCTCCCTCTTGTTCCCAGAAAACTCAGTAACCTAAGATACAATAGAAACAAGGAACTTGACATGTGAAATGCATTTATGTTAAAGGGCTCAAGGAAGCATGTTATCAGAACATATTGTTAATGTAAAAAGAATATGAAGTCTGCTAAGCAAGTCAGCCATTAACAGGCTGAGCCAAGCCAGTCAACCATTACCAGGCTGGGAAAAAGTTCTCCCAAGTCAGCTTTTCTGAAATACACATGCCTTCCCACTGGAGCTGCTCTGAGGATGGCTGAGCAAGGTACTGATCTATCACATGGTAGAATGTCATTGGAATTCATACTATTTCTGAGTTTGTTTGGCTGAATGGTATTTGGGTTTCTCCAAGGCTGCTAGCCTATCTGGTCTCACGTTCTTGGCTACCAGACCAATGTCAAGTTGGTGTTGACCTCATGAATTGGGCCTTAAATAGAATCATATATTGGTTGGTTAGTCCCATAACTTTTGTGTCACTATTGCACTAGCATATTTTGCAGGCAAGTCATCATTGTAGATCAAAAGAGTTAAGAAGCTTGATTGATGTTTACCATTCTGCTTTGGCGGCATGCAGAGTACATTCTGGTACCATGAACACTAAATTGTTGGGGTGAAAGCTTTCAGTAGGTAGTAGTTTGACTTCTCCATGTTCAAAGAGGTTCATTTTTGATGTCTTCAGTATTAGGCACTTACCATCAGTTTGTGCTATCCAACAAAGTTCTTGACCATAGCCTGAGTTGATTGGGGTTTCCTATAGGGTCCCTTTGGCCAACAACACAATTAGATGTAGCACATTCCAAGTACAGGAAGCTTATCTTGATGATAGGAGATGTTCAGTTGAAGATCTGTGAAACTGCAAATTAATTATCAATTATATTTATTAATGAGTATAAACTGTAATAATAGGCTGACAGAGTAGATAGCAGACTGGCAGGAGGCCAACAGGCCTAGAGCTCATTGTAACTGGTAGCTTGACTACTGGTAGCTTGATTCGTCCTGTGGATAAAACCCTGGACCACGGTTGGCTTTCACCACCTGCAACCTAAATTCTGTTAACTAATATATTTATTAATGGCTATAACTTGTTATATTAGGCCAGCAGAGCAGCCAGAGGCCTGGCTTGAGATCAGCAGGCCTGACTGTCTGTGAGGACTATAGGCCTGTTGGGGTAACCTGGTGGGTCAGCTGCTGGATATTTATTAATAATTTTAAACTGCTATATTAAGCCAGTGTAATAGCCTCAGCAGCCTGTCAGTGTAGCCTCAGGGTCCTGCCATTATACCTGTAGCCAGAAGTCTGTAGGCCTTCCAACCTGAAACCTCCAGTGACCTTTCTCCCAATAATTAAATACACCAAGACCTTTTAATGTTTCAACACTTAGCCCTTAGCCAGGCAGACTCTCAACTAGCTCACCTAAACTAATCCCAGACCTCCTAATCCCAAATAGCCATGTGGTTTGCTGTACCTTCCAGAGGTCTCAGACACATTTGCCTGCTTCCTCATCTCCTGGCGGAAAGAGAGATTCCTCTGTATAAAACCTAGGGTTCCTGTTTCTCTCTCATGAAGTCCCACATTCCTATACCCTTCTGCTCAGCTAAGTGGCCACCAGCAACTTTTTTTAAAAATATTTATTTATTACTTCAGGTTACGTCACCATCACAATGTCCTCTTTCCACTCCTCCCAGTCCGGCCCTCTCACCCTCTACCTCTTATCCCTTCCATCCCACTCCTCCAGAGTGGAGTGTGCCATCAGCAACTTTTATTAACCAATCAAAGAATGCATTTTAGAAGGGGCAGTAACCAGATCACAACATTGAAATCAGCCTCTCAGAAACAATGTATTAGACCTTCCTCCAACATCTCCTCCATTTAGTCTTTTTCTTATATCAGATTAAGTGTATATGGCCTATATGTTGAGGAATTTGATTCATTTAGACTTGAGTTTTCTACAGGATGATAAGTATGTACTTATTTACATGCTTCCATATATAACCATCCAGTTTGACTGGCACCATTTGTTGAAACTGTTGTCTTTGTTTCAGTGTATATTTCTGGCTTAATTTCAAAAAGAAGGTGCCCATCGGTATGTGGACTTATGTTTGTCTTAAATTTAATCCCATTAAATATGTCTGTTTTTATCTCAATATCATTCTTCAACTTGAGATCCATGATAGTGATATCTCATGCAGTTCCTTTATTATTTATGATGTATTTATCCATGAATTTTTGTTTTTGTACATGAAATTGAAAATTATCCTTTCAAGTTAGTGGAATTTTGATGGAAATTGCATTGAGTCTATAGGTTGATTTTTACAAGACGTCCATTTTTGTTATATTTATGTATGGATTCATGACCATGGGAGATCTTTCGCTCTCTGATATCTTCTTCAATTTCTTAATGATTTTATCATAGAAATCTGTCATATGTTAGAGTTACCATAAGATATTTTCTTTTTTGCAGCTATTATTATCTGCTTTGTTTCCATGTTTATTTTCTCACTCTGTTTCACATTTGTATTTAGGAAGGCTCCTGATTTTTGTGTGTTAATTTTTTTTTATCTAGAATATTTGTGGAACGTATTTATCAACTGTAGGAATTTCCCAGTGCATTTCTTAGGGTCACTCATGTATTCTATCATATATTCTACAAATTAAGATATGGTTATTTCATCTCTTTCTATTCCTTTCCACTTGATCTGCTCCTGTTAACTTATTGCTCTAGCTTCAACTTCAAGTACTATATACATTGAATAGGAATGGACAACATTGTCTTTTTTCTGATTTTGATGTAAATACTTTGAATTTGTCACCATTCAGGTTGATAATGGCTGTGGGCTTGTTGTAAGTTACCTCTATTGTTTTGAGGTATGTCCCTTTTATCTCTAACCTCTTTAGAACATTTATCATGAGGGAGTATTAGATTTAGTCAAAGGTTATTCTACATCTAATGAAATGATCATGTGTTTTATTTTTCCTTTAGTTTGCTTGTATGGTGGATTACATTTATAGATCTATGTGTGTTGACCCATCCCTGTATCATCTATGGGATGAAGCTTACTTAAGCTTAGTGGATGATCTTTTTGCTGTGTTCTTAGAATTGGTTTGCAAACAATTTTTAGTTTTTTTAATTTTAAGTTTAATTTTTAAACAAGTTTAAAACAGATTTTTATTGAATATTTTTGCATCTATGTTCATAAGGGAAATTGATCTGTAATTATATTTGTTTCTTTGTGGTTTGGGCATTGGCAATGGTTGCCTCATGAAAATAATTGGAAAAAATTCCTTCTCATTGTACTTTGTGGAATAATTTGAGCAGTACTAGCATTAATTATTTGAAAGTCTGGTAGAATTCTGTGCTGAATCCATCTTTATGTTTTGGTTGACAAACTACAATTACTTCTTCCATTTAGCTAGGGTCATAGGTCTGCATAAATTGTTTATCTGTTCTTGGTTTAACTTTAGTATGTGGTATATATTATCTTAAACCACAATCAAGAAGCAGAAACACCTGAGAATGACATATTATACTGAAACCTTAAAGCCTACCCATAGTGAGATATCTCCTTCAACAAGACCACATATATTAGTATCTCCAAATAGTACCACCAACTGAGCACATATTTAAATATTGTATATATGGGAGACATTTTTGTTAAAACCACCATATTCTAGTGACTAAACCCAAAGACTGCTTTCCATATCATAATTCAAAATCCAATTATTCTATATTCAAAGGTCAGAATCATCTCTTGGTCTTAGTGTTTTTTAAAAATCTAAAGTCTCTTCTGAGACTCAAGAAAATCTCTTATGCAACTTCCCCTCACTGTAAACTAAAAAACCCCAAAAAACAAAAACCAAAAAAACCCCAAATTTCATACTTCCAACATATAATGAAACAGAGCAGAATATACATAATCATTCTAAAAGAGAGAAATGAGGAAATCGTGAAGGAATACTGGGCCAAAGCATGACTAAAAGGGAGCAAAACAAATGTAAAATTCATTAGCTCCATATTTTATATCAAATGACTTAGATAGAATTGCAGCTTCCACTTAACTGACTGAAATGTGCATATCTCCTTCGGGATGCTTCCATTCTTCTTATGAAATATTTCTAGCAGATATCTCACAGTCTTGGCATCTCTAATATCTTGGTGTCTCTGCTATACCTATGCTTCATCTCCTCAGCTCCATACAATGGCTTCTCAGGGCCTCCATGCAGGAACTCTCCTGGCATATACATGGCATCAGTGGCTCTGATACAAGGTAAGAGGATTGTCTTATCTTTTGTGGTTTAAAATGTGGTTTAAAACCAGCACAGTGTGGACAATGCTGTCAAGGTCAATTTCTACTTTGGAATGCACCTTGACTCTTCTAATCACATTTGCAGGAGATTTTGTTTGTTATTCTTTTCTAGGACCAGAGAATTCCTAAAGCCTCTCTTTCACAAGTTGGAAGCTTAGCTGGATGAGATCCTGTCCTGGTCATGCTTTGGCCCAGTATTCCCTCACTATGTCCCCATTTCAAGGTGCCATTTCCATTGTGATGATATTACATTTCTTAGTGCTTGCTTTCTTTTAAAACCACCAATTTTATATTTATTTCTGCCCTAGTTTCAGCTTTTCACTGTAGACTGGCATAAGTATGATTGTTCGTCACCTATTTAGATTCAACATTTAAGCTGTCTTTGAATTTTCTCTGCCAAATAATAAATTAGTCTATACCTGTAAATTTAGCCTCTGGAAAGATTGAGAATATGGGCCAAGGCAACAATATTTTGGTTTTTGTTTGTTTGTTTGCTTGCTTGTTTGTTTTGTCCTTGTTTATTTTTTATTAATTTATTTTTTTTATTCAAGTTACATCCTAATTGCACCCCTTCCCTCCTCCTCACCCAAACCCACTCTCCTACCCTCTTCCCCCTTGGAGAAAGGTCTTATGAATGATTTTCAATTACTGATCTCAGTGCTATAAGATCTGGCTAATGCCCTATCTGACTCATTCCCTGATAGGATAATAAAAGTTGCTGACTAGTGGTAAACTCTCTAAAATCTGTCTCTGTCTGAGAAATTTCCTTTTTCTCATTTACGGGTCTTTCTAAGGCTTGCCAAAATTCCTTTGTCTGTGTCTGAGTATTTTTCTTGTTCTCATTTATGTCTCTAGTTTTCCTTCCTAGGAATTGATCTTATCAATCCATGAGGAATTTTCTTCTGAGGAATTAATCTTATAAATCAATTCATACTTTCCTTTTCCCTGTATCTCTGAAAGTTTTTTCCCCTTTCAGTAGGCATAGAAGGCTATTGTAAATATTAAGAATAAAGTATAAATTACCAAAATTATAATCTTAACAGGAATTAATATTCCAACTTCAGCTAAGCCAGTCCCTCATAATTATTGCTTTATAATTAATGTCTGTCTGATATACTAGACCAATTGGCTGAAGATAGATGTTCCAATGAAACCAAAACGTCTTAATTATTAAACATTTATGTAATAACTATATTCACTTATAACAAATATAAACACTTAACTACTAACCCTATGAATGACTACAACCCCTATTACCTAACAGTAAACTTATTGATAACTATTGCAACTATTTTCATAACCTTTTAGAAGGATACAGTCTCTGGGGCAGGTCCTCAGTCATCAGGAACACAGTCTTTGTGGTAGACCCTTTAATGCACTTAGCAGTCTTTCTTCTGGAATACCTCAGACTTAGATCCCTCAGGGTAAATTGGCTATGGCAACTTCACCTTAAATAAGGCTTGAGGCTTTCTTCTCTCTGGGAGACTTAAGCTGTCTGGAAGCCAACTTATGTCCTTTGTGTCAGCAACTCTGCTGCTCTGCCTCAGTCTTTAAAGCTGGCCACAGTCCATTCAGGCCACTGTTGGGACAGGTCAAACCCCTCTAGGCAAAAGCTGAGCCATAGGGTTTAGTCCTTGGCCTTTTTCTGTCTTGCTGAGGCTTTCTCTGCTCACGAGCTTCGGGGAGATCTGTCCATCAGTCCACCAGCACTTTCTCCATCAGAGGATACAAACTACTTGTTGTCCTTTCTAGCGTGAGGACTAGCTAGCATCAGAGCTCTCTAGCATGGGGCTCCCCTGGGCTTATCCACTTGTCCTTAAATAGGATCTCTCCTTATTTATCCTGGCTTCATCTTAATCTGGGCTCTGCCCACTTAATAGCTGAAAACAATGCTAGGCCATAAACCTTGTTTTTAGTCCATTGAATCTCTCCCTGTTTCACCTGGCTTCCTCCTTGTTTAGTCCATAGAGACTCACCTCGTTTCACCTGAATTGATCCTTGTTTTTAGTCCATAAACTGTTAAGCTAATTGCCTATAGCCAAGTTGATCTTCATGTCCCAAATTAAGAGACTGTATCAGAAACTCCTAGATATTTACTAAATCTAATTTATATTAATCTAACTCTTATATTTTTGGTTGTGAGCCTAGCCTTTAACGGCTGAGCCATCTCTCCAGCCCTATATTAATCTAACTCTTTACACTCCAACATTATAAAGAGAAATTGGGCACTGTCCAGGCAGCAAGTTTTCTGTTGTTTCTTAGTTTTGGAAGCTGATTGTTCTGTACTTCCCATTTATTCAGATATATTTACCCTTCTCAAGTCTCTGATTTGGTTGAAGACTAGATAGCTATAGTCCCACAGTTAAGTTTTAAAATTTTTAGGAATTAAAAGGATGCTTTAGGTTTAAGAAGATGTTTTTGTGTTGGTAATGCAAATTTGGATGAAAATTGAGTTAGATATAGAACTTTAAACTTATCAAGATAAGATAATAGAATATTTTCCTAAGTTACCCCATATATATGACTGGACATTGGGAATGTATATCATACCTTATAGTTTTCATAATTGTTCTTACTGAATGTAGTTTATTGTTATAAGAAAAAGAGCTTTTCACTGGACTAAAAGGGTTAGATGTTGGAGAAAAGGTTTACACATGGTTTTCAAATGCTGATTTCAGTACTCTGTGATCTGGCTACCCATCTGAGGCATTCTTTGATTGGAGAGTAAAAGTTACTGATGGACAATTAGCTTCACAGAGAGAGAATTGGAATGTGGGACTTCCTGGGAGGAAGACAGGAGTTCCCGGGAGGAAGAAAGGAAACCTGGGAAGAGACAGAAGAAGCTCATTTTTTGCCAGGAGAGAAAAAGCAGACAAACTTGTCTGAGGGCTCAGAAGTGCTTCTCTGGGACTAAGGCATCTTCATGTGGAGAAATAAGTCTATAGGCCTCCTGCCAGGCCTGTCAGGCCTAATACAATATCCATTTTTCTCTCCTCTCCTCTCCTTCTCCTCAGATAAAAGGAGTCCCCCCTCCATATCAACCTAACCCTGCTCATAAAGTCACACCAGAACTAAGAACATCCTCTCCACTGAGGCCAGACAAGGCAGTCCAGCTAGGTAGGGTAAAGTATTCCATGACAGGAAACAGAGTCCATGTCAGAGATACCCCCTGCTTCTTATTTCTTTTCTTACCAAAATGTCAATAGAATGATCTCTGTCCTAGGTTTTAATATTGTTCTCCCATGAAACCTTTATAGCTGGGCCTCCACAGTCCATACGTTCTGAGAATTACTGTTTTTCATGCTCCTACTTGTATGTATTTATTAATCTCTACTTATTGTGCTCAAGTGCTTTTCTTGTCTAAAATAGTCTTCCTCATTCAAATAAAAAAATACCACACACAATCAGACCTGTGACTTCAATAACCTAATTTCTGGTATTGATTTCTCTATTAGTTACATTTGTTTTTCATTGCTGTGATCAAACAAAATGACAAAGACAACTTACATAAGAAAAGGTTATTTAGGTTTATGGTTCTAGAGGCAAAAATGGTCATTACCATCATGACAGAGAAATGTGGCAGCAACAGGCACAGCTGTTGGAGCAACACACTGAAAGCTGATATCTTAAAGTAAAAATGAGAAGCAGAATGAGATAGCTGTGAATGGTTTGTGTCTATATTACCTCGAATCCTACTCCCATTGACCATCCCCAGTGATGTTCTTCCTTTAGAATGACCAACTCTCTGAAACTTCACTCGACAATACCAAGCAACTGGAGACCAAGTATTCAAACACTCTAACTTATAGGAAACATTGTCATTCAAAGCATGAAAAATGGTTTTGAAATAACATCATTCTGCTTTGCTGAATTGAACATATTATTTTGCCTTGCAAAAGATTAAGATATCACTCTGTATATTCCTTTGGGTAGATTGCATATTTTTATAAGAACAGTCCTTGAGATCTATGAACATGGGAGGAATTTCCTTAAATCTTCTAATGTCTTGTTCAATTTCTTTCTTCTGTGCCTCTGAGTTTTCACTTTTGAAATTTTTCATTTCCTTGGTTAGGTTTATTCCTAGGTATTTTATTGTACATATGGCTATTGTGAATGGATTTTCTTGCCTGGTTTCTTTTTCAGTAGACTTATCATTAGCATAAAGGAAGGGAATAGCTTTTCAGTGTTAATTATATATTCTTTAAACTTATTGAAAATATTTATCAACTCTGATAGTAATAGTGTTTTGTGGATTATTTGGAGTCTGATGCTTATAGAATCATATCATCTCCCAAACAGACATTTTCAATACTTACTTTCCTATTTCTATCCATTTAGTTTCCTTCTTGTCTTATTTCTCTAACACTTCAAGCACTATATTAGAAAAATGAAAATACTGAATATACTTGTCTGATTCTGCATCTTCTTGGGAATGTTTTGAGAATTTTTCCAATAGTCAAAGTATGGAACATAGGTTTGTTACTTGTTATATAAAGCCCTAATTGGATTTTGGTATTCTCCCTCAATCTAGCCACTCCATGACTTGTTATTTTATGAATTCATTGAAATTTTCATAAATATATTATAAGCATATTAACCCTCCCTCTACAAACACTTCTGAGTTTCATCTCCTTACACCCAGATCCATCTGCAGGACATGGGCAACCAGGTGTTCCCAGACCTACAGCTTCAGGAACATCCAGCTCCATCTTCCAAATCTGTGCCACCTAGGTCCCTAGGGATGCAATTTCAGGAACACCCAGGCCTGTAACATCAAGAATACCTAGGTCTGATACATCAAGAACATCTAGCCTCATCTTCCAGACAAGCTCCAGCTGTGGCCACCAGGCCTGCAACCTCAAGAATATCTGGGAGCATCCATCACTGGCATCCGAACTGGCTCCAACTGGGGTCACCAGGCCTAAAGCTTCAGGAATATCTACAGGTCACCAGGGAGGAAACAGCGGGAATACCCAAGCCTGCTGTAGTAGGAAACTCCACTTTAATTGTGAGACCACTGCTCTACCAACCACCACAAGAATAGGTACAACAGAAATATCCAAGCTGACATTAGGGCTGCTACATTAGCAACATCCAGGCCTTCAGCACCAGGAAAATTCAGGGTCCTCTGGGACACCTCCAGGTGCCCTGAGCTTGGTGCTATCCTTCTGAGTTCTGTTGTTCAGACACTACTCCACTTGGCCCACTTCAATACTGCAACACCAGGAACAGCTAGGTTTGCACCATAGGAACACTCAGGGTTGCTACACAAAAACAGTCAGGATCATCCAGGCATGACCAGATGACTAAGTCAGGGTAAGAACACAACCAACAAGAGCCAGGGCAGTATGGCATCTTTGAATCTTCAGAGCACAACTACCCTACCACAGCAAGCCCTGAATATCATAAGAAAACTGATGCACAAGAAAGTAAGTTTAAATCAAACCATATATTGATGATAGAGGTCTTAAAAGAGCAAACGAATGAATCTCTTTAAAAATAAAGGAAAATTCAATTAATCAGATGAAGTAAATGAATAAATCCTTTAAAGAAATGCAAGAAAACACAAACAGGTAAGAGAACTAAATAACCTTTTTTAAAAAAAAAATCACAGGAAAATGCAAACAGGTGAAAGAAATGAATAAGCCAGTACAAGACCTGAAAATGGAAATAGAAGCAATAAAGAAAACACAATCTGAGAGAGAAATGAAAAATGGGACATAAAAAAAAACACTGAGGAAATCCAAATAATCATAAGGTCTTACTTCAAAATCCTATACACTACAAATTTGGAAAATCTAAATTAAATGGATCATTTACTTGATAGATTCCACCTACCAAAGTTAAATCAAGAGCATATAAACAAATTAAACAGTCTTTTTACCCCTAAGGAAACAGAAGCAGTTATCAAAAATTTCCCAACCAAAAAAGAAAGTGCTGGGTCAGATGGATTTAGCACAGAACTCTACCAGATATTCAAAGAAGAGCTAATATCAATATTCCTCAAACTATTCCACAAAATGGAAGCAGAAGGAACTTTTCCAAGCTCATTCTATGAAGCTACAGTCACCTTGATACCTAAACCACATAAAGACTCAACTAAGAAATAGAATTTCAGGACAATCTCCCTCATGAATATTTATGGAAAACAATCAATAAAACACTGGCAAACTGAATCCAAGAACACATCAATAATATCATCCACCATGATAAAGTAGGCTTCATACCAGGAATACAGGTATAGTTCAACATACAAAATTTCATCAATGTAATCCACCATGATAAGAAACTGAAAGAAAAAAAACACATGATCATCCCATTAGATGCTGAAAAAGCCTTTGACAAAATCCAACACCTCTTCATGATAAAAGTCTTGGAGAGATCACGTATACAAGCCCCATTTCTAAGCATAATAAAGGCAATAAACAGCAAGCCAATAGCCAACATAAAATTAAATGTAGAGAAACTTAAAACAATTCCACTGAAATCAGGGACAAGACAACATTGTCCACTCTTCCCATATCTCTTCAAAATAGTACTTGAACTTCTAGCTAGAGCAATTAGACAACTAAAGGAGATCAAGGGAAAAATTTGAAATTAAAAAGTAAAATTGTCCCTATTTGCAGATGATCTGGTAGTATACATACGTGACCCTCCAAAACTCTATTAGAGGACTCCTACAGCTGATAAACATCTTCAGCAAAGTGGCTGGTACAAAATTAGTTAAAATAAATCAGCTGCCCTTGTTTTATACAAATGACTAATGGGCCATGAAAGAATTCAGGGAAACAATTTCCATCATAATAGCCACAAACACTATAAAATATCTTGGTGTAACACTAATAATGCAAGTGAAAGACTTTTTTTGACAAGAACTTCAAGTCTCTGAAGAAAGAAATTATAGAAGATATCAGAAGATGGAAAGATCTCCCATGCTCATGGATTGGTAAGACTAATAGGGAAAATGGTCCTCTTGACAAAAGCAATCAACAGATTCAATGCAATTCCCATCAAAATCCTTACCGAGTTCTTTACAGACCTTGAAAGAAAAATTCTCAACTTTATATGGAAAAATAAAAATCCCAGGACAGGGAAAACAGTTCTGTACAATAAAAGAACTTCTGAAGGTATCACCATCCCTGACTTCAAGCTGTACTACAAAGTAATAGTAATAAAAACTTTATATTATTGGCATAACAAAGACCCAGAAATAAACCCAAACACCTACAGACACTTGATTTTTGTCAAAGTTGCCAAAACCATACAATGAAAAAAAGATATTGTCTTCAAAAAATGGTGCTGGTCTAACTGGATGTCTACATGTGTGGGGACCCATAAAATGGAGGCTTATGAGAAATGTGTTATTGCTGGTAAAATGAAAGTAAAGTGTGCAAGATGTCTAAGAAGATACAGGGGTGGAGTTAAAGCCCAATCTGGGGTATAGCTGATTGGGTGAGCAAGACTTCCATTCTCATGACCAGTGCATGATCACCATGTCACCAGGATTGTGTTATGTGATGTAATGTGATGATCTTTAATGTGATTGGCCCATGTAGCCTCATGTGGAAACACCCAATTATCTGTACATAAGCCAGGGAACAAAATAGTAAAAACGAGAAATGCTTAGACATCACCTCTGTCACAACTGTTTATCTTCAGAGTGAAGGCTGGAGGTTTGGGTGTACAGTGCACTCACCTTTCCCTCAGAAGCCCCTTAGGTGGTGATCACCATGTCACGTGGGCTCTAGACACACATGTATAAGAATGCAAATAGATCCATTTTTATCACTCTGCACTAAAGTCAAGTCCAAATGGATCAAAGACCTCAACATAAAACTGGATGCATTAAATCTTTAGAAGAGAAAGTGGGGAAAAGCCATTAACTGATTGGCACAGGAGACAACTACTTCCTGGATAGAACACCAATAGCTCAGTCACTAAGATGGACAATTAATAAATGGGACCTCATGAAACTGAAAAGATTGTGCAAGGCCAAGGACTCTGTCAATAGAACAAAATGGTATTCAGTAGATTGGAAAATGATATTCATCAACCCCACATTTGACAGAGTGCTAATATCCAAAATATATAAAGAACTCAAGAAATTAAACACCAACACACCAAACAATTCAATTTAAAAAATTGAGTACAGAGCTAAACCAAAACTTCACTACATAGGAAACTCTAATGGCTGAGAAGCACTTAAAGAAATGCTTAGCATCCTCAGTCATAAAGGAAATGCAAATCAAAAGGACTCTGAAATTCCATTTTACACCCATCAGCTTGGCTAAGTTCAAAAATCAAGAAACTGCAAAGCTGGCAAGGATGTGGAAAAAGGAGAACACTCCTCCATTGCTAGTAGAAGTGCAAACTTGTACAACTCTGGAAATCAGTCTGGTGCTTTTTAAAATAATTGGGAATAATTCTCCCTCATGACCTAGCTATATCACTCCTGGACATATAAACAAAATTTGCATCACCAAAGCACAAGGACATTTCCTTAACTATGTCCATAGCAGCTTTATCCATAATAGCCTGAAATTAGAAACAACCCAGATGTCCCTCAACCAAGGAATAGATAATGAAATTGTGGTTCATCTACACAATGGAATATGACTGCTCTCAGGAACAAGGATATCATGAAATTTTCAGGTAAATGGATGGAACCAGAAAAGATCATGCTGAGTGAGCTGAAGCAGACCCAAAATGACATACATGGTTTTTACTCATTCATAAACAGATATTAGCCAGTAAGTACAGGATCACCATGCTACAGTCCACAGACCCAAAGATACTAAGTATCAAGGAGGACTCAAGAGATGATGCTTGAATCTCTCCACCTAGGGTAGACAAAATAGATGTCACAAGCAGATTGAGAGAGGGATCTGGAAAGGAACCCAACATTACTGTCATCGAAGAGGCCTTGTCCAGCAGATAATGGAAACAGAAGGAGAGATCTACAGCCAAACATTAGGCAAAAATCAGGGAGTCTTAAGGAAAAGTTAGGGAAAGTTTTGAGGAAGCTGAAGGGATCAAGGATACCACAAGAACACACCTATAGCCAATTAGCTGGGATATAAGGTGGCTCAAAGAGACTGAACCACCAAGTGAAGAGCTTGCAAGGAGTGCTCCTAGGTCTATTACATATATGAACCTGACAGGCTGTTTCTTCCTCAAGTGGATCCCCTAACAATTGGAACAGGCTCTATCTTGGACTTAGACTATGTTGCCTCTCTGGAGCTCATTTTCCTAGTAGAACTTCTGTATCTTGCCTTGATGGAAGAGAAGGCTTTTAGTCCTGATAGTGTTTGATGTGCCAGCGTGGGTTGGTACTGGGTGGGGGGGAGGTAAGGGGGAAGTGTGTAGAAAGGTGGGGCTGTGAGGAGAAGAGGGAGAGGATGGAGATTGGAATGTAAAAGAAACAAACAAAAAGATTCATCTCCTTTGTCTACCCACCAAATTTTGTTTCCCTTTTTACTTATCAGGACCACCTTTTGGTTCCCAAATATGTTTTGGATGTGTGGGATTCTGTTGGTAAATAGTAAATCTGCCAGAGTTTAGAATTTGAGAAAACTGACCCTTTTTCTCCAAGAATATAGGAATTGTCAATAGTGTTTTGACTATGGATGGAATCTCCTGTGCAATTCACTTCTCCATGATGGTATTTGATATTGTTTGGCTCACACAGGTCTTGTGCTTGGTGCTACAACCACTGAATCATATGTTCAGCTGTGCTGCTATGTCCAGAAAATAGTTTCCAGACTCATCAACTACTTCTGTCTCTTAAACTCTTTCTGCTCTCTATTCCACCATGATCCTTGGCCCTTTGAATGAGGGGTTTGCAATATATGTGTTCTATTTAGGCCTGGAAATTCTGCCATCTCTTATTGTCTACATTTATCCCTCTGTTGATCATCATCTATTCTAAAGAAAAATTTCACAGATGAGAGTTGAGAGATAATTTAGTCTATATACATAATGATAGATCATTGGGATCTGGCTTAATACTATGTCCATTTAGTTGAATAATAGTAGTGGATTTTTTTCTAGGGCTTATGATCTGTCTAGCCACAGATTCTTAGTCCAAAAACAGTGCAAGGTACAGGTTTCATTTTGTAGAATGGGACTTAAATCCAGTCAGAAAGCAGTTGCTTACTCCCATAGATAGTATTCATGCCACTATGGTGCCAGTGAGTATGTCTTATGTGAAGGGGGACCTGTTAAGGTAAATCATGAGGCTCTCAATGAGTCAGACTTATTACTGTGTTTATCTTCTGGTAACATGCGTAACTCCTTCTAGCACGATAAAACTAGGTAATAGGGATGAAGTATCAAGGACAAGAAAATTTTATGTCTCCATATTCTGTGACTCAATTATATTCTGTCTTTAGCAATAGGGTTTTTGTCTTCTGGAGAATAACCAAAAGCACTGACAATAACCTACAATACTGTGGGGGTTCTTTGATAACTCCATACCTGCAAAATAATATAGCCAATTCCTAGCACTGGCCATTTTATTTATTAGCCTGTGGTGTATAGTAGGGTCATTATTTCTTTATTATAGATAATTACACATTGGCTCTTTTTATTTGCATGTTTAGATATAGTTTAGTAACTTCCACAGAAGCAGGATTCCATAAAAGTTTTTGAGATGTCATTGGTATCATTGATTTCCCCAGGTTCTTTTTTCTACCTAACCTCTCTCTTTTTTGTTCTGCACACCATTTTTAATAATATGTTTCCTTGATGTTAATTTTTACTTATTTGTTAATTTATTTTCCAGATATTGCCATTCTGTCTGATTTATAACTGATAGATTCCCTCATTCTGTAGACTTCCTCTTCAATTATATGGTGATTGCCTATGTTGTACAAAGCCTGTTTTGATGACATCTCATTTACTAATTGTTGGACATAATGCTCATATTATCAGGGTTCTTGTCAAAAAGTTCTCACTTGTCCCAAGGATATCAAGTGCCCTTACCTTTTCTTTTATAAGATTCAATGTATCAGTGCTTTTGTTTTTTTGTGATTTTTGTTGTTGTTGTTGTTGATATCCCTGATCTGTTTGGAGTCAACTTAGTTTCATATATATATATATATATATATATATATATATATATATAATTTGATCATTTGATGAAGATATTATCTTTCTGGATACAGTCTTTTTTATCAAAAGTCAGGCATGTGTAGAGGAGTGGGTTTATTTTGTGAGTCCTCATTCTATTTCAGTTGTTAATTAGTTTTTTTTTTAGTGAGTTTATGTTTATGGCAGCACCATACTCTTTATTGTTATAGCTCTGCAGTATAAAAAAAAATCTATTCATAGTGAATAATACTTTTGAAATGATATTGAATTTGTTTTGCTAGTATTTTATTAAAAGTATTGACATACACACCTAAGGAGAAGTGTGTGGCCTGGGCTGTCAGTATGGGTGCAATTCATGCTATAAGTCTAGTGTTTCTGTCTAGAGAAGGGACCAGTTGTTCATAGATGGGTATGGTGAGGGTGGTGAGGATGGATATACTTGTTTTGGGTCCCTGATTAGAGAGGAGAATGGCAATGATTAGAGACGGGAAGGATGGAATGCTTGGTTCAAGTTTTGAGGCTTTTTCTGGCAGGTAGTTCTGGAAGGGAAGTATTGTATGTGCAGTCTGAAGAGAAAGTCTACTATTTTACTCTGGAGAAGAGACTAAATATGTGCTGTGGGGATTCATAGAGTTGTTAGGGCTGGGCCTAGTTAGTGGAGGGAATCTAGCCTCTCTGCTTAGAGACTGGAGTGGCAAGGACACTTGGCAAGTATGGATAGGAATAATAACAACTGTGAAGGCCCTACCTGGAGGAGGGGAATGTACACTAGAAGAAATACTGGAAGACAGGCTCAGAAATTATGATTCTTGGTCAAGTGGCAGGGAATCCACTTCATAACTTTTATCCTGACAGGATGTTGAACTGTTTCACTGGTGGTGGATTTTCAGATTTCCATGAATTATGTCAAAGTCCTTTTCTGTATCTAGTGTGGTAAACATATGACTTTTGTCTCTGAGAAATTTACTGGTTTACACATATGGATCCATGTCAATATCAGGGGAACCAAGACAACCTATTCATTGTGAATAATAATTTTGAAATGATATTGAATTTTTTGCTAGTAGTTTATTAAGAATGTTGGCATTCATGTCTATTAGGGAAATAAGTCTTAAATTTTCTCTCTTGTTTTTCTATCCGGACCTGGTTTTAGTATTAGAGTAATATTGTCTTCATACAAAAACAGTTTTGAAGATATCCTAGCTCCATTCTTTTGCTATTTAAAAAAAGCCAAGAAAAAAAAAAAGAAAATTAGTCTGAAAAGCAAGTTTATTTCAGTTTACAACTTAAGATAAGAGTCCATCATTTTGGGTAATTCAAGACAGAGATTTCAAACAGCCAGTCAGATCACAACCACAATCAAGAACAGAAGGAAATGAATGCACGCATGCTGAGTTGCTTGTTTGTGTTCAACTTGAATGTTCCAATATTACATAGGATTCCCTCCCTAGGAATTGGTACAAATCGCACTGGACAGTGTGTTCCCACATCAGTTCACTTAGTTAAGACCCTTATGGTGGTTTGAATGAGAGTGGACCCCATAGGCTCATACATTGCATGCTCAATTCCCAGTTGATGAATTGTTTGGAAGGATTAAGAGATATATCCTTGTTCATGTAGAACTGTTCTTGTTGGAGTTAATGTGTCCCTGTGGATGGCTTTTGAGGATTCAAGAGCCCACAAGAGGCTCGGTTTCTCTTTCTTTGTGCTTTCTGTAGATCAGGATGGGAAGCTTTCAGGTACTGATCTAGCACCATGGCTGCCTGTGTATTGGCACACTCTCTGCCATGATGATAATGAACTAATCCTCTGAAACTTCAGTCAGCCCTTAATTAGATACCATCTTTTGCAAGTTTCTTTGGCCATGGTGTCTCTTCACAGCAATAGAAAAGTAACTAAGACACTTTCGTGGAGACAGTTCATTGTAGGAAAAATTTTTTCCAAGATTATTCTAGGTTGTGTTAAGCTGATAATGAAAACTAAACATACTCCATTCCTTGTCAACTTGACTTAAAACATATCACTTTAAATTATAATCTTTTACCCTTTGTCCTAAAGTCTTGTGCTTAATCTCAAAATATAAAATAGAAACTTTAAAAAATCCCTAGTCTTTAAGTTCCCAATGCTTTAAAAGTCCAAAGTGTCTTAACTGAGCTTCTATAAAATGAAAACAAAATTACACTTCCTACATATTATTGTCATAGAGTAGACATTTGTGGTGGTTTGAATTGGAAGTTTCTCTCATAGGCTTAAGTATTTACACACATTCTCACCAGTTTGTAGTGCTGTTTGGGGAAGGTTTGGATGCGTGGCCTTGGTGGAGGAAATATGTTACTAGATGTGTTCTTTGAGATTGCATTGTCTTTTCCTACTTCAAGTTCTCTTTGCTTCATGCTTGCTAAGATGTAAGCTCTCAGCTTCCTGTTCCTTCTTCTATCATGCCTGCCAATTCTTGGATTGATATCCTTTTGGAACCAGCAGTCAAAATAATCTCCTCTTATAAGTTGCGTCCTTCTAAAATGAGCCTTTGGTATGGTATATTATCACAGGAACAGAAAAAAATTAATAAGTATGTTGAGAGTAAGTTTAGTAGAGAGTAAACTATTTGTGAAAAGAAATCTGATCATGCTCCTGTTTGAAGAATGTGGAAGACTTTGAATCTGTACTAGAAAAAAGATGTTAAACACCATAAGCAGAGCTTAAAGGGACTATGTAGTATGAGTCTGTAATACAATGGTGCTAAGAGAAAAATGACTGTGGAGGGACACCTCAAGAAATTTCGTAAGGGGAACAATGTCAGCAACTGGACTAAAGGTCATTCATGGGATATTTTGGCAAAGTATCTGGGTGTCTTATGCCTTTGTCCTCAAAAATGTCTTGGAACTCAGTTTAACAGTAATGGACTAATTGATTTTGCAGAGGAAATTTCAAATGTGTATAATATTTAATGTGCTGTGGAGAATAATCACTGACTCCTACATTGATTAGAGCAAGTGAATAGAAATAAATACGAAAGCTACAGTTCTGAGTGAAAAAAACAGCACAGGAATTGTATACTGGAAGAAATACAGGATATAAATGTTAGGGAGATTCGCACCATGAATATTCTGCACTAGAACAAAGGAAAGGTGGCACTTGAAAGCAAGACTTAACCAGGCTCAGTTTTCAAAGGGTAAAAGAGAGATTAAAGAGTTAATTTTGTATCCAGCCACCTTGCTGAAGTTGTTTATCACCTGTAAGAGTTCTTTGGTGGAGTTTTTGGGGTCGCTTATGTATACTAACATATCATCTGCGAATAGGGATAATTTGACTTCTTCATTTCCAATGTTTATCCCTTTGATCTCCTTTAGTTGTCTTATTGCTCTAGCAAGGACTTCAAGTACTATATTGAAGAGATATGGTGAAAGTGGACATCCTTGTCTTGTCCCTGAGTTTAGAGGAAATGCTTCAAGCTTCTCTCCATTTAATTTGATGTTGGCCACTGGCTTGCTGTATATTGCCTTTATTAGCTATCAGAAACAATGAAATCATGCAATTTGCAACCAAATGGATGGATCTAGAGAAGCTCATCCTGAGTGAGCTAACCCAGACTCAGAAGGATGCACATGGCATCTATTCACTTATAGTAGGATTTTAGCTATATCATACAGGATATCTGTACTAAAACCAACACACCGAAAGGAACATGGACATAAACTTTTTTTTTCTTTTTTTCTTTTTCTTTTTCCTTTTCCTTTTTTTCTTATACTTTTTACTTTTCCCTTTTCTTTTTTCTCTCTTTTGTTGTTATTCTTTCTTTTTGTGGGTTTGTGTGTTTGTTGGTCTTTTTTTAGTATTCCCCCAGTAGCAAGGAGACACCTTTCACTGGCAGTACTGCCTAGTAGGCCCCCGGTGAATGAAGAGGCTCTTGGCCCTCATATGACTCCTGATCTGTGGTAAGAGACTGTTATGCAGGGACACTCCACCCCAGAGGAACAAGACAGAAGTGTCAGGGGTAGAGCATGGGAGGGTGGGGCTGGGAAGCGGGAAAAGAGGACAATATGATAAGGATGTAACCTGAAGCAACAAACAAATAAATTTATTAATTAAAAAAAGCAGGTAACAATGCTAAAACACTATAAATAAAATAAAGGATACAGCCGTTCAACCTCGTTTTATAAACCTCCAAGTGTCGAAAAAACATAGAGCTAAGGTAAAATACATGAGAATTGTGGTGTTAACCCATGCCTTTAACTTCAGCAGAGACTGGAGGAGCACCATAGAGTTAGTGGTCTTATAAATTCTAGAGTTACACGGAATAGGGTGGAGAGGGTGCACACCCTTAATCCCATCATTCAAGAAGAGTACACCCTTAATCACAACACACTAGAGACAGAAACAGGCAGATCTCAGAGCTCAAGGTCAGCCTGATACAAAACAAACTCTAAATAGAGAAAAACTTCAATCCAGGAGTGGTGGAACTCATCTTTAATCCCTTCAGATGGGAACCACAGGTCTCTGATCCCAATAATTAGAATGCAGAGACACACACATAGGATTTGGAAAGACTTAAGTTTAAAAGCTACTTACAAAAGGCCTACTCAATACAAACACATTGTCCTTTGAGATCTCAAAATATATACACTAAAGCTGGTTTAGCGCCAAAATAACAAAATAATTTCTTCTTTAACACAGATTGAAAGATAACACTTCATATATTGTCAAAAAAACAAATTTGCTTCAGGAGAAATATTACCTAGCCCCCCCTCCAAAAAAAGAGGGTAATTGTCACAGAGTTAGGATTAGGGCAGGGCTCTGTTCTTATCTTTCCAGGAGAATCAAAGCATCCATTCAAGGAACCCAGGGACAACTGGACAACGGAAACCTCAGCAGAAAACAGAATCAGACACCAAAGAAGACGAGTGACCCAGTTGATTCAGCCTGACAGACTCCCTCAATAGCTGTCTACATCAAAAGCCTACAACCACAACAATTCAATATCGCTAAGACCGTTCAGCTCTACACAATGCCCCAGCCAGAACCTCAGTAAAGCCTGCAAGATCAGCTTTGGCCTACAAACTCCTTAGGACATCTAAACAGCTGAGAACAGAAGGACAGAATATAAAAGGAATGTACTAACATTTTAAACCATTTTTCCATTTTGGTTTGGGCCACAAACAGGTTTACTATGACCCAAATCAGCAGGAAGTCATTTTAAGTGAGCAACCTCCCATGCCCAGAGGGTGGGGAGGGTGTTTCTCCCCCCCCCCTTTTTTGGTTATTTGAAGGATAACTGAATACTCTGTTATTTAGGGGAAGAGATTACAAGTTGTTAAATGGTCCTGTTTAATGGGTTTCGGAGGTTAGACCCAGGGACTTCCTACTTTTCCTTTTCTGTATCCTTCTTTCTCTCCTATGTAGGAGTGCATGGACTTGAGAAAAATGAGACATAGACATAGCACAGGAAGGACCAAGAAGAAGGTACAGATTATTGAATATGCCCTTATACATTTGTGTATTGATACAAAATTAGTAGTATATTTGGCTAAAGTGGTATTGACCATTGTTTATTGTGCAAAAGTTAGATCGTATTGGACTACATCGGTATTGATCTTTGTATATTGATACAAAATTAAGATTATAGTTGGCCACAATGGTATTGACCCTTGTATATAGACATAATATTAAGATTGTATTGGGCTACATAGGCATTGATCTTTGTATATTGATACAAAATTAAGAGTATATTTAGCCACAAGTGAATAGATCTTTGTATATTGATACAAAATTAAAGGTAAAGCTTCTTAATGGTATCATACCTAGAGATACTTAAAAATAAAATGTGAAGCTCTGGCCTCTTGATACCAACCGTCTAAAACTGTTTAAGATAGTTAAGAAAAACAAACTCCTAGTCATGCAAACATGTCACTTTGTTAGCTACTATGACAGTCTATCACAAATATTCTCTAAACTACTCAGTAGGGCATCTTCAAAAACCCCAAGAGATCTACAGAATATGGCATTCAAAGATGTTATCTTAAATTAACATTTTTTTATATCGAGACATATCAGCTACTGACAGCACCCCCTATTCTACTCCAAGTAGAAGGTAAGCATCGAAGAATCTCCAGTGTGAGATGCTTGAATTAGTGGCAAGCCTATCTCTTGGCATGAAAAAACTCCTTGCTTCAACGGCAGACAGACTGCTGTCCAAAAAGACAAAACTTGGTAGCAGGGAAGTCGACAGCCTAGCTCTGCGAAGACAGGTTAGGTAAGTCCTTCATAATTCCTGCTCTACAATCAATATCCGTCAGAGAAACAGGACCAAAAGGCTGAAGACTGATGCTGGAATGTGTGGAAAGAAAGGGGAACTGTCCAGGCAGTCACTGGTTTGTCATTTCTTAGTATTGAAAGCTGTGGGCCCTGCACTCCCTATATAATCAGATATATTTATCCCTCTCAGGTCTCTGAGGTGGTGGAAGAATAGACAGCTAGAGTCTCATAGTTAAATTTTGAGTTGTTTAGGAATCAAGAGGGCGTTCTAGATCTAAGAAGATGGTTATAATAGTGGTGCAAGTTAGTATGAAAGCTAAGTCAGTTATAGAACTTTAAATTCATGGAGATGTTTAGATGGTAGAAAGTTAAAGTCAGGGGCCAAATATGTATGAACTAGACATTGCGAAGATATACTGGGCCATTTAACTCTCATAAAGGTGGCATATTTATTTCTGTTGTTTTGTATAGTATTTACTGTTATTAGAGAAGGAACCATTTTTTGGACTGAAAGGGGAAGCTGTTGGGGGGAAGAGGGTGGAAGGGTGGGACACGAAGGGGGAATAGGGAAGGGTTTGTGACTGAGATGTATCTTGAAGAAAAAAATAATGTATTTAATAAAAAAGAGAGATTAAAGATATTTTGTTATTAGAGAGCAACTAAAGAGCTACTGTTAATATAATTATTAAGTGGAGGGTCCCTATCTAACTTGTAGCTGCATTAGACAGTGTTTTTCACATGGTGCTGCATTTAAATGCCTGGAAGATGCAACAGTGAAAGGGTGATACATTCTTCATCCATGGATTCTTTCTCTAAGACCACTGAAAATTAGAGGGTGTTAGAGGGAAGTCCATGAGCATTGGAATGATCTGAAAGCTACTTGTATTTTGTTGCTAATTACAGGCCCCATGATCTGGTTGCCACCCAGATAAGGGCATTCTTAAGAACAGGACGTTGTCATGTATAAATCTATCTCTGTTGTGTGAACCTTTATCTACTTACTTTGGATTTGATTGGTTGAATGAAATGCTAGGGAATGGATTGAGTGGAAGAGAGATAGGCAGGAAAATGTTGGTGGGCTTTTCAGGCAAAGAGGAAGAAAGGGAGGAAAGAAGCAAGGGAAAGGAGAAGAGACTATGGGTTAATGGAAGATATATCTCCACATGGCCTTGAACATTGGCTTAGCATGAAGAATAACAACCCAGGTGATATATGCACATGTTGTGAGTTTTTATTTGTATATAAAATTATAAGATACTTTAGATGGGCCAAGACTGCACAATCCAGGCTAATGATTGTTAAAATCCATCATGTGTATCTGTATGATTATTTATAAGTGGGCTAAGGCATAAATCTGTTGCCCTAATACTCTTATTAATCAATTATAAATAATAATGTTTCCTACAACACCTGAGTAAAGGCCCTGCATGGAAAGAGGCTGTGAGAGACCATTACAAAAACAGGGAATGTGAAGCCTTTATTAGAGACTCCAAGATGTTGGAGATGCCAGAGCCATGAGACAGCTGTCAAGGGGAGCTGCATACAAAGAATAGAATCAGCCCAAGAGAGAGATTGTGTTATAGACAGTGACACTGAAGTGGTGGATTTACAGGACTTTTTATTTTTCCTGATGATTTCTTTTTCTGCCTAAGACTTCTTCACTATAACCCCAATTCTTCCCTTTTGTAATGGTCATATGAATTCTGTATCATTATATGTTGGGAGTATATATATATTTTTAACTCTGTAGGGTATTACAGTTAAGAAATCATCTTGAGTCTCAAAAAAGACTGGAGTTTTTCATAGTGTTGAGACTGTGAAATACTATGGGAACTTTTGTAGTTGGATTAAATGCAATTAGTATTATGATATCATCAAAATCCTAAGAGGACCAGAAAATGAAACATGGTGGTTTGACTAAGACTATAGGCTCAGGTATTTGGAAACTTGAACACTAGTTGTTGACAGTGTCTTTGGAGATTTAGGGTTGTGGCCTTGATTGAGTATGTGTAACACTAGGGGCAAGCTTTGTGGGTTTGTGGATTTACCATACTTATAATTCATTCTTTCTCCTAGTGCTAATCCAGGAGAAGTTATCTCTGAGCTTCTGGTTCCTTCCATCAGGCTTTCTATTTGCTGCCGTACCTTGTCTCTAAAGAGACATTTATCTCTCAGTAATTGTAAGCAAAAATAAGCTCTTTTTAAAAGAGATGCCTTAGTCATTTTATTTTATAATTACAACAGAAATGTAAGTGGTATACATTCTTATTCCAACAGGGAAGAACAGGAGCAGAGCAAATGAGCAAACACAGCAAAGGGACACCAATGTTCAAGTCCTCATACCTGTCTGAATGGCTAAGATCAAAAACTCAAATGACAGCTCATACTGGCAAGGTTGTCAAGAAAGGGAAACACTCCTCCATTGCTGGTGGGAACTCAAGCTTGCACAACCACTATGGAAATCAGTCTGACAATATCTTAGAAAACTTGAAATAGCTCTACCTCAAGACCCAGCTGTACCACTTCTGGGTATACATCCAAATGACTCCTCACCAAACCACAAGGATGTTTTCTCATCTATGTTCATAACAGCCTTACTTGTAATAGCTACAAACTGGAAACAACCCAGATGTCCCTCAGCCGTGGAATGGATAAAAAAGAAAAGAAAAAAAAAAAAACTGTGGTACATCTACACAATGGAATACTACTCAGCCATTAGAAACAAGGAAATCATGCAATTTGCAGCCAAATGGATGGAACTAGAGAAGCTCATCCTGAGTGAGCTAACCCAGACTCAGAAGGATGCACATTGACATCTATTCACTTATAATAGGATTTTAACCATATAGTACAAGAGAACTATACTACATCCAATGCACCGAAGGGAACAGGAACATAGACTTTGTTACCTCTTACTGAGGCACTTTGCCCTAGTGGTGCTGCCTTGTAGGCCTCCAGTGTATGAGGAGGCTTTTGGCCCTCATATGACTGCTGAACTGGGGTGAGGGACTGATATGTAGGGACACTCCACTCCAGAGGAGTGGGATGGAAGGGATGGGGGAAGAGGGTGGGAGGGCGGCACTGGGAGGTGTGGAAAGAGGGCACTGAGTTGGAGATGTAACCTGAAGTAATAAATAAACATAAAAAAAAGAAAACCCAAAGTCCAGCAGATGAGACTTTTAAGACTATTCTGTGCTCCAGAAGTTTGAGTAGCCACAAGACCCCGGCTCACCCATCTACAGTCCATGCAGCTTCTCTCACAGGCTTTAACAGAGTCTACTTCCCAATTGCAGGTTTCCTTCATAGACATTCTGCAGTCCCAACATATGCAATCTAATGGGGGTCACCTTTATAAAAGGGGCTTTACCTTCACAGCTTCATGCAATCATTTCTCAGGACCTCTTCACAGTGACTCTGATCCTACCATATAGGTCTAGACTTAAGCTATTCTCCATGACCTTATAAATCTATTTCATTGATTGAATGTAAGTTGCTTTATTGGCATATCAGGGGACAATTGGGGAATAGTATTTACATAATATTGAGACCTGAGATTCTCAGAACTAGGATTGCAATCAGGTATGGGGAGGGTACAGAAATCAGCATTTGAATTACACAATAACCTTATGCCTATAATAGATTATCTGTCATTTCTAGATGATATAATCTCAAAACTGTCTCCTATAATATATCTATATACCTTATGGAGTATTCCCTGAGCCTTGGGTATAAGGGGTCTGTTGTAGATGAATCCATTGAAGCAGCACGTCTCACAGTCAGATTTATTTACATTTTCACCAGATTTGTCTTTCTGTCATGGTTTTTATATGCACCAAAGAGAAGCTTCTTTAATGGAGGTTGAGAGTTACCCTCATCTGTGGGTATAAATACTTAGAATCCAGTTGGGAATTGCATTGGTTTAATAAAGTGATGATAGTAGTTTCCTCAGGAGGAAATATTCAGTCAGCTTGAATCTTCTTAGTCCTGTGTCTTCATTATTTGGTGTCTTCAGCAATAGGGACTTAATTCATCTTTTCAGAGGTAACCAAGGGCAACAACAAAAGCTGATATTGTTTTAGAAGTCTCTTAGATTCCTTTGACAAGCAATTCCAAATGTTATTAATGTTTGGTACTTAGCTTTCTGTTAGATAGTTTATGACTCTTACCTGAGAGCATTGCAAACCCAATCACTATCTATCTATCTATCTGCCTGTCTGTCTGTCTCTCTCTCTCTCTCTCTGTCTCTCTATCTATATATCTATCCATCCATCCATCTATCATCTATCTATCTCATCTATCTCTATGTATACCTATGTATGTATATATGCATATATATAAATATGTATACATGTAACTACTTTAGGTAAATATAAAATAACATGATTCCTCATAGTGTTTTCAAACCTCTGTTGTGTAATTAGTCCTTCCTTTTTCCTCTCCTTCTGTATTGAGCTTTCTTCTTTCTCTTCAATGAACTATATCATCATTTTCCATTTCTTCTTAATATAATTTGTATCCAGATATCTCTTCATCAGTTCTTACACCATGATCCCTTTTATCTTTCTGGTTTATATGGGTACTTCAAGTTCGATATTCACATCTGAAGATTTAGATGGAGGAACTACAGATGACAGAACACAGGCTGTGTTTTTTTTTTTTTCTGGGTCTAGTTTGCTCACTCTACACAGTATTTTCCATTTCTATCCATTCACTTGTAAATGTAATTATTTGATTTTTCTTTAATGTTGGATAGTATTACTTCCTATATTACTATAATTTCTTATTCATTCATCAGTTGAAAGATATTTAAGTTGTTTACATATTTTAGCTACTGTGACTAGAACAGCTAGTGATTCAACTGAGAAAGTATCTTTAGAGTAAGATGTCAGCTACTTTGTGCATATACAAAGAAATGGTATAGATGTAGATATAGCTACAAATAGATATAGATATAGATGATATAGAGATAAAGATATATAGTAGATTTATTTTTAGCTTATTGAGAAGTTTTTATACATATTTCCAGAGAGCTACTCCAATTTGCAATCCCATCAACAGTGAATGAGCATTCCCCTTTCTACACATACTCACTAGCATTTGTTGTCAGTTGATTTGTTGATTTTACTCATTGTAACTAGAATAAGACAAAAATCTTAAAGTTCTTTTGATTTAAACTTTCCTAATTTAGAGGGACAATGAACAATTTTTCAGTTTTTAAGCCATTCTTGATTCTTTGAGAACTTTAACTTAGCCATTCTAACAGGTATTAGGTGGAATCTCAGGGTCGTCTTGAGTTGCATTTCCCTGATGATTAAGGATGTTGAACATTTCTTCAGGTGTCTCTCAGCCCTTAGGGATTCCTCCTTTTTGAATTCTCTATTTAGCTCCATCTCCCTTTTTTTGATTGGATTATTTGGTTTCTTGGAATTTAGTTTCTTGAGTTCTTTGTCGATTTTAGATATTAGCCCTCTATCATATGTGGGGTTGGTGAAGATTTTCTCCCAGTCTGTAGGCTGCCGTTTTGTTCAAATGACAGTGTCCTTTGCCTTACAGAAGCTTTTCAGTTTCATGAGGTCCCATTTATTGATTGTTGATCTCAGGTCCTGAGCTGTTGGTGTTCTGTTCAGGAAGGTGTCACCTGTGCCAATGAGTTCGAGGGTTTCTCCTACTTTTTCTACTAGTATATTTAGTGTGGCCTGCTTTATGTTAAGGTCTTTGATCCACTTGGATTTAAGTTTGGTACAAGGTGATAGGTATGGGTCTAATTTCATTCTTTTGAAAGTGGACATCCAGTTGGACCAGCACCATTTGTTGAAGATGCTGTCCTTCTATTGTGCGGTTTTGGATTCTTTGTCAAAGATTAGTTGGCCTTAGGTGTGTGGGTCCATATTTGGGTCTTCAAATCGATTCCATTGATCCACTGGTCTGTTTCTATACCAGTACCATGCTGTTTTTATTACTGTTGCTCTGTAGTACAGCTTGAAATCTGGGATGGTGATACCTCCAGATGTTTTTTCATT
>CAJQZJ010033752.1:0-22632 GCA_907164525.1 Lophiomys imhausi | reverse complement strand
TATATATTGCTTTTGGTAGGATAGCCATTTTTATTATGTTGATCTTACCTATCCATGAGCATGGGAGATCTTTCCATCTTCTAAAGGCCTCTTCCATTTCCTTCTTCAGAGGATTGAAATTCTTGTTGTATAGTTACTTTACTTGCTTGGTTAGAGTTACCCCCAGGTATTTTATGTTGTTTGTGGCTATTGTGAAGGGGGTTGTTTCCCTTATTTCTTTCTTGGTGTATTTGTTTGTTGTATAAAGAAGGGCTTCTGATTTTTTTGAGTTAATTTTGTATCCAGCCACCTTGCTGAAGTTGTTTATCAGCTGTAAGAGTTCTTTGATGGAGTTTTTGGGGTTGCTTATGTATGCTAACATATCATCTGCGAATAGGGATAATTTGACTAATTCATTTCCAATTTTTATCCCTTTGATCTCCTTTAGTTGTCTTATTGCTCTAGCAAGGACTTCAAGTACTATATTGATGAGATATGTTGAAAGTGGACATCCTTGTCTTGTCCCTGAGTTTAGAGGAAATGCTTCAAGCTTCTCTCCATTTAATTTGATGTTGGCTAATGGTTTGCTGTATATTGCCTTTATTATTTCTAGGTATGGTCCTTGTATGCCTGTTCTCTCTCATGCTTCTCTAGCATGAAGGGGTGTTGGATTTTGTCAAATGCTTTTTCTGCATCTAGCGAGATTATCATGTGGATTTTTCTTTCATCTTGTTTATGTGGTGAATTACATTGATAGACTTTCGTATATTGAGCCATCCCTTCATTCCTGGGATGAAGCCTACTTGATCATGGTGTATGATACTTTTTATGTGTTCTTGAATTCGGTTTGCTAGTATTTTATTAAGTATCTTTGCATCTATTTTCATGAGGGAGATTGGTCTGAAGTTCTCTTTCTTTGTTGGGTCTTTGTGTGGTTTAGGAATCAGAATGACAGTGGCCTCATAGAATGAGTTTGGCAGTGTTCTCTCTGTTTCTATGTGGTGGAAGAGTTTGAAGAGTAATGGTGTTAGTTCCTCTTTGAAGGTCCGGTAGAATTCCGTGCTAAAGCCATCTGGCCCTGGGCTCTTTTTGGTTGGGAGATTATTAATGACTCTTTCTATTTCCTTGGGTGTTATTGGGCTGTTTAAGATGTTAATCTGATCTTGATTTAGTTTTGGTAGGTGGAATTTATCGTGGCAATTGTCCATTTCGCTTTGGTTTTCAAATTTGGTGGACTATAGATTTTTAAAGTAGGACCCGAATATTTTCTGGATCTCCTCAATGTCTGTTATTATTTCTCCCTTTTCATTTCTGATTTTGTTGATTTTGGTTCTTTCCCTTTGCCTTTTAGTTAATTTGGCTAGGGGTCTGTCTATTTTGTTGATTTTCTCAAAGAACCAACTCTTAGTTTCATTGATTCTTTGTATAGATCTTTTTGATTCTAAGTTGTTGATTTCAGCCCTAAGTTTGATGATTTCCTGCCTTCTGCTCCTCTTGGCAGTGTTTGTTTCTTTTTTTTCCAATTCACCCAGCTTAGCTGTTAGTTCACTAATATGTGCTGTCACAATTTTCTTTTTGAAAGGACTTAGTGCTATGAACTTTCCTCGTAGCACAGCTTTCAATGTATCCCATAGGTTTGGGTATGTTGTGTCTTCATTGTCGTTGGATTTTAAGAAGTCTTTGATTTCCTTCTTTATTTCTTCCCTGACCCAGTGGTCATCCAGTAAGGAGCTGTTCAATTTCCATGTGTGTGTCGGCTTTCTGTTGATTCTTTTGCTGTTGAAGACCAGCTTTATTCCGGAGTGGTCTGATAAGATACAAGGTGTTATTTCAATTTTCTTGTATCTATTGAGACTATCTTTGTGAACAACTATATGGTCGATTTTGGAGAAGGCTCTGTGGGCTGCTGAGAAAAAGGTGTATTCCTTTGTGTTTGGGTGAAACGTTCTGTAGATATCTGTTAGGTCCATTTGTTTCATGATCTCTGTTAGACTCAATATTTCTCTGTTTGCCTTCTGTCTTGATGATCTGATCATTGTTGTGAGTGGGGTGTTGAAGTCTCCCACTACTAATGTGCTGTGATCCACATGCGCTTTAAGTTTTAGAAGTGTTTCTTTTACGAAAGTAGGTGCCTTTTTATTTGGGGCATAGATGTTCAGTATTGAGATCCACCCCAATTTTGGAATGGGCCTATGGTTTTTGAAGTGTATATGTATCTGCTGCTGGATGCATAGATGTTAAAGACTCTCTCTCCCACTTTGTGGACTTAACTTGATGGTTTCCTTAGTTTTAGAGAATCTTTTTAGTTTTATAAGGTCTCACTTACAAATCGGGGCCCTAACTGTTAGGCAAATGCATTTGGATTCAGAAAGTACTTTACTAAGTTATACCTTGTAGGCACTCATTATGTTTTCTTCTAACAGTATTATTGCTTCAGATTTCATATTGAAGATTTTGATATTCTTAATGCTAATTTCCGTGCACCTCATATGTTGTCAAAATTGGTATTGTGAAAATTGCTATGCTACCAATAGTGGACTACAGTTTTGATAAAAATCCACATGAAAATCCCAATAGTATTCCTCAGGAAAGAAGAAAACTGTATTACAGTTAAAATGTATATTCAGATTGATGTGTGTCCGAATGTGTGGATATGTAGATCATGAAAACAAACAAACAAGCAAAACAAAGGAGTGAAGTAGAAGAGATCTGATGGAGAAAGTGGGGAGAAATAATTTAATAGAATATCTGAATGAAAAGTAAATTATGGAGCATCTTCGAAGATGGCTGTGGCCCGCGTGGACGCGTTTTGAACTTGGGGAAAACAGCCATAAAGCCACAGAGTTATAAGACGCTGAGCAACAATCTGAGTGACTCGAACACACTGGGTTTCACCCTGCTACCCAGGGATTATTAAAAGTCCCTGGGCAGGACTCTCTTCCCTTCTCTCGGACTCTCAGCAAAACAGACTGGGAAGCCTTTGAATCTGGGAACTGGGAATAGTCACCAGGAGAGCCTCAGGGTGAGAGCTACTCAATTACCCAGCAGGCAGACCCAAACTCCAGACAGGGTTACTCACAAGTCTCCTGTGCCTCCATTTCCATGCAGGCATCCCGGCTATTTAGTGAAGGGCCATGGACCCAGGGGAGCAGAATACACTCTTAGCAGAGCCACAGCACAGTGGAAGGGACAGCACAGTAGTGTGCAGGTCCGGGTCCCCAGTGTGACAGCCCGGGGGTACAGAATGGGACGGCCTGGGCAGGTCCACAGCTGCATTTTGGAAGGCGCAAGCAAATTTGTGCTTCCCCAGAGAGGTGTTGGGCATACATTCAGGCCCCCTCCAATGGATTTACGGACACAGGGAAAAAACATTGCAGCTTGTCTGAGCAGGGATACACTTCTGGCAGAGCTGCAGCATACTGGAACTTGGAAAAGAGTGGCCCCAAATTGCCAGTCTCCAAAGCGAGCTCCAGACAGACATAGGTGGAGCTGTGAGAATAGCAGAAAGGCAGGTGGTCGGGTTAGAAGGCAGATCTGCTCTCCACAGGGTCCTAGTCCTAGTCAAATTGTGGGATTAATACCAGACTCCTATGGGAGTTCTGGACCTTCCGGCAGAAAGCCAGAGATTAAGCATATTTAGTCCCACCTCTTGAACAGTGACGTTTTGGCCTAGGGGCACTGATGAGGAACTTACCTTAAGGGTGTGTAGTCTGGTCCTTTCAAGACTACAGCAAGCGGCCTTAACCACAAAACTTGGGAACTCCAGAACACACAGAATCTGTGCCTGGGCACACAAGACCATACCAAAAGAGCTACTGCAGGCTGAATACTCAGTGTGCAACATAGAGAGCTCTGACTTGTGAGCAGTGAAACAATCCTAGGTTATTCCTCCTTGCATGGGAGTGGGCTGCACCATCTCACAGTGCTTCTGGCTATTAGATGCACATTGACCCTGATACATGTAAGCTGCAGGGGAGCTACAACCCCACCCAACAGTCTGTGGCCTAAAAACCTGCACTATCATCTGTACGAAGACCAGTAAGACCAGTTGGATCCCAGGAATCTACTGGAACACATCCCAACACATCCCCTCACCTGAGTCCTCAATTAAAACAAAACGGTAAAGGGTGAGCTCTGGGAGACACACTGAGAACCTCCACATAAGGCCCCATCCATCCAGTGGAAAGCAACAGATCTCCAAGAGATAAGACTGCTAAACCAAAGTGCCCCCCTTGGAAATAATCCCAGAAGGCACCAGGAACAAACAGCTAAGAACAACCAAATGGCTAAAGGTCAGAGAAATAACAGAAGTCAGGGAGATATGACTCCAACAAAACACAACTATGCTAGTACAGCAAGCTCTGACCACTTCACCACAGCTGAAACACGTGAAAACAATAAAAATTCTACATTAGGGAAAGTGATAGAGTCCTATTAAGAAGAAATTAAATCTATGAAGGAATTCAAAGACTCCACAATTTCACAAGCAAAAGCGATGGATAATACCATTAGAGATCTCCAAGCCAAAGTTGCTCAACTTGAACAGGAAAAAGAGAGGGCATTGAAAGATTTCCAGGCAAAGACAAGCAAATTGGAGCAGGAAATGTAGAAAACGAATAAAATCATTCAAGCGAAGAAAATGGAAATGGAAACAATAAAGAAAACACAGTCAGAGTTAAGAGTGGAAATGGAGGATCAAGGGAAGAGAATAGGAACTACAGAAATGAGTATCAAAAATAGGATACAAGAGATGGAAGACAGGATCTCAGGCATGGAAGATTCGATGGAAAAAATCAGTACAACATCCAAAGAAAATGAGAAAGCTAAAAAATTTCTCACCCATAACATCAAAGAAATCAAGGACTCAATGAAAAGACGGAACCTAAGAATTATAGGCATAGAAGAAAGAGAAGACTTTCGACTCCAAGGTCCAGAAAATAACTTCAACAAAATCATAGAATAAAACTTCCCAAACCTAAAGAAGGAGATGCCAATAAAAATCCAAGAGGTATACAGAACACCAAACAGATTAGATCAGAAAAGAAACTCCTCTCATCACATAATAATTAAAACTCCAAATGTACAGAACAAAGAAAAAATATTAAAAGCTGTAAGAGAAAAAGGTCAAGTAACATATAATGGCAGACCCATCAGAATTACACCTGACTTCTCCTCAGAAACTTTAAAAGCTAGAAGGGCCTGGAGAGATGTCCCACAAACCCTGAGAGAACATAGGTGCCCAGCCAGACTACTATATCCAGCAAAACTCTCTATCAACATAGATGGAGAAAGCAAGATATTCCATGACAAAATCAAATTTAAACAATACTGACCCACAAACCCAGCCCTACAGAAGATCCTAGAAGGAAAATGCCAACCCAGAGAAGATAACTACACACAAGAAAACAGAGGAAATAGGAAACTCCACAGCAACTAAACCAAAAGAAACACAGGACAACCACCTATACCAAAATAATGGGAAATAACAACCCCTGGTCACTAAAATCCATCAAAATCAATGGACTCAACTCCCCCCCCCCAAAAAAAAGACACAGACTTACAGATTGGATCCGTAAAAAAAAAACAATCATTTTGCTGCATACAAGAAACACATCTCACTATCAAAGATAGACACTATTTCAGAGTAAAGGGCTGGCAAAGGTCTTCCAAGCAAATGGACCCAGGAAGCAAGCTCGAGTAGCCATCCTAATATCAAACAAAATAGACTTCCAAGTGAAGTTAATAAAAAAAAAAGACAGAGAAGGGCATTACATACTCATTAAAGGAAATATTCATCAAGAGCACATCTCAAAAGTGAATATTTATGCCCCAAATACAAAGGTACATACATTTGTAGAAGAAACTCTTCTAAGACTTAAATTACACATCGATCCCTACACATTAGTAGTGGGAGACTACAACACCTCACTCACAACAATGGACAGATCATCAAGATAGAAGCCAAACAGAGAAATAATGAGTCTAACAGAGATCATGAACCAAATGGACCTAACAGATATCTACAGAATGTTTCACCCAAACAAAAAAGAATACATGTACTTCTCAGCACTGCACAGAAACTTCTCCAAAATCGACCATATAGTTGGACACAAAGATAGCCTCAACAGATACAAGAAAATTGAAATAACCCCTTGTATCTTATCAGACCACCATGGAATAAAGCTGGACTTCAACAGCAAAAGAACCAACAGAAAGCCTACACAGACATGAAAATTGAAAAACTCTTTACTGGATGATTACTGGGTCAGGGAAGAAATAAAGAAGGAAATGAAAGACTTCTTAAAATCCAAGGAAAATGAAGGCACAACATATCCAAATCTATTGGACACAATGAAAGCTGTGCTATGAGGAAAGTTCATAGCACTAAGTGCCTGCAAAAAGAAAATTGTGACAGTTCATATTAGTGAATTAACAACTAATCTGGGTGAATTGGGAAAAAAAGAATCAAACACTCCCAAGAGGAGCAGAAGGCAGGAAATCATCAAAATTCGGGCTGAAGTCAACAACTTAGAAACAAAAAGAATGATACAAAGAATGAATGAAACCAAGAGTTGGTTCTTTGAGAAAATCAACAAAATAGACAGACCCTTACCCAAATTAACTAAAAGGCAGAGAGTAAAAACCCAGTTCAACAAAATCAGAAATGAAAAGGGAGAAATAACAACAGACATTGAGGAAATCCAGAGAATATTTGGGTCCTACTTTAAAAATCTATACTCCACCAAATTTGAAAACTTAAGCGAAGTGGACAATTTTCTTGATACATTCCTCCTACAGAAGCTAAATCAAGGTCAGGTTAACAGATTAAACAGCCCTATAACCCCTAAAGAAATAGAAACAATCATTAAAAATCTCCCAACCAAAAAAAGCCCAGGGCCAGATGGTTTTAGTACAGAATTCTACCAGACCTTCAAAGAAGAGCTAACACCAATACTCCACAAACTCTTTCACAAAATACAATGAGAAAGAACACTGCCACACTCATTCTATGAGGCCACAGTTACCTTGATTCCTAAACCACACAAAGATCCAGCAAAGAAAGAAAATGCAAGCCAATCTCCCTCATGAGCATAGATGCAAAAATACTTAATAAAATACCAGCAAACTGGATTCAAGAACACATCAAAATTATCATACACCATGATCAATTAGGCTTCATCCCTGGAAATGCAGGGATGGTTCAACATACGAAAGTCCATGAACATAATTCACCATATGAAAATATGAAAGAAAAAAAACACATGATAATCTCGCTAGATGCGGAAAAAGCATTTGACAAAATCCAAAACCCCTTCATGCTAAAAGTTCTGGAGAGAACGGCCATAAAAGGACCGTACCTAGAAATAAAAAAGGCAATATACAGTAAGCCAGTGGCCAACATCAAGTTAAATAGAAACTTGAAGCATTTCTTCTAAACTCAGGGACAAGACTAGGATGTCCACTTTCAATATATCTCTTCAATATAGTACTTGAAGTTCTTGCTAGAGCAATAAGACAACTAAAGGAGATCAAGGGGATAGATACAAATTGGAAATAAATAAGTTAAATTATCCCTATTTGCAGACGATATGATAGTATACATAAGCAACCTCAAAAATTCCACCAGAGAACTCTTACAGTTGATAAACACCTTCAGCAAGGTAGCTGGATACAAAATTAATTCAAAAAAATCAGAAGCCCTTCTTTATACAAAAAACAAATGAGCTGAGAAAGAAAAAAGAGAAACAACTCCCTTCACAATAGCCACAAACAATATAAAATACCTGGGGGTAACTCTAACCAAGCAAGTAAAGGACCTGTACAACAAGAACTTCAAGCCCTTAAAGAAAGAAATTGAAGAGGCCTTTAAAAGATGGAAAGATCTCCATGCTCATGGATAGGTAGGATCAACGTAATAAAAATGGCCATCCTACTAAAAGCAATATGTAGATTCAATGCAATTCCTATCAAAATACCAAAACAATTCTTCATAGACCTGGAAAAAGCTATTCACAATTTCATATGGAACAGCAAAAAACCCAGAATAGCTAATCAATACTGTACAATTAAAAAAAAAAAAACATCTGTAGGTACAACCATCCCACATTTCAAGCTGTACTACAGAGCAATAATAGTAAAAACAGCATGGTACTTCTATAGAAACAGACCAGTAGATCAATGGAATCTAACTGAAGTTCCAGAAATGGAACCACACACCTATGGCCCCCTAATTTTTAACAAAGAAGCCAAAACCGCACAATAGAGAAAGGACAGCATCTTCAACAAATGGTGCTGGTCCAATTGGATGTCCACATGTAAAAGAATGAAATTAGACCCATACTTATCACTTTGTACAAACATTAAGTCCTCGTGGATCAAAGACCTTAACATAAGGCCAGACACACGAAATCTACTAGAAGAGAAAGTGGGGAAAATCCTCAAACTCATTGGCACAGGTGACAACTTCTTGAACAGAATACCAACAGCTCAGGCTCTAAGATCAACAATCAATAAATGGGACCTCATGAAACTGAAAAGCTTCTGTAAGGCAAAAGACACTGTCATTCAAACAAAACTGCAGCCTACACATTGGGAAAAAAATCTTCACCAACCCCACATCTGACAGAGGGCTAATATCCAAAATTTACAAAGAACTCAAGAAATTAAATGCCAAGAAACCAAGTAATCCAACCAAAACATGGGGAACAGAGCTAAATAGAGAATTCACAAAGGAAGAATTTCTAATGTCTGAGAGACACTTGAAGAAATGCTCAGCATCCTTAATCATCAGAGAAATGCAACACAAGAAGACTCTGAGATTCCATGTCACACTTGACAGAATGGCTAAGATCAAAAGCTCAAATGAGAGCACATGCTGGCAAGGGTGTGGAGAAAGGGGTGGGAGTGCAGGCTTGTACAACCACTATGGAGGTCTGTCTGGCAATATCTTAGAAAACTTGGACTAGCTTTGCATCAGGAACCAGCCATATCACTTCTGGGTATACATCCAAATTACTCCTCACTAAATCACAAGGAAGTTTCCTCATCTATGTTCAGAGCAGCCTTATTTGTAATAGCTAGAAACTGGAAAAAAAGCCCAGATGTCCCTCAACCTAAGAATGGATTAAAAAACTGTGGTACATCTACACAATGGAATACTACTCAGCCATCAGAAACAATGAAATCACACAATTTGCAACCAAATGAATGGAACTAGAGAAGCTCATCCTGAGTGAGCTAACCCAGACTCAGAAGGATGCACATGACATCTATTCACTTATAGTCGGATTTTAGCTATATAGTGCTGGATATCTATATTACAACCAATGCACCAAAGGGAACATGGACATTGATTTATTTTTTTTTTTGTCTGTTTGGTTTTTTCAGTTTTTTCTCCCTGGCAATGAGATGCTTTTCACTGGTTGTACTGCCTTGTTGGCCACCAGTGTATGAGGAGGCTCTTGGCCCTCATATAATTCCTGAACTGGGGCAGGGGACTGTTTTGTAGGGACACTCCACTTAGCGGAGTGGGATGGAAACGGTAGGGAGTAGAGGGTGCGAGGGTGGGGCTGGGAATGGGGCAAAGAGGACAATATGTTGGAGATGTAACTTGAAGCAACAAATAAATAAATTTATTAAAACAAAACAAAAAAACAACAAAAAAGTAAATTACGGGCTATTTGGGAGGGGGAGAACAGAAAATATAACAGGATGGGAAGGACTTATAAGAGCAAAGCATTATGAAAATATAATGAAACCTGTCCTTTCTATGCTAATTTAAAAATTAATAATAATTTTTCTCAAACTAAGTTAAACATACACTACAGAAAATATTTTAAATCTTAAAATTCTTAAATTGTCTTAATCTTTTAAATAGCAGTGTATCATAAGGAAATTGATATCCAACATAATTTATTAGATAGGAAAGTTTCCTATAACTAGATTAGTGTTGTTAATATTTACCTATTCATCCTCCTTAAAGACATACATACTTCATACTCTCTTATATATATTCAATATGATATATACATAAAATAATTATTTATGGACAATTACATTTAGTTTGAATGCTGCATCTTTTCAGTGCTTTATTATTTTAATAAAAACACTTTTCAGTTTGAAACATTTTATACAGCACTTCAAAACATATAATTTTGCAATATAAAGTATACACTATGTAGTACCAGAAATATAATGATTTTCTCATTGTCATAAATTCTGGACCATAATTTTTCCATTGCAAAATACTGTTCATTCATGGCAATAAGTTCCTCTGCGCTAAATTTTGTCTCTCCCAGTGCAGAATCTTTTTGAACTGTTAGTATGTTATGATCCCTATGATCACCTTCTTTGTAGCTCTACTTACATTTAATTCAAATTCTGGAAGTTGTTTTGACAGTGTAGTAAACATTTATGTCACAATTGTTTTTAATATTATGTTGGAAAAGCACTTAGCAAACATTAGGGCAATAGAAATTCTCTTTATGGTTTAATCTATGGCCATTATTTGCAACAGTCATGAGCATTTGAAAAATATGTTGTCCTCTTACAAAATGCTGAACAGATTCCATATGTAAATATGTTTTTGGTGGTCGTTTTGTAACAAAATGCATCTGTTTGCATAATTTTAAAACTTCCTATAAAAACAAGCAATCATTCCTTTATTTGTGGTTCTGTGGATCAGACTCAGGACCGCATTTATACTAGGTGAGTGTTCTACAACTGAATTTATCTACAATATTTCAATGATTCTTTATTCATGGTAGCTTGTGCTGAGTTTTTTGTTTGTTGGTTTTTGTTTTTGTTTTGTTTTGGTTTCTTTTTTTTTAGTCCATTACAGAAACACAGACTGGTATATTTTAAAACCTTTATCCTATTTTCTTCTATGAAACAATCTGTTATTTTGACCTGTTAGCTATATTTAATTATATAATATTGTATACAGTGATTTTAATCTTCTTCTCTAATCCAAGTCACTAAACCCAAGTCATAGATGATTTTTTTTTTGTAGAATGGATAAAGTTCTTGTCTTAACAGCCCCACCATTACTAGATATCCATTTAAAGTACTTAAAAAAAATACCTCCATGTTCTCTTAGTTTATTACTTCTGAACTAAGTCAATGTACTGTACTACACATAACTTGAAGGTTTCTCTTAAAATTTTTATAAGCTTTTTTTTTCTCATAAAAGAAATGAACAATAGATAGATTCTCTTACCTATCCACTTCAGGACTAGTGGGCAGGGCTAAAGTAACTGTATCCTTTAAAAATTGTGTTAGAAAGCATGGTGATATTGGATTGAATCTCTTAAAACCCTGATTTATTTATTTGTCTACTGCTACATTACAAGGATAGCTAAAGACACAAATGCAGATATATATATATATATATGTATATATATATATATACTCATGTTTGATAATTTCCAAAGAGCTAGAATGATTTATAACTACCATTCATGCTACAGATTAGAATCTACAACATCTGGAAGAGAAATGAATATTTTAAGACATTACTTAAAACAAAAGAAGTGTTTATAGAATTGTAGACCACAACACATACACACACACATTGATTTGTGATTATATTTATGTAATTTTAACCAGATAAAATTCTTAGAACACAACTTTTTTTTTCCTACGAAGGAAATAGCTCACATTTTTGCATAAAAAGATGCAGATTGGATGTATTTACATTTTGGTAAACATAAAGTCAAATCTACACATTTGCCAACCTAAAATTTTCAAAAAGAGATTAATATGAATAAAAAGTTTAGTTTAGTTATAATTTGTTATTGTTAACTAAAGAGCCTTGGAAATAAGATCATTAGATGGTTAAACCTTGCCTGTCCCTTAACCCACAAAATATAGAAACAAAGATCTAAAAACATAGCTCCAGTGTCCTGTTAGTTTCTGCTTCCTTGTTCCTCTTAGGAAAATCAAAACTTTTTCCTAAAAATTTTGCCTAAAAATGGGCACTGTTACCTTTTCAGATATTTAAACAATGACATTTTTTCTTGTCATAATTTGATTGTTTTTCTCAGTTCCACAAGAATTATCAAGTTGCAAAGAGAAACTACCTATTTCCAACAAATTATTATTGTTTTATCCCAAATATAACTCTAGATTTTATTACTCAATGTAAAAACATTGAGTAATAAAATCTAGAACTTTTTAAAAGCGACAAAAGTTAATAATGTCATTTTTTGCAACATAATAAGTATATGCCAAGGTGAAAACTGCTGCTAGAATATATGATGAAAAAGTTGCATCTTTATTCATGATTATTTGAATAAGTTATCATTGTCTCTAATATTTGCATATTTTCATTTAGAAAGCTCTCTTACTTTGCTTTAATATTTCCACATCAAAGTAATTTTCTTGGAAATAATTCAAGTTATACAACTTATCTAAAAAATATCACATTACATGACAGAAGTCTAGATTATGAAACTTTAATATTGGTATGTGTTACAAAATGTGAAGAACTACTTTGAAAGTGGTTTTGCTTGGACAAAATTTATGTTTTTTGAAACAAAAAAAATGCTTTGATTTTCTTTTTGAAAAATGAGAAAGAATATGAAGTTAGTTAATTATCTGTGTACATGTACTCTTGTTATCAGTACATTAATGGACAAAGAAACCAAGTAATTATGTATTATTCATTTAAAAACCATCAGAAATACTGGCTTAATGATCATGAATTATTTAGCTTCAGTTTAGTATTTATGTGTTTCATATCACCCTCAGAAATGAGGGGTGGGTTCAGCCAATACATTAATGAAGGTTGACAATTATTTTCTTTCAGAATTTAAAAGGAAGTTCGCTTCCATAGCTCAGTTGGAGAAGTAGAAGACTATAGCATAATTTGAAGCATTAAATATCCTCCTGCATTAGGAGTCTTTTTTATTAAAAAAGAAAAAAATACTTCATGTTTCTTAATTCCTATAGAGTTGTTCAATGAGTCCTTGTCCTCTATAGCATTCTGAATTATTGACCTTGGTCTTGCCTGTATAGCTGAAGACACCACAAACTGTGTTGCAGCACATAGAAACATTAAGTTGAAATGGAGTTGCTGGGACTGAGTTGGAATCATTCTCTTAAATTGCTAGCTTTCAGCCAGAAAATGGTATGCAGTTTATTGGGAGAGAAATGACCTGCAATTAAATTGCCTTTTATGTCTATAGATTAGTACTACTCTCAATCTCATTCAGTAACCTGTCTCTTTGCAGAGGTTATCAGGTAATATAGAAATTATAAATAGAGTGATAAAAATAAGGGACTGCTGATTAAAAAAATTCTAAACATGATACCTATATAAGACCTCCAAGACTCACAGAATATTGAAGAAGGTAATCGGTAATCAGGAAGATTATAAGACCTAGAAGATGGGGGTGAAGTACTTAAAAATATCTTCTGGACATGGCATGGCTGATGGTGATTGTACTCATGAACCCCTAGCAGCTGTGTATACCTTTACAAAAATTGTATAAGGCAAGACTCTCAACTTTTCAAGAAGAAATATATAAACCTGTCCTGTAATTCTAAAATAGCATTTTTTTAAATATGGCAGTCTATTGGGTTCCTATACATATTAGATGTGGCATTTCATGTAACTTCAATATTCCTACTTATTCTTACATGGTTAATTTTTAACTACAAGATGATATGGGTAGGGTGTTTTTTTTTTGGTATGTATGTTTTGTGTCATAAAATATCTATGCATCAGGATTTGCTGTAAATGTGTTTTATATTTTCTCAGATGAGAGCATGAGATGAGAACTGCATCCAAGCTTTATGAATATATGGCTTGGTCTGGGCCCAGAGTGTTTCTATCTAACTATCCCTACACCTAGGCATAGAAGTTTCTAGGCTCTATACATTCTAATCTTCTGCAAGTCCAGACCTTGAAGGCTTTAGCTTCCAGCCACCCTCCATCTGCTAAACTAGGCCTAGAATGTTTTCAGTCTCTGAGACTTACTACTGAATAAGGTCAGTCTTTCTAGCTCTTTCTGAACTCTGGCTGACTGATTCAACTTACCTGTTCTGGCTCAAAGTTCTTTTCCAAGCTGAATGATTCAAACTGGTTTCTCACATCTTCTCACCAAATTTCTCTGCTTGGTAAAACTAACTGAACTGCATGAACTCAACTGCACTCAAATGAACTTTACTGAACTGAACTCTACTGTACTCTTAAACTCTACTGTACTGTCTCCATGAACTCCCCTCTCTTTCCCTACACAGCTCTTAAGTAGCCTCTCTTTCCTATTTCTTCTCTTGAGAGTTGGGCATATCCTAACTCTGATTCATTCTGTCAAATCTTTCTCTGATTCATTACTTTGTCTTCACCTTAAATAGAGTTTGTTTGGGATTAAAGATGTGTACTAAAGGTATCTTTGTATTCCATCCAGAGGAATTAAAGGTATCTGCTATAGCATTTGTATTCAAACAAGATCACACAGGTCTGAATTTAAACTGTGGTCCATCTTTGGGATGTATATAGTGTATTGAGAAAACAGGAACATTTTTGTCCAGTAGAAATTATCTCCTGATAGAGATTTTTTGATGTTCATTGTTTCCTTTCAAGTCAAATGGGAGCTGTCAGGAACTGACTGTCTCAAGTTAAAGAATTCTTAAAATAATAAAAACATCTTTAAATGTCCTGTTTTATATGACTCTGAGGGTTTTGAAGACAACTATTTATTTACTTATAAATCTATCATCTATCTATCTATGTTATGTCTGAACAGGTAAAGTGTGTATTTTTAACCAATTGCTATCTGTTTAACTTGGTAAGCCTATTTTGTAATAAATTAAGACTAGTGTTTGACATGACCAGGAACTTGACTGGCCAGCCATCAGTCTGTATTACCCAGACTCCTAAATAGATTGCAATAGCAACCCATAAAAGAATTGGAAGTAAATATGTACTTTTAAATGAGTTGCATAGGCACAATACATTATGTAAGAGTTGAAATATACATATATGTTTGTCAGATATAAAATTCTATATCAATGAATCAAAAATTAACCTTATTTTGTATCAATATACAAAATTATATACCAATGTGTCAAAAGATAACCTGTTTTGAGATTAACAATAGATTTAAGTTTCATAGCAGATTCAATAATCTGCCCTTATATCTTATCATTCCTATATTATTTACTCATATTCCCCCTCTTTTTTCTTTTCAAGTCTGCTACTCCTACATAAGAGAGAAAGAAGGATAGAGATAAGAAAAAGAAAAAGTCCTTGATTCTAATCTCCTATACCTTGCTTAACAAGACCATTTAGCAACTTGTAACTAATATGCCTAAACGACAATATATCTCATCAAATAACCAAAAAATCACCTACCCTACCTTTTGGGAATGTGGCATCACTCTCTTAAAATTTCTTCCTGCTGATTTGGGATACAGAAAACCTGTTTGGGGGCCCAAATAAAATGGTAAAATGGTTAAGGAACTTAATAGTAACATTTGTTGTCCAGTCTCTGTGTGCTCAGCAATTTGAATGCCCTGAACAATTTGAAGTCAGAGGCTGTGGGAAGTTCAGGGCTTTATTGAAGTCCGGGCTGGAACAGTCTTTGAGACTGGATATTCTTAGCAAACAATTTTGAAGTTGTTCTGGGTGCAGATTATTGAAAAAGCAGCTATTGAGGCAGTCTGTGAGGCTGGGTCATCTGAACTACTTGTCTTATCTTCTTTTGAGTCTGGTCGCTTTCTTCTGAAAATATAAAATTTCTTACAAATAGCATAAAGTTATGTAATTACAGAAATGCCTGGGACAGATCAATTAAGGATGATTTTCTTGCTCTTTATTTGATAAGAAAGACATTTTTAACTCTTGATTCATGTCATATGAAAGGATGGTATATAATAATAAGTTATGTGTATTCTATATAGGCAACAAGATTTTTATTGGCTATGTATATATTTATTTATTATTTATTTATTTATTAGCCGGTCTGAGCTGTTCCCACATAGTGGAATCAGTAAATTAAAATTATCAATTTTTTGTTTGTTTGTAGCCAAGATCTGTAGGAGGCCTTTCCAGTCAAAACTGAATTCTATTAGTTTGGATGGAAGACTCTTTTTTTCTGTAGTTATTATTACATATATATGGCTATATAAAATCAACTTTAAATTGAAAATTCAGCATAAGACTATATGGTGTTTAAGTATTCTCCTCTATGTTTAACATAAATTTATTAATTAATTGAGGCAGGTTTTTTTTTCTGTGTAGTTCAGGCTCTTTGTAGATTAGCTGGGCCTCAAAACTCAAAAGGAAACAATCTGATTCTTCCTTTGTCACCCACATTTTGGGATCAAAGGTTTGCATTTATATTTTTTCTTTACTTTTCTCCTTTCTTTGGATATTTAATTTCTTTGTGGATATATCTATCCTTATTGAGACAGTGTTTTTCTTTGTACCTTGGGCTGCCTTAATTTTCTCTGTAGAGCTCTGTAGATAAGATTGGCCTCAAAACACAAGGAAACTGTTTTTCTTTGTCTCACAAGTTTGGGGATAAAGGTATGAATTTAGTTCATTGAATTACCTTTATTAAACAACATTATTAATTTAAAAATTTTGTATTGGTCTGAGTTTTAATTCTCCCAGGGAGCCCCTTCGTAAGGAGATTGGTTTACAGTAGCATGATATACTATTTTCTGTTTGTTTTTCTTAACTGTTGGTAATGGGAGGCATGTAGCTTGCTTGTTCCTCCCCCAGACTAACTCTGGGTCCTTTCATTGACTAACATCTTTCTCTCTCTCTTTTATTTTTGAGACAGGACTTCTCTATGTTTCCTTATCTGTCCTGGACTCACTTTGTAGACCAGGCTGGCATTAAACTCACAGATATATGCCTGCCTCTTCCTCTCAAGTGCTGGAATTAAAGGTGTACACCACCACACCAAGAGACTAACATATCTCTTTTAGGGGCAAAATGCCTCTTGAAACCAGTTCTACCATAGGAGCCCACACCTAAGGAGACTGGCTTGTGACCACTTTCTCTTTTAATAAATTTAAGATTATGTGTATTTATCCATTAGATCAGTAAAGACATAATCATTTATTACTGAGCAAAACTTCACTAGTATCTTCAAGGAAAAAAAATGTGTAATTTTGAATTCTAGACTGTCTTTACCAAGTAGTTTTATTTTATCAGTAGGTGTCCCGCCCTGACCTCATTGTTTAGAGTAGGCTGGTCTAGAATTCCGAGATGTGTCTGTTTCTGCATCCAGTGTGGTGGGATTAAGGATGTATGTCATTACTGCCCTGGTCAAATATTTCACTAAATCTCAGATAATAGTAACTCTGTAACCCAAACAGCAACTCTGAATTGCAGATCCAGAATTCCAAATCTTTCCAAAAATCCTCAAAAATCTCTCATGTTTTAGCAATGCCAAAGCAGAAAAATATCCTTTCTACCTCCCAATATAGGGAAAATCAAAGACATCTAATCAAAAATCAAGCAAAGAAACAAGAACATTCCAAAAGTCTTGGTCTGGGGGCTGGAGAGATAGCTCAGTGATTTAAAACACTGGCTGCTTTTCCAGAGGACCTAGGTTCAATTCCCAGCACCCACACGGCAAAATATGTGGGCAAAACATCAAAAACCTTGGTCTAACGGTGTCATTCTATGCTGCAATGAAAGCTCTGTTCATTATTCCTTGGAATCTATTTTCAGCTTCATTTCATTGGAGGGCCTGTCTCAGATAATCCTGACAAGCACCTAGTAGCCAGGGAGCTGTGAGCTCTAGCTGCCATCAATTTTGCATTATCTATTGGGAAGAGTCCTTTTCTTTCTTCTCTTATTGTCATAGGAGGTAATTTAGAATTCTGTCTGTAAGCTCTTTTCTCTAAGCCTATCCTAATCCCATCTTTCTAAAAAACTATACATAAAACCACAATTATAAGTGTAAAAATCATTTCCATGCTAAGAGAAACAAACTCAACTGAAATCCAAATGTATTGTGACATTCTGAATTCCTCCATTTTTAATCTAGGTGGTTAATTCCATTTCCAAGTTCTGTCTTGAAGGCTGCCTGTTTTTTAGTACATAACCTTATCTTCTTGCTGCAAAGCAGTACTTTCTATTTAGGGAGACACACCTTTGAAATATATTGGGGTTGGTTTCCTGCTCTTTGGCTTGGAAAGTGCCTTTTACCTGGGTCTTCTCAGGCTGTGAGGGTAGATTCTAATTGCCATAGGTCAGTGTCATTTGCAGAAAATGGCTAATTAAATTAGTTACCAATATTTATATTATCATTAATTTGTCAGTGGTGTTAATCCTTAAACTGCCATTATAAATGAGCACACAGAGACACTTGATGGATTTTAACAAGCCTTGGCCTGGATTGGACAACCTTAGCTCATCTAAGCTAGCTCATAATTCTATTCCTGAGTAAAGCCCCATATAATATACAGACATCCCCTGGGCTGTTGTTCTCCATGCTATGATGATGTTCCAAGCCACATAGAATGAGGTTCTTTTCTCAAACTCATGGCATATGTCATCTTTCCTGCTGCTTTGTCTTCTTCTTTTCTGGAGGCTTCTTCTCTTCTTCTTTGGAGGCTTCTTCTACCCATACTTCTCTGCCTCATAAGCCCATGCACCTTAGTCCTGCCTACCTTTGTCTTTGCCCAGTCTCAGGCCTCAACATTTATTCAACCAATCAGAGACAATAGTTAACAAACAAGGTAACACAGCCTTGATGTACAGAAAGTGGGCTTCTGGAAGTAGATTAATTAACATTTAGAATGTATAACATCACTCCATCACTTTACAATTCCAATTTTCACTGTCTTCAACAAAATTTTTATGTAAAATAAGGGAGTCAATAACAGCATGAATTTTATTGAGATATATTTAAAATATTCCTTATAGTCTACTCCTGAGGTAAAATAAATCCTAGTTTTTGCAATAGAAACTTAGCTCTAATACTTGATTTCAACAATTCTATGTAGATACAGTACAAGCCTTACCACTACTTCACAATTCTGGCAGATGGAAAAAAGACATGTGTGTTTATGTTGTGTTTTCAGAAAACACATTTTCAAGTAGTCACTGAGAAACAGAAAAAAAATCATGTAACATGGCAATTTAAAACATTATCATGGCAAACTTAATTAAAATTTACCTGAAAGTATGGGATGGATGTTTGGAATCTGACACTTTGATTTTCATCTCAGTATAATATAATGTTATAATGTCAAGATATCTGACTTCCTAGCCTTTATTTCTTGCACTTTTAAACCTTTAAGATATTCTTTTCATTCTAATTCATAAAGGATACACCATTAAATATTTCATGTTTTATGTAAGAACTTGACTGTTACCTTGTAAGAAGTACTTTTAATGTGAAGAGTGATCCCTTTGTTAAATTTTTGAATAGATATTCAAAATATTCAATTTGAGTACAAGTTGTATAATTTTAGGTTCATTGAATAATTCAGTTTTATTCCTTTACTCTTGATTACTGAGTCAAGTTCATAATATTATATTTTCCTTTATGACATGTGACACTAATAATTTATTACCTCACTCACTCCTGCTTCTTTAGAAAAGCAGTAGGAAACATTCAGAGAAATTAATTCTCAAAATTATAGAGGTATTAATTCCAGGTAGCCACAGAATGATAAGAAGAGCAACCTTGGTAAATTTAATGAGGGACATTAATGTTCTGAAAATCATAGTCAAATGAAAGGATACAATTTTAGGAATTTACAGTTAGATGTTTTCTTCAGGACTAGGTCAGTAATTGAACCTAGTCAAATGGTACAATTTTAGTGATGACTTATCTTAGTATTCTCAATTGGTTTTCCAGTGTTAATACACATTTCCAACATGTTTGTTTCTTTTCTTTTCATTTTTCTTTTATCTTACTTCTTGGTTCTTTAAGATAAGGCTTCTCTATGTACCACTGGCTATACTGGAACACTCTCTGTAGACTAGGCTGACATGTAAATCAAAGATCTGCCTGCCTCTGCCTCCCAAGTGCTGAGATTAAAGACACATGCCATCATCTACAGCTTTTTCCAACACTTTTATCAAGGCTGGGTTTCTATGATTTACTCAATAAATTAAATGGAAAAATACCCATTTCTTGTTCTTAGACTAGTAAGTAGCCACAATGCAATAATTTTAGTAAATTTCATACAAAATAAAGAGTCTCAACCAATCAACCAATCCTATATGGCAAGGCTTCCTCAGTGTGTGCCAAAATACAGCTAAAGTATAAATTTTGTTAGTATAACCAAACACTTAAGAAGCCTCTATCTTAGAAGGAACCATATGTTGGACTGAAAGGGGAAACTTCTGGGGGGAAGAGGGTGGAAGGGCGGGATAGGAAGGGGGAATAGGGAGGGGTTTGTGACTGAGATGTAACTTGAAGAAAAAAATAAAGTATTTAAAAAAATAAAAAAAAGAAGCCTCTATCTTTCAGAAGTAATACTCAGCTGAGCAACGAAAAAAGCAAACATTAAGTTGCTATCAAGGAAAACATCTAATTTTTGTTGAAACTGAAAATTTGTGCCTCATAGCTATATAGGAAAGGATAAAATAAGGTCAGTTAGATGGTTGTAATGATTTTACTAAATAAAGCAGAAAAAATAAAGAATAATATGTTAAATGTGAGTAGCATTTTAGCCCTTATTAAATAATGTAATAGTATAGTGATGATTATCTTATAATTATTGGTGAGTTTAGTCTTTTTTTGGCTGCTGTAACAAAATAGCACAAAGTACATCATTTATAAGTGCAAATTTACTTTGTCATAGTCATAGGTGAGAGAATAAAAAGGATGCAAATTTCAAAATCTTTTATAGTCTGCATTCCTACACTCAAAGAATTAGAGTGTTTATAACCTAATAATGTGTCATTAGGCCTCGATTTCCAACAATGTAACACTAAGGATTATAGTCCCATTAAACATAAATAAAACAATACAAAACAATAAGAATAATTAGGTCACAATTATGAAAACTGTAAGGTATATCATACATTCCCAATGTCCAGTCCATACATATTTGGCAACTGATACTAATATTCCATTATCTCTCCATCTCAGTGAGTTTAAAGTTCTATACCTAAGTCAATTTCTATCCTAACTTGCACTACCAACTTAGAAACATCTTCTTAGACCTAGAACATCGTTTTAATTCCTAAACAACTTAAAATTTAACTGTGAGAGACAACTATCTAGTCTTTAACCGCATCAGAGTTAGAAGGAAAAATATATCTGAATATACAGAAAGTGCAGAGCAAACAGCTTTCAAAACTAAGAAATGACAGACAAGTAGCTGCCTGGATAGTCTCCAATTTCTCTCAATATGTTACAACATCTATCTTCAGCCTTTTGGCTCAGTATCTATGACAGACCTTAATTGTAAAGCAGAAATTATGAAGGACTTGCCTACCCTGTCTTGGCAGAGCTAGGTTGTCACCTTACCTGCTCCCAAGTTTTGTCCTTTTCTGACAGCATTCTGTCTACAATCTAAAGCAGGGGATTTTTTCTTGCTCAATAACAAACTTGGCACTTATGCAACCATCTCCAAATGGAGCCTTTTATTGGAGCTGTTGGGGGGGGAGAACACCTTCAATTTAAAAAAAAAGGGGGAAAACAGATAGGAAAGTGAGGGGGAAGAGGGTAGGAAGGTGGGACCGGGAAGGGAGGAGGAAGGGGACTGTGATTAAGATGTAACCTGAAGAAATAAATAAATGTTGAAAAAACATAAATAAAACAACAACAAAACTGCTTCAGGAGACATACATTCAAGCCCTAGCAATCAGTTTAGTGGGTGGATTTAATGCTAACATTAACAACTTAGTCACCAAATGCTTTCTTTGAAATATGTTCTGTAGTAATCACAAATCAGCATATCAAACTAAACATACATATTGGTTAGCTTATTCTCCTCAGATGATGCTGTCACAGAATTTATAACTCTTTAAAAGGTTTTACATTTCTTTATTGAAGATATGGTCAATGCAAAGTTTAGGTAAGTTTCTGTATATTAGGTACAGTTATTCAAAGTCATAGCAGACTAGAAGGTTTTCTTTTATATTTAGGATTTTTTTTGCACTGCTGATCAAATCAGTACACACTTTATCCATGTATTCAATATTCCCCTTAGTATAATATGGGATTATCTAATTCAGCGAATATCAATTCATAATTCTATGAGTATCTACTTTATCTTCAAATGTTATACTTGAACATATCTACAAGAGGGACCTGCTATTCTGGGAAATGATAGAAGTGAGCCAGGAATCAGAATGGCCAAAATAATCTATGATATACTTGCTACCATGTCTTGCACCTCAGAAAGACACCAATTAGTTTTTAAATGACACATAATATTCATTTTAAAAATAATAAAATGTTATTTACATTTTCCCTCCTTCAAAGAGTACTTCATTTTTTCTGTACATATATATATATATTTTTTTTTCAGGCTAAGAGTAGTCATAGAGAAATGGTGAAAGAAACAAAAAGAGCAGAACAGATCAGAACAGTAAGCAACAGATTTGAAAAGCGAGAATATGGTGGGAAGGAAAGGAAATAGAGAGAATCTTTCATGTTAAAGAAAACAGTGAAGAGGTGAAGAGCTAGGTTATATTTTGAATTTTAAAGTTCTTTCAAGATT